>OW285243.1:2519878-2874878 GCA_935421215.2 Melolontha melolontha
AGGAAAATGTTAGTGTAATGATAAAAAAAGAACCCGGTCTGTCTTAAATCAGATGTGCTAGTTACATGTAGACGCAAAGTCGTTCCCGTGAGAAGATCACCTTCAACCGGGAAACTGCACGTTCACACATCACGTTGATAAAGTTATCAATGTGATTATTATTCTAGTTTTAAGAGTTTTATACTATTATTAAATTGTAAGGACACTTCTTATACAGACCTCAAATCGGTCAGACGTATTTAGTTGTCAAAAAATTGTCTTAATAAACTTTTTAAAAAGTAAAATTCTTTTCATAAGTTATTAAGTGGCGCAGTCAGTAGTATTGTATTGTAATTGTAATATTTTTTTGGAAATAAAATTTTTGTGAAAAAGTGTTCCGTTTCAACGGTTTATACAATTTTCTACGCTGGATCTAATATCGATCAACGGCACCTAGCATCAGTACCGAAGGAAGTCTAGCGTCGACATCCACCTAGGTTAAGGAAAAGAAAACAAGAAGCAAAACAATTCAAATGAACACGAATTCTGCAATTTACATACTGTATGTACAATTTTATTTTTAACAAAATTCCTTGCACCGAAACTATCCTGGTAACAAGTGATATTTTAAAATACAAGCCTGTAATAAAATTATATGACAGAAGTCGGGATAGACGATGTGTTGCAAGCGTTTGGTAACTTAGATATTAAGGATGAAAATAGTGAAACTGCAAACATACCTAATCTATCGATCAAAGACATTACACCCGCTCATTTATGTGTTTTACCAAATTTCGAGGGAAATCCAAATTCATTAAGTAGATATATCGCTGCTTGTGAATATTTAATTACGATTTTCGCGAATGAAGATCCAGAAGATCAATTAATTCACATCTTTTACAAATATTTCTATCTAAATTAACGGGTGGAGCGGAAACATTATTAGGTATAACTGAAAATTTTGTTACTTGGGACGAATTAAAACAAACTTTTGCGACCAACGGTCAGAGGACTGTTTGGAACAAGATATTCAAAATTTATATCCCAACAAGAATGAGACTGCCTATAATTTCGGTATTAGAATAAAAAATTTAAGAAATCTGTTGTTATCTAAAGTTAAATTAACAGAAAAAGATACGAACAGTAGGGAATTTAATGATGATCTAACTTAACTTTATTAATTACATTTTCATATTGCATTTTTTCTATTTGTCGCGGCGTATCGTGAATAATTTTATTTACTGGCGATTTTTGTTCGTACGTTTCAGTCAAAATTGGATGTACTAAGTCTATTTCTACATTATGTTCATTGAAATTTATAATTTCGGTGATTGCTTCAAAATCTTTGGCATTCGTAAGAGAATTAGGGATCTCTACACCTGGAGCTATTATTTGATGACTTATAGTCTTATAGTATGACTCTAGGTCCTATACTAATTTTAGTATCCTCAAAATATATAGGGATTTCTCCAAACTTAGTTTTTAGAATTTTGTTTACTATATAAATATTTGCGCCTAACTGTTCTAATAATGAAATGCCAATTAAACCGTCATATTTATCAGAAAAATCAAATACATGAAATTTATGTACCTGTGGTATAGCTTTGAACGTTTTTAAAGACGGAATTTCTATAATATACTCATGTTTGGTTTTAGCATGTGCCGTTTGCCCAGTGAAAGGTTCATATAAAATATAATCATAAAAATATTCATTTGCTTTTTTCGTACTTATCATTGACCTAGATGCTCCCGTATCTATTAAAAATTTAGCGTTTATTTCCGGTAACATTATAAAAGGTAATTTTGATGTCGTCTGCGGGTTAAGTTTGATTTCTTCTAAGTCTTCTTCATGTAGCCGGAGGCTACTTCCCGAAAATTTTCCTCTTCTTCAGCTTGCGGTTCGTAATAATCCTCCTCTTGCTCTTCTCCGGTGTACTCTTCTTCTGTATACTCTGCAGGGTAATTTTTTTGAGAACGCGACGGTTGCTCCAAGTCGTCTTGGTAGTACAGTTCTTGTGAAAACCAATTAGGTTGTTCAGCTGCTCTCGAAGGTTGCTGAGGCTGTGTTTGTCTCGTTATTCTTGAGCTATCTACCTCCATAGGCATCTGTCGCGGTTGTCGCTTTTGATCCATTTGACCTGGTGATTTTGAAAATCTGAAAGATGGTGGTCTCGTGGGCGTCATCGTCGTAGTTTTGGTCTGAATGTGGTCTGAATGGCTGCTGGGGTCGTTGATATTGTGTGAATGGTCTTTGTTGTATTTGTGTGGAGAATTGCGGTCGTGGTGATTGTTGAACATATACAGGTTGATATGTAGGCATTTGGTGCTTTATAGGTACGATTTGAGGTCCTATAGGTAAATGTCGCGAAATTGGTTTTACCTCGGTGCGATTTAAATTATGAGGTCGTCTAGCGTAATAATTGGAGTTTTCCTCTTCAATTACATACGTCATAGCTGCTTCTAAATCTTTTGGTTGTCTAGTTTTAACGCGAAATTTCACCTATTATTTCTAATCCCCTAATATAAACTCTGAGCGCTTTATTTTTATAAAATTTGTTTTTAAATAAAGAAGAAAATAAATCAATATAAGAACTCTGCATTAAATTTAAAGACATTTTTTATGATAATCGATTACCATTAACTTTTACGAATGATGTAAAACATCAGCTAAATATGAAAGATGAAACACCGATTTATATAAAGCCATATAGGAAACCTCCAGGCCAGAAAGAGGAAATAAATAGACAAGTCAACAAGCTTCTTGAACAAGACATCATCGAAGAGAGTTACAGCCCTTGGTCGGCACCTATTAGTGTCGTACCCAAGAAGATGGACGCTTCGGAAAAAGTAAAGTATCGAATGGTAGGTAATAGACTATAGAAGACTAAACAAAAATACAATCGATGACAAATATCCAATTCCCAATATCACAGATATATTGGACAAATTGGGTAGGGCTCAATACTTTACGACACTAGACTTAGCTTCTGGATATAATCAGATTGAAATGAGTCAGAAAGATATCCAAAAGACAGCATTTAGCACTGAACAAGGCCACTACGAATTTAAAAGAATGCCTTTCGGTCTTAAAAACGCACTTTCGACTTTCCAGCGTGTAATGGACAATGTTCTGAGGGGATTACAAGACAACATATTGCTATAGATTTTCCTTGGACAAGAAAGGAAAAATGATTGAACAATATCGAACTCTGTAATGGAGTACAAAAAAAAAATTATCTATTTCAATTGTATGTTTATTTATTTCAGACGGGGAAATTTTTTATATGTTTGAAATTATGATTAACCCTCGTATATTTAGGTTGACCAGAGAATTGAACTTGCCGCTCTTCCGGATATTGTATTTATTAAAATGTGTTGTCTGTATATATATTTTGATTTTATAGATGGTAGGGATGTTCAGACGGACGTTGAAATTTCATTTTGAGTTAGAGAGATATCTTGACGTTTGAAGTTATCGGTTATTTAAAGAATAAAATACTCAATTTTATTCTTTGTTTTATAAAATCGGGTTGAATTTTGTTTATGCATTTATTGTGAGGTGCATGTCAATCTTAATTCGATTTTTGCGAGTGTTTTGATGTGTTTAAAAATGTTTTTTTTTTTGAATAAGATATCTCTCGTGCATTTTATAAATGGTGCATAGATCTATGTAAGTTTGATAAAATATTTTGTTTATATATTTGATATCACGATTATTTTCATTATTATAATTTCATGTATTTCTTGTAATAATTTATGTTTGAAAGTAGTATATGGGTATTAGAGAAACTTGTCATGTTTTTTGTAAGGGAAGTTTTTTTTTAAAAATAATATTCGAGAACATTTTTAAATTCAAGGTTGGAGTTTTCTTTAGTGGGGATTGACCTTGTTGTGTTATTTTTGCGCATGACAAAAATTCAATTTTCGTGGGTTTCGAAAACTTTGTTGTTTTTGACATTTGTTTGTAGGGGTCAAAGTAGAGGTTAAACTTGACAAATTTCACTAGTATTTATTAGTTTTATGTTGATCGAGTGTCACAAGGGGTTTTTCTCTGTGTGCGAGTGAATATTCACAAAGAGTGTTTCCCCATTGCTACTGTTTGATGATGCTTTAGCACCCTATACACTTTGTAGAGGGATTTTTTTTGAAATTTTTTTTTAAATAAACTAACAAATTAACAGATAAGATTTTTATTTGTGTTTATTGTTTTATTTCCGGATAAAAACTTGACCCTGATCCATGTGGAACGATTCATGAGATGGGAGTTCGTGGATTCTACTAGACTGAATAGCCGGCAATATAAGCTGTAGTGTGAATAAAAAAATTAATAAGCAATTTCAAAGCAAATTCCACTGCAATATGTCATGTATACTTAGATGATATAATCGTCTACTCCACCAGCCTGCAAGAACACCTCGACAAGTTAGAGAAAGTATTTACAAGACTAAGAAATGCCAATTTAAAAGTGCAACTAGATAAGTGTGAATTTCTTCGCAAGGAGGTCGCCTATCTACGTCATATTATTACAGAAAACGGAGTACAACCGAACCCTGATAAGTTGGAAGCAATCAAGAAATACCCCTTACCAAAATCTGTAAGTGAAATAAAAAGTTTTATCGGACTAGTTGGATACTATCGTAAATTCATTAAGGACTTTGCTAAATTGACTAAACCTCTAACAAAATGCTTAAAAAAGAGTAATAAAATAATAATAGACGAAGAGTATAAATTAGCATTTGAGAAATGTAAAAATGTATAAATGAACAAGCCCATATTGCAATATCCGGATTTCAATAGACCGTTTATATTAACTACCGATGCCTCAAATGTAGCTTTGGGAGCGGTTTTTTCACAAGGAAATCTGGGTAGTGATAAACCAATTTGTTAGGCATCTAGGACACTTAGCAGTACTGTACAAAAATACTCTACTATAGAAAAGGAACTTTTAGCAATTGTCTGGGCGACAAAATATTTCAGGCCCTATTTATATGGACGAAAATTTACCATAACACCGATCACCGTCCTCTAGTATGGCTATCATCGTTAAAAGAACCGAATTCAAAGTTAGCTAGATGGAAAATTAAATTGGAAGAGTATAATTTTGACATCATCTATAAAAAGGGTAAATATAATAAGAATGCCGACGCTTTATCAAGAATTAAACTGAACACTCTCGAGACGAGTTCAACTCAAGGTAATGTAGGAGAAAATATTGGGAAACTATTAGAAGATTTGATCACCGACGAGGATCTATTGAAAATAGCCTCGGATGCGATTGCAGATTTACTTAAGGAAAACGAAAACACGGACGGAAAAAATCATACAGGTACATCACATGATCCACTAGAAACACAGGAAGAAACACAAAACACGATACATTCAAACATCAACGATGAACCGAAGAACAGTATACCATGTATTGATGAGGCGATATATATCAGAACACCTCAATATCTTATAGAGTGGAACTACTTACCGAAAAGTAAAATATCATTTCAACAACATCAAGGTAAGAAGATATATAAAGTATAGATACCGAAAGAAAATAATGACGGAAATATATTCCAATTCATGAGAGAATATATGAATCAAGGTAAACATTATCTTTGGTTTAAGCAGGAACAAATATATAGAGATTTCTGTAAAATTTATGTACAAAAATTTAATAATAATGGACCTAAATTGTATAGGTGCATGCTGAAATTAAGAGTAATAGAAAATAAAGATGAACAAAACGAAATTATAAAACAAAATCAGGAGGGTAAACGTAATCATCGAGGCGTAAATGAAACATTAACGCAATTAAAAAGAAAATATTTTTGGCAAAATATGAAGGAAACGATAGCAATATATATTAAAAAATGCGGAATTTGTAATAGAAATAAATACGATCGACAACAACCGCATCCACCGCTAAATATTACAGAACAAACAAATATGCCATTCGAGAAAATTCACATAGACGTTTTCACAATCGGAAATCAATTATTTTTAACAATAGTTGATGCATTCACTAAGTTAGGACAAGCCATCCAAATTACGAGTAAAAATGCTGTAGAAATCGCAGACGCATTAATTACTTATTTCTCGCTTTATGGAGTAGTAGAGCAAATAGTTACCGATGGAGACCTAGAGTTCAATAATGATTTGATAAAAGAGTTATTAGGAAAACACAAAATTAAATTACATATCCGCACTCCACGAAATCCGAACAGCAACGGTAATATCGAACGACTACATTCGACATTAATAGAACACATTCGATTATTAAGAGCAGAAAATAAGGATGAACCTGTAAGTAAATTAATGAAACTTGCCATTATTGCGTATAATAATTCTATACACACAACAACAAATTTAACACCTTTGGAATTAACATACGGTCATTCGAAACTAAGAAATCCTTTCAAAATTTATTATGATAAGAAATATTATTGTGATTATGTTAGAGCCCACTCGAATCGTTTAAGATTATTATATGAAGGATTAGGGAATAAAATGCAAGAAAATAAAACAGAAATAATAAATAAAAGAAACGAAAACGCTAAAATCAAACCATTCACAGTTGACCAAGAAGTATATATTAGAATGTTAAATAGAAATAAACTTTCAGACTTTAAAATTAAACGAATCAACGAAGATAACACCGCGATACTTATTGATAAGAAAAATAAGGAAGGAAAAGTTCATACAAGAAATCTAAAACATGGTGTTGTTCCAGATTCTACGGAGTCCTCGCCTGTGGAACAAGAGGAAACGTTAATATAATGGAAATGAAAAACACGACAGAATTACTACCTATAAAATTAGGAACCGCACAAAATATACAAACATATTGGAATTTTATTAACATTTATAACTTGGACAATTTAATCGAAGAAATAAACAAAATAGAAAATCAGTTTAATCATATGAATACGTTATTAAATAAAGAAGATTGGGAAGATATTAGGAATATGGAAATAATAAATTATGGAAATATCCTAAAATACGAAATCGAATTAATGAAATTAAAACTTGGACAAATTTTACCGAATCAACATAAGAGAATAGTAAGAGGAGCATTTAATTTCCTCGGTAATATCGTAAAAGCAGTAACAGGTAATTTGGACGAAGAAGATGCTAGAAGGTACGATGAGGTAATATAAGGTATAATAAAAAATCAAAATAAAATAAAGGAAGTATCACAGAAACAAATTACTCTAGTTACTAAATCAATTGAAATCTTTAATAATACCGTTAGAATAATACAAGATAATCAGATATTGTAGAAAATAGACTAAAATTGTTAGAGACAAAAGTTTCACATATTACGGGAAACAGAACATTTATTTATATGGTTATTCGATCAATTGATATTACTAACAAATATAGTAAACGAGATATTGGATACCATTACAAATGCATTAACGTTCGCTAAACAACAAGTGTTTCACTCTTCAATAATCAAACCACAAGATTTAATAAGTGAAATAGCAAATTTATCAGTACCAGAAAATCTAAAGTTACCTATCGATGCAAAGAAAGAACATTTATAACGCTAAGAAATAAGTAATTAAACTTCTAGTTTCAAAAATTCTTTTATTGTAAATACCACTACAATATTGTTTCGCCATACAATGGCTTCATCAGGTGGATGAAATACAGTATTTTATCCACCTGATGAAGCCATTGTATGGCGAAACAATATTGTAATGGTATTTACAATAAAAGAATTTTTGAAACTAGAAGTTTAATTACTTATTTCTTAGCGTTATAATGAAGTTTCAACAAGTATCTCCTTCGTAAATTAACTATATAAAATTTATATTTAATCGAAAATATAATAAAAGTAAAGGCTTATATTAAAAACAAAGAAATCACTTTTATTATCAAAATCCCACTCGTTGAGTCCGATCAATATAATTATTATCAATTGTATCCCCTTCCTCTCCATTATAATTCTACCTAATATATTTATATCAAACCTAAAACCCAGTATGTAGTTATCAATGACCAAAAGTATGTAAATTCAGATAGAAAATGTCTCCCTATTAATTATGAAGAATTTATCTGTGATTATCAACAAAATAAATGGATAGAAAAAGATTCACCCTGTGAAGTTCAGTTACTAACATTTTCGAACGACTATAGTACCTGCGAATATAAGAAAGTAAAATACGAACATTTAGAAATAATAAAATTACAACATGATTGGTTGGTAATTGCGCCAAGTCATATCAAAATAACAAAACTTTGCGGAAATGACAGAGAAATGGAAATAATAAAGGGTACTTACATAATAGAAATTTTACATAACAATCTTCTCAAAGTATTGGAATCAACGTATAAAGAAAATACGTTCATCAAAATTCCTAAAGTCAATATAAAATTCGAAGTATATAATGAAGTAAATGTTCAAAAGGAATTACAAGTAATAAATTTCAACAACTTAACACGGTTACATGAAAATCTCCAAATTCTAAAATCTGAATTACAAGATGTTACTGAAGTTGGTTTCCATGAAAGGCATATAACAATTTGGACAGTATTAATAATAATTGTATTAATACACTGCTCAACTTTTGAACTGGTACACTTACAAGAACATTTATAAATAACAATTTACTGCTTTTTGAGCAACACTTTCCTGCTTAATTGATAGTATATGGTTCTGGGAAACACTTTTAAGGCGAAGAATTAAAAGAATAAAATTTAAATAACGAATTTCAAATGTTTTAATAGAAAAATAGCAAAATCTTCATTTTAGTATTACAGAAAAGTTTGCTTTGGAAAGAAAAGATAACCAAACACTTAAAGATTAATAATACGTGGGACCTCTTCTAGCTCTTATGATCTCCTGGCAACGTCTTGGCATGCTGGAAATCAAATTCCGAATGTAATGCTGAGGAATATTTTGCCATTCTGCCAAAACGGCAGTTCGGAGCTGATGGTGATTGTTTGGATCCACTCCTCGTGATATTATCAACCTCTTCAAGTAATTCCATACGTCCTCTATGGGATTAAGATCTGGAGAGTTCGCTGGCCAATCCATGTGCGTAATATTGTTCTCTTCAAAAAATGCATTGATTTGTCTTGTTCTATGACGACGCGCGTTATCATCAACAAACACAAAACCATCGCCTATTTCATTAGAAAATGGCAACAGTACAGGTTGTAATACGTCATTAAGATACCTGACACTATTCATTGTAGCATTTCCAAGCATAACCAATTCAGTACGAGTCGCAAAAATACCTCCCTAAGTAATTGAACCACCTCCATAAGCTTGATGGTAAGTCACGTTGTTCTCAATATAGCGTTCTCCTCTGTTTCTCCAAACTCTAATTCTTCCATCTGAGCTATGGAGATGCACTTTGGTCTCGTCACTGAATAAAAAACGACTCCAATCTTCAACATTCCAATTTGCATGTTGATGTGCCCACTCTAGCCTTCTTCTTTTGTGGGCCCTGGTCAACAATGGGCATTTTTTACCCCATGAAGCCTTCTTCTTGCGGTTTGAGTGGATACTTGAGTACCTGTTGCATTCAATAGCTGAATTTGGAGTGTTCTTGCAGTAGAAAATCTATTCCTTCGACACTGAATCGTAATAAAACGGTCCTCCCTGACCGTTGTACTGCGATTTCGCCCTCCGCCGGGTCTATGTTGGACAGATCCAGTATCATTAAAACGCATTCGAACTCTTCTGATCACATTGTGGCTCACATTGAAATGGGCTGCAACAGTTTTTAGCGATGCACCAGTCATAAGCATTCCCATATCTTGGCTCATCTCTTCGATACTTAAACGCCTTAATGGCATCTCTAAAATGCAATCAACCATTCTGCATTAAAATTTATTCGAGAAATTAGCAAAAATTCTCTTGAAACTTGATAAAAGTATAAGCGTCCGCGAGCTCAGTAACTTCACTTATGACAGATAATAACAACAATCAACAATGGAGTCGCAAATGTCATTCGATAGACATTTGTTTGCATTCCGAAACACAGCCCTGATCATATAGGGAGTCATGCCTAACGCCTACGAAGGGTTGTTTACTTTTACTGCATGCTAAATAAGTGTACCAGTTCAAAAGTTGAGCAGTGTAGTTATAGGTATTATTCTGTTATATAAATGCATCAAACGAGAAAAGAAGATATCCAGGGCCACCAATGAAGGACAGATGGAAATGGATACAGCCAGAGATCATCCACTCAGTTTAACTTCGTGAACGTATCGTCTCGACTTAGCGAAGGAGAAGTTACATGTCGACGCAAGGTCGTTCCCGTGAGAAGATCATCGTCAACCGGGAAACGGCACGTTCACACATCACATTGATAAAGTTATCAATGTGATTATTATTCTAGTTTTACGAGTTGTATACTATTATTAAATTGTAAGGACACTTCTTATACAGACCTCAAATCGGTCAAACGTATGTATTTAGTTGTCAAAAAATTGTCTTAATAAACTTTTTAAAAAGTAAAATTCTTTTCATAAGTTATTAAGTTGCTAATTGTTTGTATAAAGACAGATTGCATAATAAACGTAAAAGAAAAAAAAGAAAAATGTGACCACAGTATATAAAAAAGGAATATTTTAGGGTAACCTGTATTTATGTAACAAAATATATTCGAAAGGTATTAAAATAATTTGCATATGTTTACTAACATATGCAAATTTGCATATATTTTATGCACACAAAATAATAGCTTATTTTTAGCACAAGGATATAATATAAAAAATGGATTAATGTTAATGTCATTAGATAATTATTTATTGCTATAGAATGAATATAATTCAAATATTTTTTAATTTATACTTTATCAAAATTAATATGTTATTACGTCAGGGTGAACATGTGCGGATATCTAAAGGTGTATAAAGAAGCATTCGTACACCAGTTTTTTTAATGCTTAGTACAAAATGAAGATATTAATTTTTTAGTTTCGTACATTTTCGGCAATGCTTTTACATTAGATTTTCGTAAGTTTAACATTTTTTAAGTATTTACTGCAATCATTACTTGTAATAAAAGTACTTCTGGTTGATTGTTGTAGCATCTTATATTCCTCAATGTTCTTTATCAGATTTAAACTTGATTGGTTGTATTAAAGAAAAAGCTAATATCGTTATACCACTTATAGTGAAAGGTATGTATCAAATACATACGTTTCCTCTTCATTCTAAAAAAGTGTATGATACTTTCTGTATATTACAATTGGAGAAGCCAAATTGAGGTAGGAATACACTATACCGCCTAATTCTGAGCAAACGCAACGATCCGAATGTATGAATATTTCTCCCGCTTCGAATACAATTCCCCTGAATGCTGTAAGCGTGTCAACATCAATGTCATATATCATACATACTTAGATATTATGGAGCCGCGTAAGAAAAATTATCTGATTACCAAATTGACAAATTACTATTAAAGGACTATAAATTGTTTAGTCCTGTGTTATGGTAATGAGTAAATTGCAATGCGTTATTCTACAAAGCGTAATGAAATTATTAATAAGCGGTTAAGAAAATTGCAAATAAGGCATCAAGAGATTTAATAAATTAAATTTTAATAATAAAGGTCACAAAAACTGTTCATAGTAAACTAAATAAACTTCAGAAATAAATAAAAACTAAATTAAATTCTAGTAATGTTAAGAAAAATTTACTCTTACAGATAATAAAATAAATTGTTCATAATGAGAAATTAATTATATAATAACGGAAATTCATCCGTTTAAACTCATCGCCGTAAAATAATTTATGATGTTTGGAATATTTATAATTACGAAAACCATTTAATTTTAGTATGCGGTTAACGGAAGAGCAGCATATGCCTAAATCGTTGGAAATATCGCTAACTGTCAAATTTGAATTTAGTTCTATTGCAGCGCATACTAAAATGAACGTATCATTAGGAACTCTGCGATTTGGGAATAATGGTTTTAAATTTTGTACAGAACCAGTAATGTCTATTTTCTTTTCTTATTTTCTTATTTTCACTATTCAAACGCTTATGAGACTCCGTATAGGGTGACAGTGGTGACACTAATTTGTGACATTAGTTGTTAAATGGTTGCGCGACAGACTGTTTTGTGATTGGCTAAACGCGTTCAGGGGAATTGTATTCGAAGCGGGAGAAATATTCATACGTTCGGATCGTTGCGTTTGCTCAGAATCAGGCGGTATAATATGTACATGAATGAAGTAATAAGTTGTAAATTTATAGAACATGCTAGAACACTTATCGTTTATATTCCTGTTTGTAATAAACTTATTCACTGCGTTTTTAGTCGTTTTGTCTGTACAGAAGTCTATATACCGGGTGTGCTTGAAATAAAAAGACAACGTATGAAAAGTGGAAAGATTAAATTATATAGAATACATACCCGAAATATTGTGAGTTAATTACGACGCCAATCACAAAATTAAAAATTCCTTGTAAATTGTATTATGTGACGCTTATGAATTCAAAATATGCTGAATGTAAATACCTCTATTGGAGTTTCACACACACATATGCCTCAGTTTGGACCAAGGTTTATCGTGGCTTAAGCGGTAAAGCAACGGTCCGGCAATCCGCAGACTTGGGTTCAAGTCCCAACGTAGACAATATTTTTCAATTAAATATTTCGTATGATTTGATTTGTAATTTGTAGACAGCAATGTTTACATCCTCGTTTACTTCGCAATTACAGACTAATATATATATATATATATATATATATATATGAAAAAAACCACATCCGTCCAGAAACGTGCATATATCGATATTTCACTGTCGTTACAGATCGTCAGTACACGATATTCTAACACGGACATGATTTTATTTTTATACTTTCGTGTATATATACGAATTATATTGAATTTAATTGGAGTGAGAAATAGCAATTATTCAAATCTCCTCTCACATGTAATTGTCGCTAAATTTGTGCAATTGATTCTACAATCTGACAAGATTACTCCTGCCGAAGAATGTAGACGCAAACACGTCGCGACGTTAGCCATCCACCTGTGCGGATAATGAAAATTGTATGAAAAAAACCACATCCGTCCAGAAACGTGCATATATCGATATTTCACTGTCGTTACAGATCGTCAGTACACGATATTCTAACATGGACATGATTTTATTTTTATACTTTCGTGTATATATATACGAATTATATTGAATTTAATTGGAGTGAGAAATAGTAATTATTCAAATCTCCTCTCACATGTAATTGTCGCTAAATTTGTGCAATTGATTCTACAATCTGACAAGATTACTCCTGCCGAAGAATGTAGACGCAAACACGTCGACAGTGAAATATCGATATATGCACGTTTCTGGACGGATGTGGTTTTTTTTTCATACAATTTTCATTATCCGCACAGGTGGATGGCTAACGTCGCGACGTGTTTGCGTCTACATTCTTCGGCAGGAGTAATCTTGTCAGATTGTAGAATCAATTGCACAAATTTAGCGACAATTACATGTGAGAGGAGATTTGAATAATTGCTATTTCTCACTCCAATTAAATTCAATATAATTCGTATATATACACGAAAGTATAAAAATAAAATCATGTCCATGTTAGAATATCGTGTACTGACGATCTGTAACGACAGTGAAATATCGATATATGCACGTTTCTGGACGGATGTGGTTTTTTTCATACAATTTTCATTATCCGCACAGGTGGATGGCTAACGTCGCGACGTGTTTGCGTCTACATTCTTCGGCAGGAGTAATCTTGTCAGATTGTAGAATCAATTGCACAAATTTAGCGACAATTACATGTGAGAGGAGATTTGAATAATTGCTATTTCTCACTCCAATTAAATTCAATATAATTCGTATATATACACGAAAGTATAAAAATAAAATCATGTCCATGTTAGAATATCGTGCACTGACGATCTGTAACGACAGTGAAATGTCGATATATGCACGTTTCTGGACGGATGTGGTTTTTTTCATACAATTTTCATTATCCGCACAGGTGGATGGCTAACGTCGCGACGTGTTTGCGTCTACATTCTTCGGCAGGAGTAATCTTGTCAGATTGTAGAATCAATTGCACAAATTTAGCGACAATTACATGTGAGAGGAGATTTGAATAATTGCTATTTCTCACTCCAATTAAATTCAATATATATATATATATATATATATATATATATATATATATATATATATAATCTATGCCCTGTTACCATGTAATGGTGTAGGGTGATGAATACTACAATCTCACTGCCACTTGTCACTATAAATTATTCATATGTTTGTACGAATTTTCTCCATTTTCTTCTGTCTCTAGCCAATGTTCTTGCACTTGTTCTATTCTACTTGTTCTATTTTCATCTAATCTATTTGTATATTTATATCTTCTAGTTTTTCTCCTATCACCATGACTTTTGTCTTATTACCATTCATCTTCATTCCGGTCTTCTTGAGTGTCATGTTCCATATGTCGAGATTCTTCTGTAGATCTTTTTCACTTTTAACAGTTATGACTATGTGATCCGCAAGGACGCCCTCCGATATATCTATCTGTTGTAAGTTCCAGCTTCCTACAACTAATTTTTTTCAGTCTATTCGAGCATTCCTTTATTATGTTGTCCATAAACAAAATAAACAATGTAGGGCTTAGATTTCCTCCTTGTCTCACCTCTCTTTGCGTTGTGAATGTATTTGATTTCATATTATCCTCGATAACTAGGTTTATGTTAATGCTATAAATTGTTCTTATTATCCGCATAAGTTTATGATCTACGCCTCTTTCACTTCAAGATTTCCGCACTATTTGCCTAGGTACTGTAGCAAAAGCCTTTTCGAAGTCCACAAAGACAAAGTATATCTTCATTTTTTGTTGTAATGCTTTTTGTGTTAATTGTTTGATCCTGAATGCTTCTTCCACTTCGAAATCCACTCTGCGATTCATGTAATGTCCTTTCCATAATTAGTCTGATTCTGTTATCTATTATTTGCTCTAATATTTTCATAGCCGTACTTAGTAGTATCAATCCTCTATAATTACAACATTCTCCTTTATCCCCCTTTTTATATAGAGGTACTATTTGCGCAATTTGCCAGTCTTTTGGTATCTGTTCTTCTTTCCATATTTTATTGTATACTTCTGTTAAAATTTCAGTTCCCTTCTGTCCCATGTATTTGATAATCTCTGACGTTATCTGGTCATATCCTGGCGCCTTTCCATTTCTCAATTTTCTTCTTGCTGTTTGAACTTCTTCTATTGTTATTTCCTCACTCATATATGTTGTGATTTATTTTATATTGTTCATTTATTTCGTTCATTATTTCATTCTGTATATCATTTCCATCATTTAATATTTCTTCAAAGTATTCTTTCCATCTTTTCATCACAGCTTTATTTTCTGTTAGTACTTCGCCTTGTTTATTTTTATTAAGAGTTGTTACTGATTTTCTCTCATTTCATAAATAGTTTTTTTTGCTAGTGTTTTTCGTATTTCTCTGCTATATCTTTGTTCCGTAATATATATGATTTTATTGCTAGAGATTTTATTTTATTTACTTCTTTTTCCTTGTTTTCTTTTCCTTTTCGTATTTTTTCTCTGAGTTTTGTTATTACTACATAATGGTCACTTCCGATTTCTGGCCCTCTAGTATCTAAAACTATTTTTCTATTATTTCTTTCCACCAGTATATAATCAATTATAGATTTTTCGTTTCTACTTTTCATTTTCCTTCTGTATTAGTTTATATCCTTGTGTTCAGAGAATGTATTTGTCACGATTAGGTTATACAATAGGCAGAATTCCAGCATTCGTTCTCCATTATGGTTTCTAGTTTTTTTCCATGTTTGCCTAGTACTTCATTGTATACTTTATCTTTCAATCCCACTCTACTATTGAAGTCACCTGCTATATATATTTTTCCTTTAGCATTTTCACCTACTGTTGTCAGGTCATTCCAAACCTTATCTTTGCTTTCTTTTTTATCATCTTCGTTAGGGCCATATACTGCTATAATTGTTCTATGTCTGCCTATAAGTTCTTGTCTCAATTCAATCATCAGTATTCTCTCCGAAGTTGCTTTCTAATTATATATTTCCTTAGCTAGTTTATTAGTTATGATACATCCAACCCCTGCTTGTGCTCGTTGGTCGTTTGCTACTTTGTTATATATCATTATATGATCATTTCCTATCTTCATCATTACTTGTCCCTAATTCTTTGTTTCGGTTATTGCTAATATATCGACTCTCATATTTTCGAATTCTTCTGCTAATTCATTTTATTTCCCTGTTATACTTTTTATATTCCATGTAGCTAATTTACATAATTCGTTCTCCATGTCATTGTTTACTAACTTATCTTCTAATTCTTGTTTTGGATCATGTCGTTGTGGGATTGCTTTATTTACTTGTATCAAAGTCATGTCCTCAATGTTTGCTAATTCCATCAACCTATTTCCATCTTGCATATATATATTCAGTTTTTTGTTTGGGTCTTCTCCAGTTTTTCGTTGTCTTCATTCCAACGCCATTCATTCCCGTTTATAATTACTTTGCTATATCCTATTTTTTATTTCTTTCCACTTCGATTTGAATAAAATAGCGTCGTAAAGTGTAGAAAGAATATTTACAATTACATTACTTCGCGAAAACGCAATTAATTTGCACAACTGCCGTACTATGGGCAGGATATATTCATCTGTTTCCTTTGATGTAACTTAAAGCATCATCATAAAAGTTTCTAATTCACGCCTCAACAGCTCGGTGGTCGAGCAATGGTCCGGCAAGCCAGAGGTCGTGGGTTCGATTCCTACTTGAGGGCGAATTTTTTCTATGAAAAATTCGAATAAAATAGCGTCGTAAAGTGTAGAAAGAATATTTACAATTATATTACTTCGCGAAAACGAAATTAATTTGCACAACTTGATAGTATTTCGTGACTACAGACTTCAAAATAACACTGTCATAAGTGAACGTCACAGCCGTCCTATCTTGCGACCAACCAACTTACATACGCACTATATTCCCCTATTGCTATATATTCGTACACCGCGCGATTTCACTATATATACTCAAATATATGGGATATATACGATATGTCGGTCGTCGCGCGTATTCCTTCGGATATATACCAGGACTTTTCACTTTTTGCGTTGCTTGTTATTTGTTTTTATTTTTCTCTATCTTTTTGTGTTAAATCCTCATTTATAAAAACCTTATTGTCTTTCAAACTTCCTTTTATTTTGCATTATTTCCCTTTTTTGTGTCCCATTTTCAAGTTTCAAGTTTTATCATACAAACGTTGTCCCTTATCTTGAGAGATATCTATGCCCATGTTTTGTTTTATGAATTCCATTATAATGTATTTTAATTTAATTTTATCGTTTGTGTTCATCCTTAATCCATGTAATACTACATTATTTTTCCGTATTGTCTTTTCAGTTCGTTCAGTTCGTTCAGTTTTCAGTTTTTTGTATGCCTTTTATTTCCTTCTTGATTATTTCATTTTCTTTCTTTAATTCTAAATTTTCTATTTGCAGCTTTTCATTTTCTGTATTTAGTTTCATTAATTTGTCATTGGCGGATTTTTGTTCCTCACTAACCTCAACAGGTTAGTGAGAAATAAGTAAACAACTACAACTAGTTGTTTACTTATTTCTCTTTGTTCTTCTTTAATGTCCTTTTGTTCTTTATGCATAGCTTCAATCATCTTTATAATTCGATCTAATTTGTTTTCTTTAGTAGGGTGTTTGGGTGATGTTTTAAACGGTTTCTTACTTCTTTTTAACTCTACTTTAGTTTCTTTTACTGCTTTTCTTTTCGTCTGTTGAATAATCGTCAGATTGTCTATTTATACGGCTAAGGCCAATAACTACGTACAAAATCAGGTGTTTATGCATTCAAGTTAACTATTAAAAAATAAAAAAATGTGTATAGGGTGTGTAATAACTCGATACACGGTCATGTGTATGTGTAACACTTTGGCAAGGCGATAGCCTCGGCTTTAATACAAAACATTAATGTATTATACAAACACGACCTTACTCGGTATTTGTTACATACACAAGGCTATGCATCAGGGTTGTACATTTGTTCTAGAAACAACTTGTAAGTGAGACAAGGATCTTCTCTGGTATATAAAGGTGATAGTTTAAGTTAGAGGGATAGTCACAGCCAGTCAGTGGTACGAACTGTGGGTACATCATAATACCCCCTTTCTACCCTGTCTTAGTTGATATAATTATAATGTATATATCTTTGTAAATAGTACTGTTATCCATTTTATAAGTGTTAATTAATTATAGTATGTAAACCAAACTCCGTACGTGTATCATTTGATTCTCCGCCCAGCCTCGAACCTGCACAACAATGTGGTTACACAAACGGCCCACATTACATGGCGATCCAGCCTACCTACGGGACAGTACATGCCGATCCTGCCTACCTACGGGACTCTACATGGCGATCCTTGCGAGCCCCTTAGGGCATAGGACATTACATGGCGGTCCTTGCCAGCCTCTTAGGGCATAGGACATTACATGGCGATCCAGACTTAAGGCGATTCTGCCTTAGGGCATAAGGCCCCACATTACATGGCGATCTCTGCCTACCTACATCCTGCCTACCTACGGCATAAGACCATTCTGCCAGCCATTTGAGGCTGCAGGGAACCAGTAGGAAACCGGAACGAACCAGAAAGAAAAACGGACTACGCGATGGAAGAAGTCATCTCCATCTCCATCTCCAAGAGCAAGCAGAAGCTCTTCATAAGCAAAAGAACGAGAAGAAACGAAAGAAGAAATACAGGTATTCCTTTTAAAATAAAGTTACACACAGACAATTATAAAGTGTAAAAAGTGAATGAACAATGCAAGACTTTCGCATACATAAACTGTGTACATTTCGTTAGTTAAAATGTTTATTATTAGTTTAATGCATATACACAATATGTGTATTATTTATTTCTGCCTACGCAAACATAATGTAGCGTAGTAGTGTATTCTATATTTAAAGGTCAGACATGTTTATACAAATGTAATTTAGAAATACTACATCATGGCCATACATTTCAAATTAAAAAAAAAACCTGTCGCAATTTTGTTATTAACGCATAAGTTCATACACATTGAATTTTTTTTCTTCTTTTAAAGCCGCCTACATAAAACAGAAAAAAATATGTTATATTTTTCACAAGTTCATTTACGTTAAATGCATATATATAAAATGCAAACGTTTTCATTTATATTTTTTTAATAGGCGCCACACATGAGTATTATATTTCATATTGTTTATTGAACGAACAGATAAACAATAGCATGTGTATTTAAACTAGTCGCGAATAAATAAACATCGAATTAAAATATGTATGTACTTACAAATCAGTTAAGAAATCCTCAATGCCAAGTTCATAAAATTGCAAGATATCATTTATTTCTGAATGATTATAGTTCGCGGCATTGAACAGAAATTATTGTTGACACATTCAAAAAGTTTTCGCAAACAAAAGAGAATTAATAAGAGATCAATATACGAGGAGTAGTATATGAATTTTATTTGCAAGAATTCCGAAAATTTTGCCTCACACGCCTTAGAGGTTGATTCCAATGATGTAATGGTTAATAACGGGACAACCGATAGCATCCTTATCACGTCAGGAGCTCAATAGACGACAGAGACCTATCGATTGTACCTTTACGAGACCGACAGCAGTGCAGTTTCCACCAACTACAGGACGGATCATCTTAGAGTTGTGGAACTGTCGAAAACGATAACCAACCGAATCAGACGAACTTCAAGAGTAGAAGAAAGGCAAAGAAGACTCCAATTCGCCCCTAAGTCGTAAGGAAGCAAGCATGCGCTCCGAGGAAATAGTCCGATACGACGAAAACGCTCTCAGAATTTTTTTTAAAGAGAATACAGTTATAACAAAAGTGTGTTTTGTTAACTGGTCTCTAGATTTTCTGTATTGAAGAAAAGGCTTACAGTATAAGGGCATTTCCGCTGTACGAGCACCCTTACTGTAGTCAGAATAAGCTTCACAAGAATAGTTCTGCGCAGGAACATGGCATACACAAAATATGTGTTGTCCAGGGAAATACACGAAAGAGTGATTTCCAAAGTAATTTTTCCATGGAGGGAAATAGAAAAATAGAGAGTCGAATTATGTTAAAATAAGTATGGTTAAAAAGGGAGCACAAAGAATTGGAAACAAACAATCAAGCACAAGAATTGAAACCACAAGATCAAGCAGGAGGAATCGGAAACAAGAACCAAACGCGAAAAACAAAAAAGACAAGAATGGCAAACTGCGAAACAAGGCTATTATTCTATATAAGTTACACATGATATAGAAATAAAATTTAAGAAAGCGAACAGACTAACAAAATTGAGACAGTGTACAACGGCCCAATTTTTTTTTATCATCTACAATGTAAAACTTACTATTTAGCATTACCTTTAAAATTTATCATTTACTATTTAAAGCTTTTTTTTTACGATTTATTACTATTTATATTAGACTATTTATCATTTTACGATCTACAATTTAAGATTTACTATGTATCATTTATCATGTGATATTTGATAACGATTTCGCTTTATAATTGTAATAGGTTTCAAATCGTTTAATCTTAGTAACTTTAATAGTACAAGGGTTTTATTGTAATTTTGTAATTTCATTAATTTAATTAATGTTTACCATATTTTCAAATAGAAAATAAGGAAAGCAAATAGATAGAGAGATTCTTGGTAGAAGAAAAACCAAACATACTCTGTTGGTTTTCCTTTTCCCCAAGGGGGCAGGTGTAATAACTCAATACACGGTCATGTGTATGTGTAACACTTTGGCAAGGCGATAGCCTCGGCTTTAATACAAAACATTAATGTATTATACAAACACGACCTTACTCGGTATTTGTTACATACACAAGATGCATCAGGGTTGTACATTTGTTCTAGAAACAACTTGTAAGTGAGACAAGGATCTTCTCTGGTATATAAAGGTGATAGTTTAAGTTAGAGGGATAGTCACAACCAGTCAGTGGTACGAACTGTGGGTACATCATAATACCCCCTTTCTACCCTGTCTTAGTTGATATAATTATAATGTATATATCTTTGTAAATAGTACTGTTATCCATTTTATAAGTGTTAATTAATTATAGTATGTAAACCAAACTCCGTACGTGTATCATTTAATTCTCCGCCCAGCCTCGAACCTGCACAACAATGTGGTTACACAAACGGCCCACATTACAGGTGTATTACCTAATTGTTTTTTTTTGTTACGAGAAGTAATAAATATAATGGATTTAGAATGTCTATAAAAAGTACGGGAAGTAAGGGTTCCAAGAATTTTTTAAAGAAGTATCAAAAGAAGATGAAAATGTGTACTCTACCAGGATATAGGGCCCTATTTGGTAAAGATCTATCTTTAATTGAATATGTAAACGTAAATTGCTTCGAATGTACATAACGATCGACAACTAAACGAAGCAAGATTGACATTAACAAATCTATTCTTTTTGTTATTGTAGGTTAACTTTAAGATATCGTCTTTTATACGAGGGTAGCCCACAAAGTTACCTCCGGTTTGAAGTATAAATTAAACCAGTTGATATACAAAAATTTTATTATATACATCTTAAAACTACAACTTTCTTCTACTTTTCGACATAACCTCCAAACAAATTCAAGCATTTGTCATATCTTTTAACAGTTTTTGAAATACCGTCACAATAAAAATTTGCCGCCTGCGAACGTAGCCAACCTGTCACGGCGTTTTGAAACTCTTCGTCATTGGCGAACCGCTGAGATGCAAGCAACCGGTTCATCTATGGGAACAGGTGGAAATCACTGGGAGCCAAGTCCGGGCTGTATGGGGGGGGGGGGGGGGGTGATCAAAAACGTCCAATTTGAGCTATGTGAGGGCGAGCATTGTCGTGAACAAACACAACACCAGATGCCAGCAGCCCACGCGCTTGTTTTGGATAGCGCGTTGTAGTCTCTTCAAGTTTCACAATACACTGCAAAAGTGATTGTCGTACCACGCTCCATAAAATCAACGAGCAATATGCTCTTAGTATCCCAAAATACCGTAGCCATCAATTTGCTCGTAGAAAAAGTTTGACGGGCTTTCTTTGGCTTTGGAGAAACTGGATGACCCCATTGCATTGACTGCTGTTTTATCTCAGCATTCACATAGGCTACCCAAGTCTCATCGCTATTTTATTCGAATTTTTCTATGAAAAGTTCGAATAAAATAGCGCCGTAAAGTGTAGAAAGAATATTTACAATTACATTACTTCGCGAAAACGCAATTAATTTGCACAACTTGGTAGTATTTCGTGACCACAGACTTCATATAACACCGTCATAAGTGAACATCACAGCGGTCCTATCTTGCGACCAACCAAGTTACATTCCCACTATATTCCCCTATCGCTATATATTCGTACACCGCGCGATTTCACTATATATACTCAAATATGTGCTATATATACGATATGTCGGTCGTCGCGCGTATTCCTTCGGATATATACCAGGTGTCCTTGAAATAAAAAGACAATGTATGAAAAATGGAAAGATTAAATTATGTAGAATATATACCCAAAATATTTTCCCAAAATTTCCTCTCATAAGCGAGAAACAAAATGACAAAAATATTAAAAAAAACTTTGTCAAGCCACTATGTGATGGACTATATTACGAGGGTAGTCCACAAAGTAACCTCCGTTTATGTGTAGCGCGATAAGTATTGGGGGTAGCGCCGCCATTCTAACATCAGTGTGCGAAGTGATTCAGTACGCTTCTAGCTGTGCCAGGGGGAGTATCGTCCGGTCACGCGTTCTGGAATTCTAACCTGTAAACATCTGTGTGCCGCAATAGAAAATCCCGCGAAGTGCGTATCGTAATAATATTTCTTTGTGCACTCAGCAGCTGAAATTAATCGTGAATTCTGTACGGTGTATGGTCCAAACATTATGAGTGAAGGTGTAGTCCGTCAATGGGTACATTTTTTTTAAGATCGAAGAACTAACGTTCACGATGAAGCCAAGAGCGGTAGGCCATCTCTGGTCAGTGATGACTTACTGAACAAAGTGAATGAAAAAATTCGTGTGGATCGCCGCTTCACAATCTCGGAACTTTCCGATCATTTGCCTGTCTACACGATTTAGTGACAGAAAAACTAGGCTACCACAAGTTTTGTGTGTGTTGGATACCGAAACTGCTTACCGACGACAACAAAATCAAAAGAATGAGTTCTGCCATAGACTTTCTTTCTCGGAATGACGTTGAAGGTGAAGATTTTTTTTACAGGATCGTTACTGGAGATGAGACTTTGGTAGCCTATGTGAATGCTGAGATAAAACAGCAGTCAATGCAATGGGGTCATCCAGTTTCTCCAAAGCCAAAGAAAACCTCTTCAGTGGCCTTGTTGTTGCAACCTCTCTCCGCCTCAGCCGATTCTGGAACCTCCTCGGAGTGACCTTGACCTTGGTGTATGTTAAGTCAAGGTCACTCCGAGAAGATTCCAGAAACGGCTGAGGCGGAGAGAGGTTGCAACAACAAGGCCACTGAAGAGGTTCTCTAATCAAGAGGTATGAGACGGAGGGAGGGAGGTTGAAACACCACGGTCACTGAGGAGGTTCTAGAATCAAGATGACCTTGACTTTGAGACGACCTCGAGAAAACCTTGACCTCAACCTTGTGACAACCTTGACCTTAAGGACGACCTAAAGCTAGGTGAGGTTATATAACCGAGGAGGTTCTATAAAAATAAATGAGGTTGCAACGACTAGCACATCGGGTAGGTTTTTGCACATAATTGTAGGTAGGGGTTATTGGTATTGCATATAAAGGGAGATTATTCGAAACAATTGTTAGTATTAACAAGTATGTCGAAACGTAAGGTTGCTGTGATGGAAAAACTATCCTGTTCCCAACATATTGTGGAAAGAAGTGATTTGGAGGAAGGGGAGGAAGGGGAGAATGCTGAGGAAGTGTTTTGGAGAGATATTGAGTTGGATCCTAGATTTTAAGAATTATTAAATGGGATGAGTGATTCCAAAACATATATTGTGAATGGTGATTTTGGACGAAAGGTATCAACCGCTGAAAAGTTCATGGAAAATTATACGAGGGAACCAATTTGGAAAGTGCCATTAGTAGGAGAGAGGTTTTTCTTTTTAAATAAAAGTCATTCCAAATGGATAAGCATTGGTTTCTCTCCATTGCAGAATATGGAGTGCATGTTAAAGCTTGTTTGTGTAAAGAAGCAGTGTGTGTGTTTGGACGTTATGGAATGGGGTTGGTTAATTGGAGAGATTGTACAGTTTAGGGAACGATTCGAGTGTAAGAATGCAGTGTTTCCTATAATTTGCGGGATGCATATGCGAATATCGCGAGAGGTAATCGATGGGTCGACAGCAGTTGTGAAGATAGAAAAAGGTGGGGAATATGTGTATTTGGCATATGAAGGGTTGTTGGAATTGTTGCGATTGAAGGGAATATTAGAGTGTCGTTTGGCAGTTTTAGAAGGCATGCAATATAATAATATGGTGCGAAGTTTAGCTGAAAGTGGTGAAGAAATAGAATTGGCAATAACGAAAATGTATCATGGAGTTGTGTCAGAATTTGTATGCATACTAAGGGAGTTAGTCACATATTGGCCAAAGAAATTATCAAATGATGTGAATTATTTAAGAATGAATAATGGAAAAAGTTGTATAGTTTGATAATAAAAAAATTAAATTGTTGTTATTTTTTATTATTAGATATAGGAGTTAGCTATATAATACTGTCTATAGATTTAATAAGTAAGTTAAATTGAGTACATATTTATTAACCGCATTGGAGTTGCGTTGTTTGTTATTTCACAAGAGAAATATCAATAAGATTACACTAAAAGGTTGTGGTGGTATTGAAAAGTGGTAGTTCAAATCGGACAGTAAGAAGGAAAGGTAGTGGGTTACGGAATACCGTGATTAATAAATTACCGGTAGAGTTTCATATACCGGGTTATAGTTTTTGTGGTCCAAGGACGAAATTAGAAGAACGATTAAAGAGGGGTGATAAGGGTGTCAATATTTTGGATGAGGCTTGTAAAGAGCATGATATATCTTATGCTTAGTCAAAGGATTTATTAAAGAGGCACGAAGCGGATGAGAAATTGTATAAAAAGGCCGTAGAACGAGTGAAAAGTAAAGACGCAAGTGTAGGAGAAAGATTAGCTGCTACTGTGGTTACCATTGCTATGAAAGCTAAAACATGGGTTCGAGGATACGACGTAAAGATATAAGGAAAGGTAGGGGTAGAAAGTATATGAGGAGTAGAAAAGGTGGAACTATATCATTTTTGCAAGCGATGAAGAATGCTCGAAATGCTATAAGACGAATTGGGAGGAAAAAAGGTATTTTAGAAAATGCGAGAGTTGCATATCAGAGTTTAATGAAGTCGGGGAAGAAAATAAAATTTCCAAAGTCTAGAGTAATTCCAATACCGAGAAAAGGTGGATTTTTACCATTAATTCCATTATTCGCAGCATTAGGTGCTTTGGGATCGTTGAGTGGGGGTGCTGCGGCAATTGCCAAAGCAATAACATCTGCAAAAACTGAAAGGGATTAGTTGGAAGAAGCAAAACGACATAATTTGGCTATGGAGTCAAAATCTGGGAGTGGTTTATATGTAAAACCATATAAGCAAGGTTGTGGTGTATCTGTGGGAAGTGGTCTATACGTAAAACCATATAGAAATGGTTGTGGAGTTTATTTGCCGAATAGTAAGGGTTCAAAAAACGATTAAGTAGTTTACCTCGCAGGCCTTTAACAGAAATAGATTTGTGGAAGTATGTTAAAAGGTGGAGTAGTAGAGACGTTTTACCTAGACTTATATATAAAAATGTGAAAGGGATAATTAACTTGGATGATGACATTGGGGGAGGTACTCATTGGGTAGCATATAGAAAAATAATGATGTGATGGAATATTTTGATAGTTACGGTGATTTAAGACCAGCAGTTGAAGAGGAAAAGTATTTATTATCGAATGGTGGTGGTGTTATATGTTATAATTATAGAAGATATCAGAGTATTAACAGTGAAAATTGTGGTCAGTTGTGTTTATTGTTTTTGAAATGTGTTATTGAGTAACCTATGTGAAATAGGAATTAGTACTGGTGTGTAGTATTACACGAAAGAGGTGTGAATTTCTTGTTAAAGTGGGGAGAGATAGTAAGGAAGTATCAGTAATATGGCTTTAGTGATATCTGGGAAGGGATCAGTTGTGGATTGTGTTTTTAATCCCTCAATATAGTTAGATGGTGAATATGAAATGTGCATGATAAGTTTGCAAACATATAATACTGTCCCGAATGTTACATCTACAAACAATGTATTTCTTTATACTGAATCACTGGACAAATTGGATTTTAATTGGACAGATATAATTATTCCAGTTGGAACTTATGATATTCAAGATTTGGAGAAATACATTAATGAGAAACTACAAGCCAATGAAGGTGGTGAAAATTATTTTACTTTGGATGCCAATAGTAATACTATGAAGGTGTATATGAAGACTTCCGTTGATGTTAATTTTTCAATAGATAATTCAATTGGTTCTTTATTAGGTTTTAATAAGAAAGTTATACTAGCCAATAAAACAGTAAAAAACGATAAGGTGGTCGATATAAATAGAGTAAGTGCTATCGATATTATGTGTAACGTGGTTGAAGGATCATATATTAACGGTGAATTATCACATGTTTTATATCACTTTTATCCCAATGTTGCACCTGGTTATAAAATAATAGAGGTTCCACAAGATAAAATTTATATGCCAGTGAACACTAATGTATTATTTCAAGTTATTATTCAAGCTGTAGATCAGACTGGACAACTTATTGATTTAAGAGGTGAAGAATTGACCATATATTTAAGGTTGAGGCGGATTAATTGAGTTTGGAGAAGAGCGCCTTCAATATTTTAGTGTAGATATTAATAATAGACAAACATTATTTGTACAGACGAAGATAGGGTCGGACGTGTAACTGATATACGCAGTAGCGGACTACGATATTCAATATTCGCTTGTGGAACAGTTTAAAGTTAAATAATTACAAATGAGGAGTAGCGTCTTTAATAAACTGCGCACTAGGGGAGGGAATTGCAGATACAAAATAGTGAATAAGTTATGGAGGGTAGTTGGTGGGGTGAGGGTGCGTAATCGATTAACCAATGAAAATAGGAGTTTCTTGAGTGGCATAGGGCATGAAGTTTTGGTGTATATAAAGTAAATCTTCGAGTAACTGTGGTATGGGGATTATAAGTTAATAATTGGAATAAAGAGAGGATTAAATTTAGTATAAGAAAAGACTCGATCGTGATAAGTTTAACGAGACTGCTTGCGTCAAGTTTTCAATAGATATGGAAGTTTTGGATGTTTTAAGGAAGGTGCGTGTAGATAATTCTATCGTTGAGATGGAATTTCACAATCATATACCATTTGGTTCTCCGAAATATGGGAATAATGACGAGATCAGGATTGTGGTACCGGAAATAGATAGATATACTTTACCATCAGAGTCAGAACTATTAATTGAGGGAAAGTTACGACTGGCAAGTGATGAGAGTAAGAATAGTGCTACAGCATTTTTAATTCATAATGCAGGAGCTTTTATGTTTAGTAATATTAGATATGTTATTAGCGGAGTGGAGGTGGATGAAGTGAGAAATGTTGGTATAACATCAACTATGAAAGGATATTTCTCATATAGTCCAAGTTATGCTAATCAATTGGAAAATTATATTTGGGAATTCGCAGTGGGGAAGGCTCCAGTGCTAGATAAGAAAGGGAGTTTTAGTTTTTGTATCCCATTGAAGATGTTAATGGGATTTGCAAAAGACTTTAAGCAAGTTATTATGAATGTATCACAGGAATTAGTTCTAAAAAGATGTGCTGATGATAATGATGTCATATTGAATTCAGTTACCACGGAGAATATTAAGTTAATAATTGATTCTATTGTGTGGAGGATACCACATGCTAAAGTTGGCATGACCCAGGAATTGGCTTTAACTAAGTTAATTACGAAGAATCATATAATGGAAATGTTCTTTAGAGGTTAGGAAATTCATGAAAATCCAGGAGTTCCCGAGACAACTAAACATAGTTGGGCCATTAAAACAGCTCCACATTTAGAAACGCCAAGATATATAATTTTGGGTTTTCAGACAGGGAAGAAAGGAAAAATAGAAGAAAATATGAGTAGATTTGATGCCATTAATTTAACTGATATGACTGTTTATTTAAATGGTAAAAGATACCCATATGAAAATGTCAGAGTTGATTTTGATGATAATCGAGTAGCAGTGTTATACAATATGTATTCTAGGTTTCAACAATCTTATTATGGGCATGAATATTGTGAACCGATGCTTAAATTAAATAATTTTAAGTTGTGTCCATTAGTTGGCATAGATTGCTCACACCAGGAAGATGCAATACATAGAAGTGGTGTGGAGGTTAGAATAGAATTTACAAAGAAAGATAATGTGCCTAAGGATACGGTTCTATATTGCTTGATTTTGCACAATAAATTGTATCAATACTCACCGTTCAATAAAGTGGTACAGCGACAGTACTAGAGAACTAATATTTAAAGTGGTGTTGTATAAGTAGTAGATTCAGTTCGAAGTTGGTGTTAGTATGAGAAGGTTCTTTGGTGGTAGAAGATGTTGAACTTGACAGATAGAAAATATATCATAATAGATTTTCAATGGTATCGGTTTAATAATTACAGTTTGATGCCAAAAGAATTGGCCACTTGTGATAGTGAATTTAGGAGGAGTTATTTTGTGTCTAAACCGGTATTGAGCTTCGGTGTATTAACTGGGGAAGATGAGCGTGTAGCGAGATATGCAGTCATCATCACGGGTTAAAGTGGGAAGACGGTTATGCATCAGCGAGTGATTTTGATGAAGTAATTAAACGGTTGTGTAGAGGAGTGGATATTGTGCTTGTTAAAGGTAGAAAAAAATTGGAATTTTTGAAGTTCATTATAGATAAATGAATAATTGATTTAGTCGATGCGGAAAAAATAAGGAAGGGAGAAGCAAGTTGTAGTTTCCACGTTGGTAATTATGTGGTGTGTGCTCTAAGTAATGTGGAACGATTGTATAAGTTTATTGAAGAGAATAGAAAGACAAAAGTAAAAGTGACATTATAATCTTTGAAATGGGTTGTGTGTGGGCACTCATGACAAATTATGTTGTGAGTAGGGTAGGTAGTGTGATAAGGCGATATGAAGTTGATGGATCATTTGCCGCGGTGGAAGATAGTGACTTAGTTTATATTCCAAAAACATATTTGATGTGGAATGTCAGAAGCTTAGATTTAGAATATATTTGGAATCGGCTACCGAAAAGTTATCATGAAGATATAAGCTTAATTAGATGTAGACCATGTGTGAGTCATTATAATGTGTTTGGGGATACTATTGATGGGGTAATTAGGAGAATAGACTGCAGCGAGTGTAGATGTAGAACTAGTATTTCATTATCTGGAAGTTAATGCTCGATTGTAACAAAATTATAAAAAATATTTAGATATATAAATATATTGTATATTTAAAATAAAGATTTATATATATATATATACAGTGAAATCTCCCCTAACGGACATCTCCCTTAAGCGGACATCTCCTTTATACGGACACATTGTGAAAGCCCCGAATTTGTCTTATGGAATTTACAAGTTAATCACATTCTTTTGAACGGACACTCTCTTGGACGGACACGGACAGAAGAATTCAGTCCGTTTCCTTTAAAAAATCTCTCTTGTGCGGACAGCGCACATCAAAGTCCATACATATATGAAACGGGCTGCTAAATCGGTATGCGCAACGGCATTCGCACGCACGCTAGTTAGTAGATAGGGATTTCCCCGAGACTCCGAATTCATACAGTCGTGTGTTTCTGCATATACGTAGCAATAAAAATGGCATCTAAACGAAATTATTTAACACTCAAGGAAAAGATTGAAATAGTGGAAGTATACAAAAGTGAGAAACTTAGTGTTCGTGAGTTAGCTAAACGTTTTGGTATTGGTAAGACACAGACGGCTAATATCATAAAAAATGGAGACGATCTATTGAAAGTGTGGCACTCCAATGTTAATGTTAATAAGAAACGATGCTTTATTAACAAAGGAGGTGCAGATGTAGACAGAATGTGCTACGAGTAGTTTATCAAAGCAAGAAGTAAAGGAATTCCTCTGTCAGGTAAAAATTTGGGATACTAAGGTAAGTTTTATTTTAATGTTCTCAAATTTAAAGGGCCCATAGTGCAGAGTAAAGCGAAAGAAATTGCTGAGAGTATAGACTATACTGGATTTAACGCATCTTATGGATGGTTAGATAAGTTTCGAAAGCGCCATAATATAAGCTTCAAAGCTATTTCTGGTGAGGCAGCTACTGTTAAGGTGGAAGATGTAGCAACATTTTTAAATAAACTACCGTCAATTTTGAAAAATTATTTACCGAGGGATGTATTCAATGCCGACGAAACCGGGCTGTTTTTTCGTGCTCTTCCTGACAAGACTTTACATTTAAAACGGGAAAAATGCGTTGGCGGTAAATGTTCAAAAGAAAGAGTCACCATCATGCACTGTGTTAACATGCTTGGTGACAAAGAAAAGTTGTTGGTTATAGGTCATGCGGCTAAACCTAGAGCTTTCAAAAATAAAAAAGTAACTGAATTGCCTGTTACTTGGAAGGCCAACAGTAAGGCATGATGACTGGTACTATAATGACGGAATGGTTGAAGGAACTAGACAGCAAAATACAAAGACAAAAGAGACACATTTTGCTATTTGTTGATAATGCCTGTTCGCATCCAAGGGACATAGAACTGCATAACATTAAATTGGAGTTTTTTCCACCTAATTGCACATCTGTATGTCAACCCCTTGACCAGGGTATAATAAAAATTTTAAAATGCACTATAGGACCATTGTCGTTAAGACTATTTTAGCAAAAATTGAGTGTTCAAATTCAGCTCATGAACTTTGCAAATCAATTAACATTTTAGATGCTATTTACTTTATAAAGAACGCTTGGGACAAAGTATCAAAACAAACGATTCAAAACTGTTTTCAAAAGGCTGGGCTTATTGTTGGAAATCAAAAAACCATGTCCACAGAAGATGAATTTACGGCAGATGATAATGTTCCTCTATCACTATTAGCTGAATTGTGGAAAGTACCACCAGCATTAGGGATTGAAGAATGCAACGTAGAGGCCTTTTTGAGCTTCGACGAAAATCTAGTAACAGAAGATACGAATGACATGCCCTCTGTCACAAATCAGTCGTCGGATATTGTGGAACTGGATGGATCGGATAAAGATGTGGAAGAAGTGAGCAACATGAAACTAACAACTTATCAACAAGCCAAAGATATGGTAAAATAATTAAAAAAATTTAGTCAAGATCGAGGAGATGCAGCCGTACTAGAGTTACTTACCACACTAGAATTACACTATCACGACCAAAACATTAAGAAAACTACTCGCCAGGAAACCCTGTTGAATTATTTTACAATGTTGCATTAGATATAAGTAACAAGGAATTATGTACATATGTACAATTCAATTACTTTAAATTTTGTGCTGGTTTACAGAGGTTACATTTATGTTTTATATATTTAATTAAATCACATTGGTTCATTATGAGCTTACTTATTTTAATATTCCCAAAAAATTCACCAACTATTCCCTTAACAGGACACCTCTCTTGAGCGGACAGATTGGAATAGTCCGGTAGGTGTCCGGTCAAGGGAGATTTCACTGTACCTATATATGTAATATCAATAAGAAGATGTTTTCGTAATCGAGTTAATGCTCGATTGTAACCAAAATTATAATAAATATTTAGATATAAGTACCATATAGATATATGAAAAGATGTTTACGTAGTTGAATAATTAAAATAAAGATTTATTTATATGATGACTTGTTTTGTTTCAATAAAAATATGCTTACGTAGTTGAATAATTAAGATGAAGTATTATTTATATAATTTGTTTTATTTCAATAAGTAGAACTATAACTTGCTTCTCTTCAATTCAAAGTGAATGTTTGAGAATGATATTGGCCAAAGGCGAGGGGGTTCCATGTTGGGGGCGGTGGTCGCAGCGGTCACCATATGAAACCTACCGCCTCCACCCACTACATGGAACTTCCCCCACCCCGCCCGCCACATAAAAGTAATAAATGCTAATAAATCTATGAATAAAACGCTCTTAGAAACGGATGAAGTGGGGGAATCATTGAAAGGTTATAATCCCACGATGCGCCCATATCTTATTGGTTTAACGACAGATGAAAATGAAGAATTTGATGAAAAGTATGGTGTACATGAAATAGATAATAATTTAAAAATGGGACAGGCGGATGCTAGATTTGATGGGTCCAACATTGTAATCGGTGTATTTACATATATAGCCACTAAAGGTTTTTAGAATTACTTTTCAGAAAGAAACCAGGTAATTTTTATATGCTGATGTGAAGAATTATAAGTACATACTCAACGACACTCACTCTGCGCGAGTTGATTATGATCCAGATAAGAAGTATGCTGCTAGTAAAGCTTATAAATACACATCAATTATTAAACCTATTTTACAAGGAAAGAAACCTGAATTTTGGTGGTCTCGAACCTGGAAGACTGGTTTAGGTTTATCAAAAATATCACCAGTAAAAAAGGCGGTTACACCTAATAATGAAATTGAATATAAGTATTGGGACGATGTGAATGAATTGTGTGATAGATTGAAGTTGCTAGTAGCCTCGAAGAATGCCGGTCATACAAGACACAGTATTAATTGTGTGTAACTCAGAATGAAATATGTACATTTGCCTCACTACGTTTCCTCCATTTTTTACAACATTCTTATAATTGGTTACCGATAAATTATTATCAATAACATACTTTTTTACTCCCTTAGCTGTTTTAACAGTCCTATTGACTAATTTAAGACAATAAGCTTTAGCACTTGTTCCTTAGAAGCATTCGATAATATCACCCGCGTATTCATCTTTCATTTTTCCCAGTCTAGGCAAACTAGGGGGGTATTCCATGTATATTATCCTCAGTGTAATTCGATGTATCAAACATTTCTAAATTTTGATTTATATCATTATATACGTTATAATTTTGCACACTTACTATCAACGAATCAGTGTCTGTATATAGTAGTGAAACGTCTGGACTATATAAAGGTTTTATGAAATCATAGAAAAAATTATACATTACCCACTTAGCGAGTTTCAAAATCGCAAACCCTACATATATGGGTTTTACATAATCTACACGTACCATGCATAATTCAATTGCTGTAAGAGAATCGCTAAATACCTTGCAAGATTTAAAATTTGGTTTTGCGATATACGCCTCAGTAACGAGTTTTTTATGGATGGTTTCCCAATGGGAAACCAATCTTATATCAACATGATTTTCTACGTTTTCCATGGTTTTTCCGAAGATGCTGTTTACCATTAATTTATAAAATTGTTTGAAAAACTCATTGCTAGATCCATTTCGTTTTGCAGTATTAAAATCGATATATTTCTTTAACCACTAGCTTTGCTTAAATCGAATACCTCGTCGAAGTCCTTTTAATACCAAGCCATTCCTAACACATTGTTTCAAAGTTAAGTGATGTATGACATAATTTGATTTATCTGTTAAGTTTGGGATCAATTTAGCATACTTGGAATTAGGTGGAATAACATGTTCGGGGCAAAATGGGAAGTCATTATGCAGTTCGTGAAGGCGTGCGGGATATTCTAGATCTACTTCAAATACATATCCATAATCTCCATCATCCTCCAAGGTTTCTACAACCATCGTGAATAAATCTTCATTCGTTAACCACTCAAAGTCACCACATGGTAAAGAAAAGGACATGGTATGACGTACAAATTCGTAGCATCCATGTATAAAATATATTTCACAGCTTCTGATGAATCGAAATCTGATACGTATTTATTGTTGGCTGTTTCCATTCTTTTACAACACATGCTCACACCTCCACGTATACCTTTTTAAAAAAAAATGAAACATGTCGGCATCTTTTAATAATTCCAAACTTGCGCCGATCATACGCAACATAGCATCCCAGCTCAATCCTGGGGATGTGAAATAATGTGCAGAGTCTAATTTATAATTCTCCATACAGATATTCCGAAAATTTTCAAAAACATCTGCTAGCAATAATACATCTGATTGTACATATTCATCGCTATAGTCCCCTAATGTTTCACGCTCAAATAAATTCCAGACTCTTTGAGCTCTACAATAGTCTTCATCGCTTATATCACAATCTGATAATATATCATGAAAACACTCCTTCTTTGGTAATCCAGCAAAAGATAAAATTTCATGAGAAGTAACATCGTTGTATGGGAATACGCCTTTTCTGCGTATGAGTTCGAATTTTTCACCACTGTAATATTTACTAACTTCTTTACACTGCTCATCTTCCAAATAAGATGATAATTTTGTCAATGAATAATTCATAAATCGGAATGAATCTATAAATCTTAACTTATAAAATACGTGTCTTTTCTTACCATTACAGTCTATTATATCGCCCACGTGCACTTTCTTAAAAAACGATACATACTTTTCTTTATTTTGTGCAATAACATCAACATCCTCTTTTTCGAGCGCTAACGCTTTTACGAATAAATATGTATCATAATTAGATAAATTGTGCAAAATAATAGGTATATATCGGGGTTCTTTATAATTTATATTACACACCATATGCGCTGCACCTCTATATAATCCAGTCATGTGATCATGGTCACGGACTTTTTCTCCATTGACATCAATTGTTTTATCGCAAATATGACACACTGTCGCTTGATTATAGTTATCACGCTCCTCATTAGTTAAAGGTTTCATTTCTACCTCTTTACTTAAATAATGTTTATAGGCAAATTTCACGTCAGTTTCTAACTCTTTCACAAAGGTTGAAGCTGCATGTTGACTTCGATATACTCGCAATTTACTAAGATTTTTGTCGAAACTACATTTCACATAATAAGCGAATGAATGTGGCTCATGCTCGAAACATTTCACATTGTAAGATTTCGAGGGATCCGGTTCTGATGTATCAATAGGTTTCAATATAGCCTCAAAATCTGCATAAACTACGAAAGGAAGCCTCAGTTGCTTTTCAAATTTTTCAAATTTTAGTATATTTCCCGGTAATTCTTCACCATACTTATTTATTTTCAGTTCTTTATTGGGAAACACTGCCTTCACCTGCTTACAGTCTTCATTTTCATGTCTATGTATTTTTTCTTCAGAAGTAAAGAAAGTTAAACAACCGTCACATATGTATTTTTGGTGTCCCGATAACGATTTCTGTGAAGAAACTAGTCGTGATAAATTCTTTATCCAGCAGTAATGTTTATTTCCATTTTCACCACTAAGGAGGAATACATTTAAATGAATAGATTTCCTCCTCTTTGTGAAATATAATGGGCCCACCACATCATGTCATCTTATTTTATTTTCAAATACTTGTTCTAAACCATATACGTTGAGAGATATATTATTAATCTGTTCAAAATTAGCAATATCTTTTTGTTCGTAAATTTGTTGGAAAGGAACAACTGCTAAAATTAGCTACAGTGCTATGATGTGGATATGAAGAAACTCTTTGCGGCAACCCCCCTGTTGGTTCCCTTAAAGCAGAAGTGATGGCCCAAGCAAAACACTCATCGTCGTAATTTTGAATATTTATTATGGCTTTCTTTTTTTTTATTGTTGGGGGTAAGTCTACATAACTGGGACCTCTCATTGGATTATATTTGTTTATATTCACTTCCAAATATAATACATTACTCAATGCCCAACCTGAAATAATTAATAATTAATAATTAATCGTACTTTAAGAAAATCTTAATTTACCTGAATCACGCTCTTGGAATTCACTCATTTTATTCTTAATTTCATCCATAAAATCCGCATATATACCATATAAATCACTTCCTTGAGTTATAACTTTATTTTTGGAATTGAAGGATTTTATTTCTACATTTTGTTTCACTAATAAGTAATATAAACCATATAGTTCAAAATTCACCTTCATTGATGTATGTACACCTAAAGTACTATACATAAGTGATAACACTTTCTCCCTAATGTTATTTGCAAATTCATCAACATCGATGTATACACGAGATGAATGTTCACATATTTGGTAGCATGTAAGGTACTGCGTATATGTGCCCTATAACAATTTTTTTCCACATCGACGCCGCACGTTTCACATTGCATAAAATTACCTGGATTATTCTCAAATTTCCTTCTCTTTCCCTTACAAGAACTTAACAAGTGTCGATTTCTATTATCAGCTCGAGTAAATGTTTTCCAACAAAACTCAAAATCGAACATTTTAACACTATTTCACACTGAATTTATACCGACTAAACACCTCGAGTGCACCTACTCGACTAATGTTGGAATGGAACAACCATCGCCTTATATACAATCAAGGTCAAAAATTATATTTAGAAAACAAAACATTTCGAAAGAATAATTATATCTAACACATATTGCATTCTAAAGTTATTATATTTATTTCTTCCTCCTCTAGAATCATTATGTCTTTATCGAATACATCTATTTCAATATCGATATTTTCCTCTTCACTACCCTCCTCCTCACTATCCTCATCTATTAAGTTTTGATTGAATATATGTATTTCAATCTCGATATCTGCCTCATCACTACTCTCCTCATCACTACACTCATCTTCTTCATCTTCGTCTTCATCAGAAATAGTATTTATGTCACTATTTCTTGTTACTATTTCAAAATTCAAATAACACATATTTTCTTATATGTGCAACTATTGTAACTTAGAATGAGAAATACAGATCCCATCGCTATTAATATATTAGCGGTTGAATCCCTACCTCGATAGCTTCTCAAGGTCAAGGTTCCTTCAAGGTCAACGTCAGGTCATTTCAATGTTGGGTCGTCTCAAGGTCAAGGTCGAGGTCATCTCAAGGTCAAGGGTTTCTCGAGGTCGTGTCAAGGTCAAAGTCAAGGTCATCTATCCTTACCTCAGCCGCCCCCAAGGCCACCTTAAGGTCAATGTAATCTCAAGGTCGAGGTCAAGGTTTTCTCGAGGTTGTCTCAAGGTCAAAGTCAAGGTCATATTGATTCTAGAACCTCCTCGGTGACCGTGGTGTTTCAACCTCCCTCCCTCCCTCCCTTCGTCTCATACCTCTTGATTCGAGAACCTCCTCAGTGGCCTTGTTGTTGCAACCTCCCTCCGCCTCAGCCGATTCTGGAACCTCCTCGGAGTGACCTTGATCAAGGTCATTTTGATTCTATAACCTCCTCGGTGACCGTGGTGCCAACCTCCCTCCCGCCTTCCCTCCGTCTCATACCTCTTGATTCGAGAACCTCCTCATTGGCCTTGTTGTTGCAACCTCCCTCCGCTTCAGCCGATTCTGGAACCTCCTAGGAGTGACCTTGACCTAACACACACCAAGGTCAAGGTCACTCCGAGGAGGCTCCAGAATCGACTGAGACCCTCTACTGGCGTGAATTAGAAACTTTTATGGGGATGCTTTGAGTTACATCAAAGGAAACAGATGAATATATCTTGCCCGTAGTACGGCAGTTGTGCAAATTAATTGCGTTTTCGCGAAGTAATGTAATTGTAAATATTCTTTCTACACTTTATGATGCTTTTTTATTCGAATTTTTCATGGAAAAAATTCACTCTCGAGTAAGAATCGAACCAACGACCTCTGGCTTGCCGGACCATTGCTAGACCACTGAGCTGTTGAGGCGTGAATTAGAAACTTTTATGGTTATCTTTTGAGTTACATCAAAGGCGAATTGAGGGCGAATTTTTTCTATGAAAAATTCGAATAAAATAGCGTCGTAAAGTGTAGAAAGAATATTTACAACTATTAAGTCATCATTTATAATATTTTTAGTTTAAGTATGGTGTATTCTATTGCTGAGAATGTACAGATAGTGAAATGGTTTTATGAAGGACACTCATTTGCAGAAATTATTTGAATGTTTTATGATTCATTTGAAAATCGGCCAAAACCTTCTTTAAGTACACTTCAACGTATAAAAGAAAATTTCGAACGATTTGCTTGTGTTACACCCACTCTGCATAAAAGGGCAATGAATAATGATATACTTAATCGTGACATTATCTTATGTGCTGTTGCTGCAGAAAATTGCCCTTTAACCTAAACACAAAAAGCTCAATAAATTGGTGTTGGATCTACAACTGCAAGAAAGTTATTAAGAAAGAATAAATACCATTCCTATCGCATTAGCAAAACTAATAAAATATTTCCTGGTGATACATACCATCGTACGCAGTTTTGTGCTGATATTATTGACATGACGGGAAGAGAATTTTGTTTCTAATATTTTATTTACAGACGAATTTTCCTTCATTTTACATAGGAATCATAATTCTGCACAAGGTACTGGTCCCGATCAAATACATTACATACAATGCTCATACACAATATCTACAAAAACTAAATGCTTGGACTGGGATATTAGGAAATAATATAATCGGCCCGTTTTTCATTGACGCCATATTAAATGGAAAAATATATTTGCAATTACTGCAAAATAATATTATTCCTACTTTTCGTACGATACCTAATGTTATAATAGAAGACGTTTGTAAATATATTAACACAAAAATGTAAAAAACAGATCTGGGTCTGTACACATAGACGTACACAACGCATTTAAGCAATGGTTACTTCAACATACAGACACATGTGTTTTGATCTAACGATCTCATCAATGCAGTTATGAAGTGAAGTATGCAAATTCGCTGCTCCACGTCAAGTCGCTTCAAGAATCTATTCGCGACAAAGGGCTTTTACCGGCGAGCTTTTCTTATCCGTCAGATGTCTCGAGATATCGCTTGTCATCTGATGTAAAATATTGTGTATTACCTGCATTACCTTCACATTTTAAGTAGATAATGTTTGTAATGCATATCAAATATTCTGGTCACAATAACCACCATTACTTATTTGAAAAATAGCTTTACAGCTCTCCAGATATAAGATTGATGGCAAACCTCTTATCAATTCCTAATTAATTTTTGTATATCATGTTGAAATATTAGGCGATGCTGAAATTGGAGTTCCTAATCTGTCTGGGTGAATTGAGAGGAAACAATTTGGTAATATCTCTGACCGATTATTATAGTGATGATCTTAAGAATATGAAGATTATAGAAACTTTGTAAGTATATATGTGAATAATTTTATTTAGGTAGTTCCTACTTACCTTTTTCAACTACTTAACGTGCCTTCAAAAACTTTCCTCATTAGAGACGGTCATGCTTTTTTTTATGGTTGGTGACAGTGCACGTATTCTGTCACAAATGTATAATTTTAATAATTTAGTTATGTCATGTACATGTGTGTAATAATTATTAATTCAGTTTTTCAAAGAATTTTTATTACAATAGTCAAAATTAAAAGAAAATAATTCTAAAACATAGAAATGTTAACCATTATTTTGAAGACAAAGTTGACCTCTACGCTTCATGCTTTCAAAGTCATTTATTAGAATTTCTTGAGTTATGTTAGCTCAAGAATTCATAATAGCATTACGAAGCTCTTTATGTGATGTCTGGTTTTGAAAATGGTATTCTTTAAATATGGAAAAATAAAATAGTCTTCTTCCTTCTTCTTTGTCCTACTCCTTATGCATTTTCAGGCGTCGGATTGGGAGTTCCAGTCCTCCTTTACCCATTTCTTCCATTCCTTTCTATCTTTTGCCATCATTCTCATTTCTTCTATCGTCTTCCCTTTCTTCCCTCCTATTTTCTCTATTTGGTTTATCAATTTTATTCTTGGCCTCTCTCCGTTGCCCTTTCTTTATTTTTCCCACCATTATTCTTTTTGTAATTCTATCTTGCTTCATTCTTACTATATGTCCATACCACTTCAGCTGTTTGGTATCAGGTACCAGGTATCAGGTACCAGGTACCAGGTATCAGGTACCAGGTATCAGGTACCAGGTATCAGGTACCAGGTATCAGGTACCAGGTATCAGGTACCAGGTATCAGGTACCAGGTATCAGGTATCAGGTACCAGGTATCAGGTATCATGGAAAAAGAATGAATTAAATTTGATTCTAATAATTTTTTTATTTAAATTTAAATATAACAAATATATTTAACAATGTTTCATTTTCTTCTGCCTCGGTTTTCTAAATTTTTTGAATTGTTGGGTAATACTCTTTTTACAACCTGAACAATTTCTTTTTGGGGGTGCTGGACCGTGAATTTGTTCTTCACCGGTATTATAGTGTATGAAACACGGTCGATATTCTTCTAGTTCAATTTGTTTGTCAGGTGAAATTAGATGCCAGAACTTCTCTATCCATATTGGGTTCACTTTCGTTTTAAATAAATCTAATGGAATATGTTCTATTAGATTTGTTTTAATATCAAATATACAGCCATCATTTTCGTAAACAAACTTTAGTGCTTCTAATATCAATTCTATATGTTGAGACATTTTGTCTTAATCACTGGTTTCAGTATACTAAGCTCCTATAATATTTCAAACAGTATTTAAACTATCCCCTCTCCACACAACCATTCTACTATAGGTCTGATTAATAATATTTCAGTTACTTTAACAACTTAGAACAATGATTACGCAATTCGATTCGAATAACAAATTTGCCGAGTTTATACAGAGAATCGGGATTGATTTACCTAGTGGGTTATGTGATTATATACTCTCTACAAAATTGTTTGATATTGATTGTTTATTTATAGCGGCGTTTGCATTTCGGAATTCACAATACTTTGATATTGATGATTTAGTTAATGTGCTATATTATTATAACCCGAACTTTGACCGGAATAAACAGTTTAAAATTTATGAAAATTTTGAAACAGTGAGTGAACCAGATGGGGATATTCGAGCTGAAGTTTTTGTTTTCGATATTGAAACTCAACAACTTTTAAATTTATTTGGTGATGATTTAAAAAATGCTCCATCGATTCATCATTCTGATTATTTTATTACTATCCCCCTGTGGAGAATGAATTTGTAATGGTTTATTATTATATTCAGTAAGTTTTTTCAATATCTACTACATTAAAAAAATACTTATTTATTCTTATTGTTATAGCCGAACATTGGAAAAATATATATGCAGTAAGTTTCTATATTATACTAAAAAATATAAAAACGCTTGCATCAACATTAAAATAATGATGACGCATGTCTGTAAAATTCACTCCCTAAGCATATTAAATTACATCCGGTATCATATTACACCACAGTAAGCTTTTTTTATTTATAATATTGCTAAATATTGTGAAATATGATTATTAATCAGACCTATAGTAAAATGGTTATGGGAGGAGGGATAGTTTAAATATTATAGAAGCTTATTGAACGGAAATGTTAATTGCAGTCTGTTCTCCGCTATCGTGAACAACACTTCTACTAAATTTCGCGAAAAAAATGTCTAGGCGAGGACAGTTTAACGATAATATTGAAATTTTCGACTGGTTTGAATTCAGAATGCCTGCAGACAGACATAGATTTAATCGAAGAATAAAACAATTGGATGAGAAATTAGTTGAAATTTTGCTGATTGTCGATATACAAGGTTTTTTTAATAACAATTTTACACCTAAGAAGATGTCCATCACCGATGGTTTCCGATCGATAAATCTTTTATTTAAACCTATAGTGCCATTTATGCGTCTATCACCTAGTGAAAAGAGGGAGGTATGTTAGCTGCAGAGTAATCATTTAAAAATTAAATATTCTGACGGACTCGTAGACTTGAAATCTCTGCGAGGTATTTTGAAACATATTTGTAGAGACTTTAGTGAAATATATGTAAAGGGTCAACAAAAGTGTAACTATTTGAAAACTATTGTAAATATAGATGTGATCAACTTGGAATATGTGGACAATATACCCGTTTTAATTAAGACTGATGAACCTTGTTTTTATCATGAAGAAACTAATTGTGCTTGCACGGTAAAAAATGTTTTAAAACTTTTACATGAATTTTTATATAAAAACATGTATAATAACATATTGTAATTTATATATTCTTATTGTAAATATATACAGTTTTAATAATAAATGTTTAAAACTTAATTTCCTCATTCTTTTATTTATTGCTCTCTTATTAAAAAAATAAAAAATATTCAAAGTGTCTAGCTAGACAGGCTTCACCGAGAAAAACATGTTCTATCATTGATGAATCAGTGCTATCATCATGATTAAAAAAAATATTACGTAAAATGTAAATGCTTTATTTATGTTAAAAACTTTAATGGGAGATCAAAATTTCATCAACTCTATGAACGAAGCTAAGAAAGAAGACTGGACTTCATTCATGATGGTCGCTAACAATTTTCTTGGAAACAAAAAAGCCTGCATTTATAAAGATCTAGTGGATTCAATGTTTAAAAAATTTCACCGCCTAGGTTGTAACATGAGCATAAAGCTTCATTTACTTCATAGTCATCTTGATAGGTTTCCCGAAAATTTAGGTTCTGTAAGCGATGAACGATGCCAGAGATTTCATCAAGTTAAAAATAATGGAAACTCGGTACCAAGGAAGATGGGATCCTCATATGATGACCGACTACTGTTGGAGTGTTCAAAGGGACTACCATACCAAAATACACAGCAGAAAGTGCTACAAACGACAATTTATTCACTGATTGTTGTTTTTCCTTTTACAGATACTCTTGTAATTTTACTCGTGACCAATATTGTATTGAAATAAATAAATTATTAAATTTTATACTTTCTTTATATCGTAATAGATCTTATGTAAGTAACTACTTAGCTGCATTAGTAATTCTTCAAAGAGAATAGTACAGTATACAGTTTAATTTTGACGTGAACCGCAGAAACGAATATGATTTTCTGTTCAGCACACACGAATTAGTAAAAAACAAGTTTCGCAAAAATTGTTTTGGCCAGTGTTATCATCTCTATTTAGAGGACTTGGATTCACCGACCTACAATGAAGGCATTAGCAATTTGGAATTTCGTTGGAATAAGTGTGCTGAGCGAGCAGGAGACTATATTGAAAAATAAAAAATTTTTGGTCAAAAAAGCGTTTTCTTTGTTAGGCCACGTAGTTTCCGAACCACCATCGTAGATATGGTAGCTTAAGTGCAACTCAGAGGTGATACCTCTTTTAAACAGCTACAAACAACATTTACAGAAATCCTAATAAAGGTATTACCAATATTTTTGTTGAGTGCTATTAAAATATTACTCAAACAGAGAAGAAAATGTGGAAACTTTACAACCTCATAAATATTCATATAAAGTTATTAAATATTACAATTAATGATACATGCCTACATCTCCTAATAGTAAAGGAGAAGACTGATATTTCTTTTATCGTATGAAATTTTTTGTAATATTTTATTATTTATGATTATACATATTTGTACAATGAGTTGATGTTCTTTTTTGTGTCAAGTAATAAAATTGTATCATGTTTCCTTGCTTTATAATTATATGACTTGGGATCTTGTGATTAAAAAAAAATTACATGTACTACTTAAATTTCAATGGTCGATAATGTTATTTTTACAAAATCAGATTATTTTGCGATGGAATTTAAATTACTTTGTTTATATTAAAACTTCACCAAACTATTGTTTTACAATTATAATTTGATGTATTAGGTATACTTTATTAGTCTGGTCATCAAATTTTCGTTTTTTAATTTTTTTCGTCACTTTTATAGTTCTAACAATAATAATAACGACAAATTAATTTTTGCACGACAGGTTTTGTAAAAAAAAATATTGAAAAGTAAATGAAATAATATACAAGGCTATAATTAATTGATAAGGGAGACACTTGTTGAAACTCCATAACTATGATAGTATAAAAAATGCACTGATTTTAAGTTTCAAATAATTTAATCTAACTTTCCACTACAATATCGTTTCATCACACTGTGACTTCATCAGGTGGATGAAATTCACCATTTATTCATCCACCTGATGAAGTCACAGTGTGATGAAACGATATTGTAGTGGAAAGTTAGATTAAATTATTTGAAACTTAAAATCAGTGCATTTTTTATACTATCATACAAGGCTATACATTTCTCGTGGAATTGGAGCCGTTCTAACGAGCTCATTTGACCTGCTTGTTGATAATGGATACAGACGGTCACTCAATCCCTATTTTATCCTTTTGTATTTACATGTTGTTGCTTTTCTTTGCTTCTTCTGCTATCTTCTTCCATTCTGATCTTTTAGTTATTTTCTCTTTCCACTCTACAATTCTCATACTCCTGATATCCTCGATAACTTGGTCCTCCCATCGTTTTTTTGGTCTATCCTTGGGTCTACTTTCTAGTGGTTTCCATTTTGTTATTTTCTTTATTATCGCGTTATTTTCTCTTCTACAAATATGTCCGTACCATTTTATTCTCATCTCGCGTTATTTTCTCTTCAACAAATATGTCCGTACCATTTTATTCTCATCGATTATATCCTTTTTACTATGTTTTCATCCTCCATCATTATCTCCATATCAAAGTTCATTAATCTTCTGTACTGGTCTTCATTTATCTTTTTCGGTCCATATATCTTCCATTTATCTTTCTTTCAAATCTCTTCAATTTCTATTCTTCCTGCTTAGTTTCTCCTCCATACGTGCGATATCCTGACTGTATCCTGTGCTCAATTTCCTCACCTCCATCATTTTTGTTACATATTATTACCCATAGTTACTTAAAACTGTCTACTGTCTCAAGTTTATATTGACCCATGTCTATACGTGTTTCTTTGCTTGCTATTTCTCTCCTGTCTTTTTTCATATACTTGGTTTTCTTCTGATTAATTTCTAATCCTCTTTTATAAACTTCGGTACTGATGCTGTTTACCGCCTCTTCTGTCTCTTGTTAATATTGCTAGATCATCCGCAAAGGCTACAATTCGTGCAGATGCCTGTGTTCTTGTTCTGTTCATTTTGCCTGCTCTTATTATTCCTTCCACTGCTATATTGAATAGTCCTGCCGAAAGTTCGTCTCCTTGTCTTACTCCTCTTCCTATCCCTATGTCATTCGTTATTCCTTGTTGTGTACGTACCACTGCTCTTCATCCATTTAACGTAATTTTAATTAGCCTGATCAATTTTTCTGGGATTCCCATTTGTTTTGCGTCTTTTATCATACTATCTCTCTTTAGGCTGTCAAATGCTTACCTAAAATCTATAAATACAATATGCAATCTTCTATCATGTTCGTAGCATCTCTCTACTATTTGATTGACTACATGTATTGCATCTATTGTTGACCTTCCTTTCCTGAAACCATTCTGGTATTCTCCAGTTCCTTTCTCTGTAAACTTTTCTAGTCTCTTCATTATCATGGATGTTAATATTTTATAAGTGGTGTTTAAAAGTGTTATTCTTATATAGTTTTCACATAAGTTTAAATCTCCTTTCTTTGGTATCGGTACTATGATTCCAGTTCACCATTCTTCTGGCATTCTTTCCTCTCTCCATATTTTCTTCAATAACTCTTGCTTTAGTTTCATTATTATTTCCTTCGATGGTATATTGGGTTCTGCATCTTCTGCTGTTTCTGCTTCGTCAGTTTTTTCAGGCGTGTTTCCTTTTTCACGCTCTGAAACCGACTTTCTATCCTCTCTATCAATATTCACGGCTATATTTTTTTTCGAGTCTGTTTTTTGATGTGCTCAAACTTATTATTTTTGTTATCATTTTCTATTACATCTATTCTCACTTCGATCCATTTATTTCTTGTATCTCTCATTATTTTTGTTCCTTCTTTCCTTATTTGTTTATATCTTTCATAATCATTTGTATCTCTGGATCTTATCCATTTTACTCTTGCTTCTTTCTTTCTTTTAACTATTAGTTCGCATTCGCTATTGACTGTTCACTTCTATTTTTGGTACGTTCTTTTCCTAATATCATCTGTGTCGTATTATTTATTACATTTTTTATACCCCACCATTCTTCGTTTATATTCTCTTCGCTCTTTAATTGATTTACTTATTTTCGAACTTCTCTTCAATTATCATAGAATTCTTCCCTGTCATTTTCTGTGACTGCGTCTACCGGTGCATAAACATGTATATTCGTAATCTAATTTTTAATTCCTATGTACGATATTCTATCATTTATTTTTTTATATTCTATTATTTTCGTTCTTAAATTTTTGTCTATTATAAATGCTGTTCCCTTTTGCCTATGTTTGTCACCTCCTGCGTATAGTAGAGAGTAATTTTCTTTATCTATTCTCCCTCCACCTGCCCATCTTATTTCCTGTAAAGCTAGGGTTCCTATTTTATACCTTTCCATTTCCATTCCTATTTCCTCCATTTTTCCCACTTCCAGTATTGTTCTTACGTTCGAAATACCAAATCTTACTTTATTTCTCTTCCTGTTATTACTATTAGTTATGTTCTTTATTCTTTTATTCATGTTCGTTTTTCGCGCATTCGTCTTTTCCTTTACTCGTCGACCTATCTTCTCATTCGCTAGTTTTTTTTTTTGATACTTTTTCTATATTTCTTATTAATCCTTTTTTCGGTTCCATCTTAACCATTCACCATTTATCTTTAGTTTCTTGTATCCAACCTTAGCGTTGTTACCTTTCTCTTTTTCCATCCTTGCTATCTCTCAACCTTTTCTGTACTTTGTCCTCTTCTTCCGTTAGGTCGGAATCAATAAAATATTTTGTCCCTTTCAGTTTGCTTTTATTTTTCATGATTATTTTCTTATTTTCATAGTTACTTACTGTTGCTTTGGTAATCGTTTGATTCGACTTATTTTTCTTAATTTTTTGTACCTCGTAAATTTGTATGATGACACCTAACTTTTCTTGCACAAACTCCTGGACCCGTTCCTTATATACTTATATGCTTTTAATGTTCATACCCTTTATAATAATATTATTCTTACGCTGTCGTTTTTCTAATTTATCCATCTTGTTTTCTAATTATTTCACTTTTTCTTTTATTTATTGTTCTCCCGCGTTAATTCCTTAATTATTTCTTGGTATAACAACTATTCTTGTTGATATTGAAAATTCGTAACATACGAATAGTGGTTTTAGATTATAAGTTAAGACTGCAATTTTACCTTTTTTTGTCTTTTGTTCCAGTGAAAATATTTGTGAAACAAAAAACCAATACCTACGTGATATTTTGATTGTAATATTTGTTTGACTTTATATTACCATATATAATACTATCTGCTTGGCAAGAGTACTTCAAGTACAATGTTAACTATTATCTGTGCCTAAGAGAAACTCATGAGGTCATGAGTGTGATAAAAATAAAAAAATATAAAACCTTTATATTCTGTTTAACGTATGTACTGCTATAATATATCATGATTATTAATATTGACTGTAATAAACTATTTCTATTCTTTCTGTTTTTTTTCTAAACATTGAATAACATTGAAACATTGAATATCGTTATTTTGAGATTTCTTATAATAATAATAATAATAATAATAATAATTATTATTATTTTTATTTATTTTCATCTTTGCTGATAGTGTGAAAAACGTTAAAATATATCAAATATAAATCATACATGGTATACAACATTGTACAACAAGCTTTTTCAAGCGACATGGTAATAATACACAAACATTACATATTTTAAATTATTTTTTTCTAAAAATGTAAATAAATTGTGTAGAGGACGTCAAAAATACACAAAACAGACAATATACAGTACAAGCATCACACAACATACTCCTTAAAAAGTCTGACTGAAAAAATCATCAATTCTATAAAATGCCCTATAGTATAGTATTTCCCTCACATGATTATTAAAACGGCACTTCTAGAATGATCTAATGTTCTCTGGTATGTGGTTATAAATTTTGATGCATTGGTGTATTGCACATTTCTGCACTTTTGTGAGATGTGTGCTAGAAACCTCTCTTGTATCGCGATCATGAGTGACTTCATATTTCCGATGTCCCCGTAGTTAATCTTCACAAAGAGAACACACTCAAGAACATATATAGATGGCAAGGTAAGTATTCTATTCTCCTTAAAAGTGTTTACGCATATATTTCTCTTGCTCATGCCAAATGTCCTAACACACGCCTTCTGGAGAATGAAAATCCTACCCGCATCAACAGAGTTACCCCAAAACACGATCCCAAATTTAATTCTTGAGAACACATCAGCATAATATGCGGACAAAGCAGCGTTAGCGCTTACGTTTTTTACTATGGTTCTTAAAACAAAGCATACTCTGGAGATCCTACCAGCAAGACCCTCCACATGTCCCCCCCAAGAAAGGTCAGCATCCAGAATTCATCCCAGAAACTGGGCTTCGTTGATGGAGGCAAGGATTTCACTATTGCACTTTACCTCAAGAGCTTCTCTATTAAAGGATAGTAGCTTGGTCGTGTTTACGTTCAATAGCAAGTTTTTTTTTAGAAACCATTCCTCATACGAAATTATAGTATTTCTTACTCTTTCACACAAACTTGGGCGGCTTACACCGCGCAGGACGCAAGACGTATCATCCGCAAACATCACTGTCAGACCCTCGATGATCCCTGGCAGATCGTTCACATAAAGCAGGAACAAAGTTGCGCCCAAAATAGAGCCCTAAGGCACACCACTCTCGATGGTCCTCTAGTCAGATGTAAACTTCTTTCTCAGCTCATCACACGCACTAGTACACACTGCTCTATTTGACAGATAAGATTAAGACTAAGATTGAATATTTGTAAATCAAAATCTGGTTTTGCTGATTTCCCTTGAAGACTGTGCACGACATCCCACATTCCCTTTGTAGCATTTCTCGACTTCTGAATATGATCTGAATACATTCGTTTTTAAGATTTCTGGATTTATTGCTTCAAATTTTCGTAATATGATTTGTAATCCTCTTGAGATATTCTAGAGCTCATCATCGCTTCATATAGTTGTTTTTTATTCTTGTTTTAATTTTTATATCCTTGGTTAGCCAATTTTGTTTAACTGAACCATTTACGTTGAACATTTTTTTGTGTTTCACAAACATTAAATCAGTTAATATTTTTTTAAGAATGTTGTAGCTAATATTTACATCATTAGTGTTTAGCACCTATTGCCATGTTATCAAGTGCACATTGGGAAAACATTCTCTTCTATTTCGTTCTCTTGTTTGTGTGTCTGAAAACAAGGAATTGTAAAGTTTATTCTGTGGGCCGTATGGTCAGATAATAAAGACATTTCAACTTCCGGCGCGTAATTTATTATATCTGTGAAAATGTTTGTCAACCCCTGTTCTGCTAGTAGTTGTATTATGAAGCGATGGCGAAACGCAATCCAATTTTTCAAAATTTTGATGCCATGAATGGTAGTAGGCCAGTTTTCAAAAGAATTTCGAAAGAGAGCTATAATAGACACTAGTAAGTGGCCTTGGAAATGCCATTTCACAATCTGCATGTTTTTATCGATTGTATAGACCATATCCATAATTTTACTCATTATGATAAACACAAACAACTCACATAAACGAATGACACATGTACGTAAGGTATATTTGCCTGGGCGTCAGATGTTGTGTATCACTCCCTTCTATATTTCCCCTTCAATATAATTTGGCAGTATGTTGTGGTTTACTGTATATATGTAATTTAATTTTGTTTAATTATTTATATGTAAACAATAAAAAACTACTAACAAATTAGATTTTAAAGATAATTTAGATTTTTCAATTAAAGACAATGTAGTACTGCCTTCAACTGCTGACATCTTATTAATAGTATTACTAACAACGTTTATAATTATAATTTCGATTGATCGAAATTGCGAACTCATACCATTAGAAACAATGTATATGTAGTACATAGAGTTTTAACATGATTACTACATTATTGCTACTTGAATACTGAACTTATTAGAAAGCTGACAATAAACATTGTAATGCACCTCGTTCTTAAAGACACAATTGTACCAGACATTTACGTGAGTTCCATCAAGTATAGATGAACAACTGCCCCGCAGATACAGATCTTTTGAAAAACCCGCTATCATTTGAGGAAAAACTTTTAATTAAGAAGAAAGAAAGGCCTATTCCCGATCTTCAAATAAACTACACTTTCACAAGTAAAACTCGAACTTATAATAGAGTATTCAATAAAAATATATATGAAAAATATGAGTGGATTTGCGGATGTTCACTTACAAATAAACTATTTTGTTTTATCTGCTTAATTTTTAAGAAAGAGGTTAGTGCGTGTAATAAACAAGGATTGAATGATTTTAAGCATATTGCAGAGAGGGGCAAAGAAACACGAAAATTACGTTACGAGGCCATGATGAGACATTGACGTCGAAAAACCCAGCTATTTATGTAGGCCTAATCAACTTTGCAGCTGAATTAGACGCTGTACTTGCAATACATATTGCTATGGATTTTTTCTAAAATAATATTAAAAATATTTAAAATAAATGTACATATTTTTTGACTTTCACTGTATGTATATTCACAAAATGTTATTTCATGTGCAAAGATAAAAACTTGTTTTTTGGTATCGATCTCATGTTCGAGAGGCCTAGAGTAAAATTCTAGGAGACAGATAGAATATCTCGTACTTGAAGGTAGCTTGGTGTGATATAATAATTATATTTTGATTAAATCGGTTAATTGTTTGATTAGTGTTTTGATTGATGTATTAGAATTGTAGAGATAAATTCTCGTTATAATTTTGATGTATAAAAAGTTATAAGCACCTTCCAGTTAGTCTCCATAGTTTTTATGTAAGTAAAATTATATTCATAAGACTTCTTAGTTCAAAAAAGCTTTTAAAAGTGTATTTCAATTGTATTAAAATAATTAGTTAAGAGTCTTAATTATTAGAAATAAATAATAAAGATTATTATTAACATTTCTTTGTAATAATTATAAATTGAATAATTTGTTCGAGAGGATTAAAGGCTATTTCTTTCTTGTGCTTGATGATTGTGCATGTGTAAATTTTGAACGTGTTTTAGATTTTGATTATACAGTCTGGTTCTCTGGGGAGAAATTAAAAATAAACTTTATTATTTTAGATAAGTTTGATCGGAGTAATTAAGAGGAAGTTTTTTCATTCAATTAGCTGTCAATATTACAGTGAATATATTTTACCTCATGTATTATTGTAAAATACAGAATCTTTATACTTTATAAAGATAGATTTTTTTTCTTTTTTTTATTTTTTGTATTAAATATTCAGTTTAAATTTGATCCTTTGTTTAATTTTGTGTTCTGGCCTTTACTGCTGTTTAATTAAAAATAAGTAACTCATAAAAAAATAAGTATATAAATTATCGTGAACTTTTCACTGGCGCCTAGTATAAACAGTCGTAGAAAGAGTCACGACTTTCCGATTGGAACCCGAGAAGTTAGAAGTCTCATATTTGGAAATCAACCGGCTGAGTAACCTAGTTGGGAAGACTAGTTGTGGATGGTGGCACATTAAATCTACAAACCACTATTAATAGCAATATGAAAGGTTCACAAGTGTTTAAAGGCGGTTCAAAAACTATTCAGAACAAATTGCTATATGCAATGTGGCAAATTTACAAGCAGGAAATATTAAAAGAAATTAAATCTGTAAATTTCATTACTTTGGAGGCCGATGAAACTACAGACACCTCTAATAATTATTAGAGGTGTCTGTAGTTTCATCATAATAACAACCATTTGCTGATTATAATCAGCAAATGGTTGTTATTATTCGATACGTTTTTAATGGACAAATTTTTGAACGCTTTTGGTCTTTTTTAAGCCGCGTGGACATAATGCTGATATATTAGCAAAAACATTGCTGAATGCAAACTATTTTAAATTCACCTTCTGGGTCTGATAAAAATAAACTAATCGCTCAAAGTTACGATGGGGTGTCCATGATGAGTGGTAAGACAAATGATGTCCAAGGCTATTATCAAAAGAACATTTCCACATGCACATTATATTCACTGTTACACGCATCAATCTAATTTAATTATTGAACAAGTGGCACAGTTCAATAAAAATACATTTTCTTTGAAAATTGGTAGTTATTTTCAAGTTTTTTTTTCTCGATTGTCAAAACGAACGGTAATTCTTGATGAAATAGTCAAACGTATATTACCACGCGCTGTTCCTACATGCTAGATTTTCAAAAGTCGAACTGTGAACACATTATTTGAATACCAGGATTCTTTCAATGAATGTTTAGACAAAATTATTGACGAAGATGGGATAGATTCAGATACTATTAGTGAAGCAAGTGGTTTACTAAAACATTTGAATTACCCGGAATTTGTCTACTGGTTGAAAATATTTCATTGCATCATGCCACATGTTGAGATATTATTTAATCAGACTTAAATACGCGGGATTGACAGTGCTCAACTGCAAAAGACAATTGAACAATTCCAACAGCAAATTATTCACATTAGAAATTTAAGAAATTCTACTGACAATGGCAATCAAGAACGCAATAGTGAAGAACCTGCAAGGAAAAGACAAAAAATGCTAACTGGAGATAACAGAGCTGTTATTGCAAAGGAAGTATGTGCCACTATTTTAAGCCAAATTAGCGATCGATTTGATTTTAGGAATCACTTAAGTGCAGCAAAATTATTTGAATTTAAAAATTTTAAAACTTATAGTTATTCATTTCCACAAAAAAATTTTGATGAAACTGTGAAATCTTATCGTATGTTGGACCGTGTAAAATTGAAAAGTGAACTTTCGGTAATTTATGAGCGTGATGACATGTGGTGACGTAGTGGTGTTTTGCCACTTTTAGTGTTCATAACAGACAACAATCTAAAAAAGGTTCTGACTGAAGCATACAAACTGTTGGATATTATTTGTACAACGCCCATATCGACAATAGAATGTGAAAGATGTTTTTCCACTCTCGAACGCATTAAATCTTTTCTGAGAAGCACAATGTCAGAAGATAGATTGAACGCATTGGCGGTCCTATCAACAGTAAAGTAGTTCATCCAGTCAATCCCGGATTTTGACAACAAAGTCATAGACGTCTTTTTCAGCATGGATTTTACGTACAAAAAATAGGTAATTTTTTTTTGTACCCATCCTCATAACTCACGAGCCGCCAATGAAAAACTGTAGGTTTAAAATGTATATTTAATGACCGCCACCGTTCATAAAAGCATAGTTTATGTGCGACTGCGACTATCCCAAACGATCTTCTCTTTTTACTCATTTACAAAACATATAAAAGGCCGTGTTTTCTATCAAAAATTCGATGGCTTTCTTTCGACACGTATGCCGAGCGTTAAAATCTGACGATTTCGCCGTCGGCATTTACGACAATTTTGGATCCAGATCTCTTCCCTGGGGAGGCTCGTTGACGGCACTTACCCCGACTCTAATTCCCCCACTCTATTTAGGTCACTCTGTTTCGCTCGTTCAGGCCTCGAACCGCTCTCTACTACCGGAACGCTTGCACCAGTCGACCTAAAGACAAAGGTAGCCTCTTGTTTTTTTTTCATAATTTTCTCTACAAGCGCAACGCTACACGATCATTCCGCTCCCTCGGATCGAAAACGCATGTAAGAGAACTCTCTTCGACATTTGTTCATCAAAATGATCTATATTAATAAATTCTACTTCAGCTGGCATTAATTCGTTCATTAATTAGTATCCGAAATCAGACAAACCCGCCTATATTATCGGTCTCCGCCCGTCGCTCCACAAAAACCCATAATTTAGTAAACGTAAACTAAGTTCAAATATTACACATGATCATATATTCTCCATTAGAGTGAAAATACAAAGCCGAATCTCCGATTATTAAGTAAATTAAGCATTCAAATACTCGTATCTGCATGTAATTGATTTATTTACAAAAGGAAAATTAAAGACTAAAATCGAGAGAAAGAATGACGCTGTATACAAAAACCGGCATCGAATGAGTAGGATCGAACATAGTAATTAAAATATAGGTTGTATTTTCTTTCCAATTCAAAGAAATTAAACAAACTTATTGTTCGTTCGAATTAATTAATGATTATTGTACGTGTTCAAAAAGAACTTCATCTCTGTAGGTACTGAGTAATTAGTACCTGCAATTATTATAAGCCACTTTTATTATTTATTTACTATTTATCTAATGTCATTTTGTGACTAACAATATAATTTTTTCAAACAAATACTTCTTTTACTTAATAAACAATACAATAATATATACAATATTGTATATATGTATATATATATATATATATATATATAATAACTTCGTGACCTTGGTATGATATGGTAAACCTAATCAGTAGGCGATTAAAGGTCTGTATATTACTTCAAAATATGTATTTAAAAAACTCTACATGTTTCGGCAGTTCGCCTTTATCAAGAGAATACAAAATATAAAATTTTATATTTTGTATTCTCTTGATAAAGGCGAACTGCCGAAACATGTAGAGTTTTTTAAATACATATATTTTGAAGTAATATACAGACCTTTAATCGCCTACTGATTAGGTTTACCATATATATATATATATATATACATATATATATATATACATATATATATATATATATATATGTATATTATATATATGTACAATATTGCACACATTGCAAGAAAATATTTTTATTGTTGAAGCATATTTCCGAAGTGCATAATTTCTTCACGGAGAATGGCAATATTCTTACGCGAAATGTAAGCGACAGTTTGACTTGCAGTTTCTTAATACAGTTGTAGATAATACAGCTTTACATCATCACATGAATGTATTACAACTGTTTCAGCTGAATACTGTTGTAAATAGAGACAACGGGCGATTTCATTCTCGCCGACACTCCAGGAAAGCCTGAACCGCTTTCACATTGGAACCTTTTCAGAGAGTGATACACTAACAGCTATTAACCACCTCAAGGCAGACTATGCATCTAGTCGTGGTGGACTACCTAACTTTATAATCAAGGTTTCATTCATATAATCATTATAATCAAGCTTTCATTCTCTGTCATCCGTTATGCGCTATCTTTAATCGTGCTCTCCGCAAATCTACGTTTCCGAAAGTTTGGAAGATAAGCAGAATAACACCTATACAGTGTGGTCATAAAGTTTGGAACCAAGCTTATAACCGCATTATTTTACATTTTTTGGAAAAACGCTCGGACAGGTAAATTTTCTTTTTTAAAACGCCATCTTTTGACATACAATTTTTTTCTATGACATCATTGGTTTTCGAGTGATGACGTTATCAACACTTTCTTTAAATGGCAACCATATTATTTTTTTCTCGTTTTTGGTAGATCTTTAAATCCACCAAATAGTGATATAAAACAATTTGTATGTTGCATCACAATTTTTTTGAAAAAATGATATAAATTTAGAAAAAAATACGAAAATTTTATTTTTGTACAAAATTAAAATTAAATTAAAAAAAATACATCTGAACTTAAATTTATTGTAACAGTTAACGTAAATTTTCAAAATGGACCCCACCAACCAACGGACACTGTCCCAGCCGAGTGTAATTGCTTTGCGATCAATAGTAATCTGCGTTATTCGCTCCAGGTCAAAAGAAATTCGTCTTCCCAATCGGCCAATTACTTATTAAAAAATCTTATTTAACATTAAATAGTTTCACAAAAAAGGGCCAAAGAAGTTTAATTTATTTAAAAAATTGACATGATGTGGCAGACCATTTCTTAATTAAAATTATCGCCCCAAAATTGAAGATTTCAAAAACTAATTAAGCTTACAAAATTTACTGAAATATGTAAGTAAGTTTTTTTCACACTTCTGTCTTGTGTGAGGACTTAAATATTCTTCTTGAACAAACCGGATCGTCAAAAGCACATGTACTCATGTTACTATGCAAAAAATTTACAAAAACAAAAACACGCACTTTTTTGCAAGATATATCTTTATGACATTCTTGCTTCTTTTTATACAAAAATTTTAGTTTGAAATTGTTTCTATGGCGACAACATTGTTGAATTATCTACTTCTATTCTTGACGTTAAATTTTTGAGATATTGCATAAAAATTGTTCATTTTCGCTAATATAAAAAATGACACATTTATCTGAGCGAGAAAGAATCGAAATTTTAATTGTGGTTGGGTATGGGAACAGACAAAGAACGCATGCAGAAGCATGCGATTTGTTTAACCATGAACACCCTGATAGACCTCCAATTACCAGGTCTACGGTGACAAAACTAGTTGGAAAGTTTACCGAAACTGGATCCGTAAAAGATCGACCACGGCAAGGTAGACCTCAAGTAGGAGAAGATGTGAAATTAAATGTGCTTCTAGAAGCAGAAGAAAGGCATCATGTTTCCACCAGACAACTTGCATTAGCCAATCAGGTGGCTCACTCATTTGTCGTCAACTTATTTAAAAGGAACACTACCGTCCTTACAAAGTTCAACTTGTACAGGAATTACATGAGGATGACGAAGATTGTCGACTGCAGTTCTGTGAAGACGTAATGTTACGTTGTGACCAAAATCCAAATTTCTTGGAAAACATCGTCTTCTCAGATGAAGCTACGTTCTGCCTAAATGGATCTGTTCACCGCCATAATTGCAGATATTGGTCGCAGAACAATCCGCATTGGACTTAAGCGTGTCATACTCAGCGCAGAGGTAAAGTTAACGTATGGGTTGGAATGATTAGACGACGCATTTTAGGACCATATTTTTTTTAAGGAAATTTGACTGCTGTGCAATATTTAGAATTTTTAAGATTTGAACTGGTTCCAGCGCTCGCTGTTATTTTCCTAAATCACGAGGATGGTGATGTACCCCATTCAAATATTTGGTTTCAACAAGATTGGGCGCCTCCCCATTATGGTGTAGAGGTTCGCCACTATCTTGACGAAATATTTCCCAATAAATGGATTGGACGGAGAGGCGCCATAGAATGGCCACCTCGTTCTCCTGACCTGACTCCGTTAGACTTTTTTTTGTGGGGTTATTTGAAATCGAAAGTGTATTTTAACAAACCGAACAATTTAGAAGATTTAAAAGAACGAATTCGCGTAGAAGTTACACAAATATCCCCAACTGTCCGAGCGTTTTTCCTAAAAATGTAAAATAATGCGGTTATAAGCTTGGTTCCAAACTTTATGACCACACTGTATATAAAAAAAGGTAGCAAAAATGAAATTGCAAACTACAGACCAATTACTATTTTGCCCAGTTGCTCTAAAATCTTTGAGAACTTGCTTTATGATAAACTATATAAACCATTCGATGTTTTATCTCCACGCAGCAGCATGGTTTTATGTCTGGAAGGTCAAATTTAACTAATATGACTGAAATTACTCAGTATATCAGTTCTTCTATTGACTCAAAATATCAAGTCGATGTTGTTTATACTGATTTCGCGAAGGCCTTCGACACTATTGACCATACCATATTATTGTACAAACTTAGCTCATTTGACTTTACTTCATCCTTAACAGACCTGATAGCTTCCTATCTTTATAATCGCTTATGTTATGTTTGCTATAATGGCTTTAATTCCTCCATTTTCACTGCTTCTTCCGGTGTTTCTCAAGGCTCGAACTTTGGTCCGCTTTTGTTTATTGTCTATATTAATTATCTTCTGTTGTCACTTAACTGTCGCGTCCTTGCCTACGCGGACGACCTTAAAGTCTTCTGAAATATATCGTCTACATCTGATTGCGAAACTTTGCAAAAGAATTTAAACATTATCTATCAATGATGTAACGGTATCAAGATAAGGATCAGTATGAATAAATGTGCAGTCATCACGTACACTACAAAGGCGAACCCTTTAATATATACCTATTCACTTGATCACTTCAATATCTCACGACAATCTCAAATCAAAGATCTGGGTGTTTTGTTTGATCAACGCTTGCAATTCACTGACCACATTTTATCTACTTGCAACTCCGCTTCACGCACTCTTAGTTTTGTCATTCAATCCTGCCGTAAATTTGATAATAAAAATACGCTTAAGGCACTCTATTTTACACTGGTTCGCCCTAAACTCGAGTATGTGTCAATTGTTTGGTACCTTTATTATGTCTATCAGAACTTACTGATCGAGAAAGTGCAGCGGAGATTCTGGAAATATTTAACGTACAAATTATCCCGCTAGGGGAGTTGACTATCAAGAATTACTGCGTGAACACAATTTTACCTCACTTTCTGATCGCAGAGAGATAGCGAGTGCTCACTTTATGATTAAGCTAGTCAACAATGGCATCGACGCACCGAATTTACTCTCGGCTGTTGACATTTTGGTGCCAAAATATGCAACGAGATCAAATAAATCATTCGCCGAGGCCAGAGCTAGAACTAACGTATTTGCTAAAGCACCAATCACGCATATGGCTAAAAATGCTAACAAAATTTTCCCTGATCCTTTTTATCCCTTCGCCACAATTTAACCTTTTAATATAGATACATAGTAAATTACCCATATTTGCGCAATTGACAAGTTAATCAAGTCAGTTAGTATTTTCTTATAATCTTCTTCATTTGAATTGTCATTTTTGCTATTATTAGTTTATGGAATATGTTTGACACTGTACTGTATTATTGTATTGTCCTCTTAATGGAGAGATCTGTTGGCAATAAAGACAATTATTATTAGTATTATTATTATCACATTCGTCTAGTCGTGGAGAAGTTTTCGGGCTACAGGATCTGTGTTAAAGGGCAAAAGTTCTGGTAGACATGCACAGTAAAATATTGTTGAATACGTAGAAAGCCTTGTTGGAGAAAACCCACATATATTAATTCGTTGTTTATTAGTTCAAATTTGTTCTAGTACCGTTCATAGAATTTTGAAGCGTCGTTTACTTATGTATCCATACAAAGTATCGATTGTTCAACATATCTTACCTAGAGATCACGCTAGTAGGCTTAATTATAGCAACTTCTTTAAGAAAATTCAAGCAATGATGAAATTTTTGGTCTTTTTTATTGATGAAGCATGGTTTCATTTAAGCGGGTTTTTAAATAAACAAATTTACGGAACATGGCCTATAAACAATTCAAACAGTCACATCGCAGTTCCTTTACATCTTGGTAAAGTTGTAGTATGGTTACCTGTATCTTGTCGTAGAAAAATAGGACCAATATTTTTTCACAATAACATTAATAGTCAACGATACCCACAACAGTTATTAACACAATTTTTGACTGCAACGAGACGAATTCAATGGGGGTTACTTCCAGTAAGATGGGGTTACTGCAAATATAACTCGTGCAAATTTAGCGCGTTTAGAAGTTTACTTCACTCATCGAGTTATAAGCAGAGGTGTTTGACTAGCGCAGTCACTAGATCTTACTCTGCTAGATTTTTCTATTTTCGAATTGCAAAAAATTAAATATATAAAACAAGAATGAATAACTTAAATGACTTGATTGATACAATTACAATTAAATGTAATGACATACCACCAAATGTATTGTAGAATATTTTTGACAACATGAAACGTCGTATTTCATTATGTATTCAACAGAAGGGTACTATTTTGAACACTTGTTATAGATATAAATATATTAAATATAAATTATAATAATTAAAATTTCTACAAATTAGTTATTTACCTTGGTTGTTTGATTAATATTCCATCTTTAAAGTTTTCTTATTAAATAAATTAATAATCTAATTGTACTTATTATTAATTTCATCACTATATCTCTCTATCTCTATCCGTATTTCAAGAATGCAGAACATAATTTATAGGAGAAATGCATGGACAACTAGATGTCATTTTTTTTTAAACACGTATTATTTGGTAGAAATTTTATAATTAATTTGAGGTGAGTTACTAAGCCGACAGATATCTTATTTTCCAGATTAGATAAAATAAATATTTCCTTTTTCATTCACGCATGTGCAATTTTAATTGTAAAAGTGGAATACATGTCCCGATAAAAAAAAAACCTGTCGTACATCAAAACAAGAGTAGCAAACAAGTAGTACGAACGCACGTGGACAGAAATTTAATGGTAAAATAAATCGAATAAATGCAAGTCACATTGCAAACTAAATAATTTGTTTATGAATTTATACAACTATAATTATTGCACGAGAACTTATATATTTTACACGCTTCCGATTATTTTATTTTCATATGTATTTAGATTTACGTTATTTCAAAGGTTCTTTTTATTTTTAAGCACTTTTTCTTTTGGATATTCCATTGATGCGCAAATGTTTGAAGAATTAAGTTATTTTCTTTTGAATATGAATGCTTTTTAGTTGTTATATGATTTAGTATTTATTAAGAAAAACAATGATTATCGATTGTTAACTAAAATTAGGTTATTTAAAAGTAATCACTTTTTTATTTCAAGCATCCAGGCACTACACCCACAAGTTGACAAGTGTACTTGATAAGACACCAAACGTTATATTAAGCAAACTCAACTATAAAACAATTAAATAATTAACCTTGAATTCTGGGTAAGCTATCCATTAGTGGGTTTAAAATTAAATAATGCTCTAGCTACCATTTAGCGACTTTAAGGACGAAGGTCGTATAATTCCCTTTAATAATACCAACCATTTTTAGACTTGCCTGATAAGCAGCATCAACGCCATCTTTAAACAACCCCGTTAAGGCCGTTAATAAAAGATTAAGGAAATTGATTAAATTACAGTAAATTTAAAGCGAGAAACTTATTCCGAACATTGTATTAGTCTCCTTAAATACCTCCCGAAGCCCGTAATATGTATTTAGTAAGTCTCCTTTCTGCCTTGTCTAAAATTCTAGAAAAAGCTTTAAACAAGTATTATTCCATTCGCTCAGTCTCGATTTCGGAAGGGGTACAGTTGCGAGATTGTGCTGCACGGTGTCACTGACAATATTTTATCCGCTGCTAATCGGGGGTGTCTAACGTTACTAGACTTCAGCAGACCTTTTGATACTGTTGACCACTGTGCAATGGGGAATATTTTGTGCAGTGAGGGATTCAATCAGGATTCAACTCATTTATAGTTTTTTGACTAACAGAAGGCAAACAGTACAGTTAGATGCTACATGATCTAAATCATTACCCGTACTTAATGGTGTGCCTCAAGGGTCCGTTATAAGTTCATTACTATTTTCGTTGTATACTGCAGATTTGGCTCGGGTTATTAAAAAGTGTAACCTCCATATGTATGCTGATGATACTCAGCTTTACTTTTATTTTCTACCGAAAGATTGGAGAAGCGCGGTATCTGCTGTCAACGATGATATTGAGGCTGTCACGAGATAGATGATTAAATATTAACCCTAATAAATCTAAAATTTTGTTATTAGGAAAAAACAATATATGTCGTGAATTACATAACAATTAAGATACACATTTCACAAGCAGACATACCGTTGTCAAAGCATGCTCGGAATTTGGGAGTAATAATTGATAATTCATTTAAATTCCGCGCTCAGATTAATAAATATATAAAAGTAGCTTATTTGCAGCTGAGAAATCTTTTTCCATATAGATCTGTTCTATCGACGTAACGAGGAAGTTGTGTGAGGCTTTTGTTCTCTCACAATTTACTTATTGCTCAACCTTATACCACCCGGCACTTGATCGTGTTACAGAACAAAGAATATAAAAGATTTAAAATTCTTGCCTCATATTTATGTATGGTATACACAAATATGATCATATATCTCATGCACTGCGGATGAGTGGTTGGCTGAATATGAGAAACCGCAGGGAATTGCGGTGTCTTTGCTTATATCATAGGATTGTAATAACAAAACACCTCCTTAGTTATATCATAATAATAAGATACCGCTCGGATGTACATAACATTACCACCTATTTTCGTGGTCTTATCTCGCCTCCTCCTCATAAAACTTCTTTTTTCGAAAGATCGTTTACATACTCAATTTACATCAAATATAATAGCATTCCGAACTCTCTTAAGAATCTGTCAATGCCTGCATTTAAGTATCGTCTCAGACAACAGATTTGTCTACAACAGAATGAATGATCTTGCTGTGGAAATCGGCCCCAATTATAGCATTTCAACTATTAATTCCTTTTGATTTTATATCTATTGCCTATGCCTTTTAATGTATCATATACTTAGATTACTTAAGTTACGTTCAGTGTTTGTGACGAATTCAGCTAAGGCGTACAGTCATGTTTATATATATTATTTAAGTAGTTTTAAGTTAGTATTAGGAAATTATTTCATAAACGTTTATTTATTTTACTAGAGGTTTTGGTTTAAAAGCAGTCCGTTCGGTCTGAACTCCACTTCGTGAGTGTTTATATGTTCATAGTTGCAGGTTATTGTACTGTAACGTATGGAATATAAATTTTGAGAAAAAAATCAAAGGTAAAAATCGATTAGCGGTAAAAATTTTATTAAAACATAAACATTGGTAAATTATTATACACTATTGCGTCATATAAAAACTAAATTCACAAAACTGATAAGGGCCCATGGTCCTCAATGGCGCGCAATTTTGGTAAAATTCTCCCCATCATTCTCTGGACGACGTTTATATTCACTTCTCGGATCTTCTGGAATATTCTGGCCCGTAACTGTGCTTCATTTTGGGCTTACCAACCCTTGTCAAAAACTTTCCTGCTCAGTAGTGCCCAAAATTCCTCAATGGGGCGCGGCTGAGGTACGTTTGGGGATTGTCTTCCTTAGGTACATAATCCAAGTTATGCTCAGTTTACCAGTTCTGAGTGATTCTAGCATAATGGCATGAAGCCAGATCGGGCCAGAATATAACATCAACATTTGGATGATGAGCATTAATGAAATTTATCAATTTAGATCGACATTTGCGAATATAGACGTTTGCATCCACAGCTTCACCTCTAACTCTCCTAACGTAAGGTCTTGAAATTACTGCTTGAGGAATAGCGCACCAGACCATAATCTTGTCGGCAAATTTCGCTTTCGGTTTGAATTTTATGTTGTCAGGACAATTTTCAATATTGGACGTGTAAAAACCATAGTTACGCTTTATTTCCGAATTGGATGATGTGAAATATTTCTCATCGTTGAAAACAATAACTCTTGCCGATAAAATGTTGACGCCTTAATGTTCGGCAGCATCTGGGGATTCTCTCTAGCTGGGTTGCGGTGTATTTGGGACACTTCCTTCTTTTTCGATATTCTAATATTTTTAGTCAAAATTCTGCCAAAAGTCCTATGATACAAAGGTATTTTTAATAATATAAAATATTATTAAAAATCTGGTGTGAAGAACACAAATACAGGTTCACTATTAATATTTTTGTGAACGTGTCCGAACATACCCCCCAGGGACGTAGATACGTATTTCGCCTTTCTACAGGCTCATCGGTACCGATGAGCCCCCCTATCGAGGCAAGGCCCAGGCCCGCGAAGCGCACCCTGCACGGGGTTGCTCATGGCCAACCAAGGGAACACTCTTAGCGGCTACTTTGGTCGACGACGGTCACACTTTGTGCCATCTTAACGTTTTCAGCCATTGCTGGGGCACTGCACACACGTCGAACGTGTGTGTGCTGTTAACGGCAGCCTAGCCAGGTTGCCGCCCAGGACCGGTCCTAGTGGTGTGTGCATTGCATGATCAATTGTTTCTTCCTTATCTGCGCATACACGACATTTAATGTCAGATAAATTCTCCTTAAGAATTTTTTTTCTATAGGAACGCGTTGGAATTACTTGATCTTGGATGGCGGCTATGAATCCCTCTGTTTCTGCAAACAGGTTACCTGTATACAGCCATGCCTGCGACGCTGAGGTGTCAAAATTTTCAGATCCAATTGTTAACGGATACTTGCCATGCAAAGATTTATTTTTCCATCTCTCTTTCTGTTGGGGTATACTTAAGATTCTCGTGGATGGATTGAATTCATCGTTAGCCAGTTTGAGTGGTGTAAAATTGTCCATTTGAGCAATCGCATTATGCAATCTACTCTCTTTCGACTTTTGCAGAAAGTACTCTCGTAAATTATTTACCTGTGTATAATGCCTGCAATAAACACTCGGTATTCCTCTACCTCCTTCTCTTCTTGGTAAGTGGAACCTTTCGATAGCACTACGTGGGTGATGAATTCTAAATTTTCTGGCTTCTACTCTTGTCTTGATGTCTATTGCTTCAAGTTCAGTATCAGTCCGGTTAATTATTCCAAATCCATAAGTAAGTACGGAAGTTGCAAAGCTGTTTATTACCTTGGACATATTTCTTGCCGACAATCTGGTTTTCAACAACGATCGCAGCCTAGAGAAATACTGATCTTTCGCTGATTCTTTTGCAATATTGTGTTCTATTCCTCTACCCTGCAAATAACCAAGATACTTATAATAGTCGTTGCTCTCCATTCCAATAACTAGTCCTTGTCCGTCTTCCACTTCGAACCCACGATGTTCAACCCATTGTCCCTTTTCTATGCAACTTATTTTGCATTTTTCCAATCCAAATTTCATTTCGATATCTCTACTATAACGACCAACACAGTTTAGGAGATCGAGAAGATGATTCTTTTTCCTAGCATATAATTTGAGATCATCCATGTACCAAAGGTGACTAATTTGTACGACAGGTTGTAGTAAATTACATCCCTTATTTAGGGAATTTAAGAAAGTTGTTAACGGTTTCAAGGCTAAACAAAACCACAGTGGACTCAAAGCGTCTCCCTGAAATATGCCTCTTTTAATACTGATCTTACCTGCATCAATACTTTCTGTAGGGGTTTTCATTAACAAAATTGTCTTCCATTTAGTCATTGCGTAACTAAGAAAATTAATATGATGCTCCTCAATCCTATATAACCTAAGAATCTCTACCAGCCACGAGTGAGGTACACTATCAAACGCTTTCTGATAGTCTATATATGCCATGTAGAGATTTTCTTTTGCTTTCACCACATTCTTCATCAAAACTGAATCAATCAGGAGCTGTTCTTTGCAACCTCTTGATCCTTTTCTACATCTTTCAGTTCCTCTTCTAAAAGGTTGTTATTCTCCAAATGGGCATATATCTTTTCAGATATAATCGAGGTGAACATCTTGTATAACGTAGGAAGACATGTAATTGGTCTATATTTAGATACATTAGATACATTAGATTTCGGAATTAAGATGGTGTTTCCCTCGGTCATGAATTCTGGCAGTTCGGTTGGTTGTTCTATCAATAATAGGAAGCACTTAGCAAGTTGCAGGTCCGTCGATGTAAATTTTTTTAACCAGAAATTTTGTATTTTATCTGGTCCAGGTGATTTCCAATTCATTGCTTTTTGGATTGCTCTTTTCACATCTTTTGAATCAATCCGCCAATTTATCATTGTCCTAACGTTACTTACCTTCCTTCTTTCATCCGTCAGCCATTTAGCATTTCTATGTTGCACCGGCGTACTCCATATTCCAGACCAATAATATGATATTTTGTCTTTCGTTGGTAACTGAATCTGTTGTCCAGGATTTGTATCACTCAAGCCACGATATAATCATTTTTGATTTCTAGCGAACTGTTTATTTTGTTGCCTTCGGGTATTACTGATTTTATATCGTTTCAACCTCTTTGCATATGCCGCTAATTTCTGCTTTAATAAATCTAAAATTTCTACAACATTGGAGTTTTCAGGTGAAACATAACAGCTCACTATAACCTCTGCATCTCTCTTAACCCTCGCGCTAGCATTGTCCTTTAAGCTTTGAGTTAATATTCCAATTTCCCGTCTCAGATTTTCTATTTTCCATGTCAATCGTTTTTCTACGGTGTCTATATTTTGATCATTTAATATCAAAACCGTACATGAACCTGTATATACTAAACTGTGGAGCTCTTCCACTGTTGTGCTATTTTTTATTTTTGTCTCAATAATGCCGTTTACCTCGTTTATAATATCAGATGTGCCCTTTTGGTAAATAAGCTTTTTAAGATGCGGCTTCTTACTAGGTACAACTCCATGATATTTAAGAAAATTATTCTCAAATTCTAAATGAAATCTACTTTCCTGTACGGGCAAGACTATTAATTCATCTGAAAACGGGTTAATCTGTTCTTCAACCTCCACTTCATCATAACTACTCATCCCAATTTCTAAGGAAACCTCTCGTCTCACTTGATTAATTATTTCCGCTGAAAATCTATTATTAATGAATATAGAACGTCTTTGATCTAAGATATTTTGAATGGTTTTATCCGCCAACTCTGGGAACTTTTCAGTTACCTGTCTATGTAGGTCTGCTCCATACGGATTTTAACTGTTCCAAGTTTTGTTATTGTGTAATAACATAAACTTCTTCATTTCTAACGTCCAAGAAGTTCTTTTCCTTTGATGTTCGTCGGCTATAATAGATTGAGAATTGACTATTTCTTCAATATCTTTATCTATATTCACCTCTACATTATTCCCTCTTCTTGGATCAGGGTTTGTTGTTTATCATTTATAATCTCAATCTCCAATTCTACAGAAACCTCATTTCTTATTCCATCAATGACTTCTGGAGGTAATCTATTATTGATGAATATAGATCTACGCTGATCCAATACATTTTGTATGGTTTTATTTCTGAGTTCTGGGAACTTTTCAATTACTTTTCTATGTAATTCAGTCCCATATGGCACATTCAGTGTGTTTATTTTCGTTAGCAAAAAATAGCATCGAACTAAGAACTCATTCATTTCGTTTGTGCATAAAATTCTCCTTCTTCGATGTTGACCAGACCGAGTGGGCTGAGATGTGAGCATTTCAGCAACATCTGGGGCTATACTAGTGCTTGCTAACGTTTCATTAAAAGATGCTATACTAGCGGTCTCATTAGCTGTGTCTTGTAATGATACATCTAGGTAATGAGACCGTGTTCTAACCATAGTTATTAAAACAACAGATTAAAGCAACAAATTAAGAAAATTAAACGAATTCAAATGAAAGAAAAAATTTTCAACTAAAATGTCACTTTGACATCTAATCAGAAAAGTACAATTTTTACCAAAAAGAAGGTAAAACACTACAAATAACAATCTAATAAGCTAAGAAACCAACATTATAAAATAAACCTAAAAGGAAAAATCAAATTATAAGATATAATCTAGTATAAGATGTATTATTTACAATGTCAACTTTGACAGCTATCTTTTCATTCAATATCTTTCTATTTTCTTACCGAAAACTTGCAGAAAAGCCAAACCCACACTTCACCTAGTATAAAACCAACAGCTAATCAAAGTTCCATTAATAAATAACACCACCAAAGCACAAAATATTAGAAATTCGTAAATATTACGCAGAGCACATACGACTATGTCATATACGCGGCACGGTCAACTTATTATTATAATAATTATTATTACTAGTATTATTATTATTCTGGCCTTGACTAAGGTGCGGGCGTGTTTATTAAGAGATCTAGAAGCAAATTATTTTTTATTTAGTCTTTTCTTGCTTCAAAGCCCGACGCTCTTCTCCTGGTCATTTAAGCAACGGGGGTGGTTGCATCATTACAATATGATCAATTTTCTCATTTTTGGCAGGTAACAAATTGAATATAAATCTCTGCGCGGTAGAACTGGATACATAATTTCCAAATGTATGCAATAGAACTGTCGTTCTTTATGTCAACAAAATACAATTTTGGCGTCTGTAAAATGTACGAATTTCGAGTATCTTGCCTTAGCATGCAAAGTTTCATTTTACTGTGTACCGTTGCTGAGTAACAGTCATTTATTATGAGTTCGGTTTCTGAGATGCGTATCAAGCGCTAGCGATCCGTGATAGAATTTTGAAAGCTGGCGCAGCCCGCCAGCGTTAAAAATTACGAAACCTCTAGGCGTTTGAAACCGGTTTATAGCAATGATTGTATGGACGTGAAGAATGTTTGACAGTGGGTTCGGCGTTAAATTACAGAAGAATTTGCGCCAGATGGGTTCGGTGACAATTAACAATATAATAGTGTTATGAAAGACAAAGAAAAAACTTTTGTCAAGAACTTATTAACCAGTATCGACGTGAAGGAGATGATTTTCTCATGAATATCGTCACCGGGGATGAATCTTGGGTTCATCATTATGATCCCGAAAAAATGGCAATTAATGGAATATCGTCGTTCTGATTTTCCACGTATAGGAAAATTTTAAAAATAAATAATTCAATGTATGAAGTAGTGTTAGAATTAGTCCGTCTCTTTCCTTCCATGTAGGTGTGGTGGGGGTAACTTTGAACTGTTACTAGTATCTACTACAAAATATAATATTTAACTGTGCAAGGGAAAATTGAAATGGTTCTGGTGTATGGAGAAACTGGAAGAAGTCTTGATAATGCTGTCAATCTTTATGCTCAGTATTTTCCGGATAGGATTCGGCCACGTGCTTCATTTTACCGTACTATTAAACGATTCGCTAATAATGGAAGTGTCATTGGAGTCATCGGAGAAAATAATGAAGTCGCTCTATTCGCTGCAGTGGCTGTTAATCCTCATGTTAACACAAGAAAAATAGCTCGCGATTCTGGATTGTCCCACACCAGTGCTTGGAAAACTTGATTTTAAAACGTCATAAATATCATCCCGATCATGTGTCTTTACATCGAGATCTTCATGGCGTTGATTTTCAAAATCGGGAAACTTTATGACAGTAGGTATGTGAACAATTACATTTTTTTACGTGACGGGTTGTTCTCCGACGAGGCTTCTTTCACGAACCACGGAACGATAAATCGGCGCAATACACATTACTGGAGTGTTGAAAATTCGCACTGGGTTCGCCCAGCACTTTTGTTCTGTCAACGTGTGGTGTGGAATAATTGGGAACAAAGTCATCGGCCCCCGCATTATTGAAGGCCACTTGAATGGCGAAATATACCGAAGCATTTCGGAAAATGAACTGCCAGCACTACTTGACTTAAGTTAGAAGTGCGATAGAATTCGGTGGTAGCACGTGAAGTACTTGATCGTAATTTCAATTTCCTGCTAGATCACCAGATCTTACTTCCTCAGATTCCTTTTTATGGGGTTACTTCAAATGCAAAGTATATAATCAAGTACCAACAACACGTGAAAATATGATTGAGCGAATCAGAAATTTTTGTGCCGAAATTCAGGAAGATACGCTTCTCAATTGTCTACACTCATTAAATGTATATGAATCTCCGAGAATCTACGAAGAACTCGCATCATTGTAAGCGACCTCCCAAATACGTCATCACGAGCCGCGCCTGGCCTACGTCCATTAACAAAAAAAAATAGTTGATTGTACCAACTTATATATTAAGATAAAATGCTTTAGCTTTTTATCTTTGTGATTTAAAACAATCAATCCAAGCAAATATTGAACATTTGAAAGTTTGACATTTCTTGGTTCTAACAGATTTTTGCGAACATAACTGTACCTCTAATTTGCTTATAAAATAGTTTGTGACTGACACTTACGTGTAAAATTTTATATATGTCTCGTATATTTACATTTATTTATTTTGTATAAATTGCTAGCTTGTTTTCATTAACAAGTCATAAATACGGAGAAATAACCAGGACTTTAGAATAAAGGTGGGAGAAGCTTTGAAAGTATAAAAGTAAGATATTCAAGTAAATTTTTTAGAGTAGTTGTATCGGCAACGTTTTTGAAATGAAGTCATCAATTTTTATAATCTGTTGCATTTTTGGCATAACTTTAACGTTAGATATGCGTGAGTACTATTTTTTTGCTCACCTTGGCATATTTATAGTAAAAATATCTGTGATTTTTGCAGCTTCTTATATTCCCCGGTGTTCTCTGATGGATCCAAAATTGAATGAATGCATTAAAGAAAAAGCCAATCTCGCTATACCACATATAGTAAAAGGTATTTATATAAATATATATTACATATTTTTATCTTGAAATGTTGTAACCTGCGTATATTAACTACCTTACGTTATCATAAAGTACCACTCATAGATAAAACCAACCTTATGAGGATAGAATGAAACCTCCCTAATATAGAACTGAACCTTTACAGGCGCGCCATCTACAGAATTCAAAAACATCCTGAAGAACTATTAGCGCCATAATTTAAAATTTATTTAGGGTCCAAATAAGTGTTACTTTTGAAATGAATCAAATAATTATTGATTAGATTTACACTATATTGAAAAAACCACCAGTGGTTCTTTAAATATAGTGTAAAGATATAATAAAACACAGTTGTATAGTTTCAAATTAATATATATAATGTTAACACACTACATATGTTTCACCACACTGTGGCTTCATCAGGTGGATGAAAATACTAATTCAAATTATCAATTAATTGATAATTTGAATTAGTATTTTCATCCACCTGATGAAGCCACAGTGTGGTGAAACATATGTAGTGTGTTAACATTATATATATTAATTTGAAACTATACAGCTGTGTTTTATTATATCTATATAATGAAGTTTCAACAAGTATCTCCTTCGTCGATTATTAATTTATAGTGTAAATCTAAACATTAATTATTTGTTTCATTTCAAGATGAACATTGATTCACCAAGTAAAGACCGAGTCAATCCGAATGTTATATATAATTTTCAAATAGATATACTTTAACATTTATATAAACAGAGTTTAGTTTACAGACAAATAAATATTTACGTAGATGTATTCGAAAATATAAAAATGATTGTACAATGTGATAAAATAAAAAATTATTAAAAAAGTTCTACTTTATACTACTATGTTTTTCTAAATACATATAAGATTATGTGGGAGTCTAGGCAACAAAATAATATAAATTTATTAAATAGCTACTTTCTATATAATTTGTAAGTAGTATGAGCTTGTAATTGCAAGCTAGATATATTTTGTACATGTCTGCGACCCTTTTCATTGATAATATTATTTATACCTTTCACATTATTATAAATATATAATTTAGGTAAATATTTTAAAATGTTGTCTATACAGTCATCTGCATGTGATTTTTAGCAAAAATTAAAACTGACGGAACTTTTTAAAGTCATTTGATTTTTTTAAATAAATACATGGCTGTTGGGTAATTGTTTACAATAAATTTCACATTTTAAATTTTTGGAAATTTGATAATTGACAATTCCCTATTTATGTACGTGAGTTTCTTGTGGATAGCCCCGTTATATTCCAATCTTCAATTTGACAATGAAGCCAGTAACATATACCAAACCATTCTCTTGCAGAGGCTGCAAGTATCAAAATTTTCAGGAACTGTGAATTGAGTCATCACTACAAGCAAGTATACTTGCATCCTACAAATTAAAAACAAAATTATGTGAGTGTTAAATTCAAACACGGCAGCCATACCTGATTCACATTTATAACGTGTTAAAGTTATTAAAATGGAAAAAAGAAAAGAAAGTATAAGACATCAAACTTACCTCGTAGATGTTACAATTATACGAACTATATTATATTTATAAAGAGATATCTGTAAATATATATATATATATATATATATATATATATATATATATATATATATATATATATATAGTAAACCTAATCAGTAGGCGATTAAAGGTCTGTATATTACTTCAAAATATATGTATTTAAAAAACTCTACATGTTTCGGCTGTATACGCCTTTTTCAAGAGAATACAAAATATATATATATATATATATACCGGGTATATTATGAAAAACCTTTCGTGCTGTAACTTTTTTATTTTTTATCCGAATGTAATAAATTATACGTCGAACTAAATCGTTTTAAAAACACTGTAACGTGATCCGCTTTGAATTTTTTATTTACACTTTGTTTTTGACAGACAGCTGCAAACTGTGTTTTTTTAAATTGCACTATACTTTTTTTTTCCTTATTCAAATATACTACTTTTTCTGAATATGGAACTGTAAACAACGATATCCTTGTATGAAAAAAAATCGAGAAATTGAAGGTTTTTTTTTAGTTCGATTTATTCTGGTTTTTCCGAACACAGAGATTTCTTAAATGCATTTTAAATACTCTATTTCATTTTATTACCAGCAAATGTGTGTACCATTTAAAATCACTTACATTCAATACTATATAGCCCATAAAGGATTACAAACCAATGTTATCAGTGAGCGGTGGGTCAACAACAACATTTACAGTGTTTGTAAATTTTCGAAGAGAGCTGTGACATCTGTCAGTCACACATTCATTATAACATTTTCAACGATTTATTTCTAAATTTTGTAATTGAAATGGATAATGGCGAATGTGTGGATGCGATTCAAGCATATTTTGAATGCGGAACAAATTCTGCAGCTGCTTTGCGACTTTATGGAAATCGTTTTCCTGACAGACTGCGTCCAAGTGCCGATAAGTTTGGAAGGCTCGTGCGAAATTTACGAAATTTTGGATCATTCAAAAAGCCGAAAATAAACGCACGTGTAATTCAAGATCAAAATTTAGAATTAAGTGTCTTGCTCTATGTGGAAGAAAACCCTAATACGTCTACGCGAGAAATTGCCCACTACATGCAGGTATCACATTCTACAGTTCAGTACATTCTGAAGAAGCACAAGTTCTTTCCTTATAAACCACGGAAGGTGCATGCTCTCGGTGAAAACGACCCTCAACGAAGGGTTCAATTCTGCACGGTTTTCATGAATAAACTAAGGGAAGATCCAATTTTTTATCGTCGTGTGTTGTGGTCAGATGAATGCACTTTTGGGAAAAATGGTATATTCAACAGAAATAATCATCGCCATTGGAGCACTGAAAATAACCATGTTGTGATGCAACACAATTTTCAAAATCGATTCAGTGTAAATTCAGGTGTGGCATTTTAGGCGATAGAGTAGTAGGGCCTTTTTTGGGGGAGGGTAATCTAAACCAAGGAAAGTATAATAATTTGTTACGCAATGAATTAGGCGATTATTTAGATGAGTTGCCACTTGCTGAGTTAAGTAGGGTGGTGTTCCAACAGGACGGTGCCACACCCCATAATGCACGAATGAATACTGATTTTCTAAATAATAATTTTGGCGTCAGATGGATGGGCACTTATGGACCTATTCGATGGCCTGCTAGATCGCCAGATCTGAATCCACTGGATTTCTTTCTGTGGTCTTACATTCAAGTTCATGTCTATTTGAGTCCACCTGATACCAGAGATGATTTAGTAAGAAGGATAGTACAAGTATGTCATGAAATACCACCAAATCTAATATTAAACGCAGCTGTTGGAGTTAATAGAAGGTGTCAAATGTGTCTTGAACAAAATGGGGCCAATTTCGAACATTTGATTCATTAAAATATATGATAGCTTGATTTCTGTAAATTTCGTAGTTTTTTAATAATAATAATAAATTTGTCACTCAATTTAATGGAGGTGTCTTCAGGAAATAAATGTTTATTAGAATAAGTAAAAAAAATATGTAGTACAATTAAAAAAAAAAAAATTACTACTGTCTGTCAAAAACGAAACATATTCATTTTTCAGGTTTTTCATAATACACCCGGTATATATACATATATAAATATAATATTTTCGTGACCTTGGTATGATATGGTAAATTCAATCAGTTGGCGATTAAAGGTCTGGTTTACTTCAAAGTATATATATTTAAAACAACCCCACATGTTTCGGCAATGATGCCTTTATCAAGGATATAAAATATAAATGACAATATACAAATGTCAAATAATTGAGTTGCTATGGATAAAATTATTCAAAGATACATTCCAATTGCATAATAATAAATCATGCCTTAGTATTCCAAAAACAGATAGCAAGGTGTGAAAATATGTGTTGTCCGTTGTTAGCAGCTTGTGTCTCTTTCTGGGTATGAACTTGTGTGTTGGTTGCTGCTGACAGCTTGCGTCTTTCTCTGAGTGTGTGGTTTTGTGTTTGCGTGAACGCGTAAGTGTAGGGTTTTGTATGTTGGCGCGCTCGTGCGTGTGTTTAGTGACCGGTCGCGTAAAATTTAGAGAGATCGGATAACCAGCCGTTGCGCAGGGCCGTTAACCCTTTCCCGGCAACTTCTTTACTTTTCCGTGCAGTACTTGACGGCCCGACCCCCGCCCCATCGAGGCAAGGCGCAGACCAGCGAAGCGCACCCTGCACGGGGTTGCTCATCGCCAACCGAGGGAACACTCTTAGCGGCTACTTCGGTCGACGACGGTCACACTTTGTGCCATCGCACAAGCATTTTCCGCCAATGCGGGCGCACTGCACACACGTCGAACGTTGTGTGCTGTTAACAGCAGCCTAGCCAGGTTGCCGCCCAGGACCGGTCCTAGTGGTGTGCGAATTGCGCGGCGCCGTGTATTTCGTCGCGTAGCTTGGTTCCTCTCTCATGCTGGAAAGGCGGAATGGCACCTGTCTGCCCATCGGGCAGACCCCCCTAGAGTTTGGAAGCGCATATGCTAGGCTACAACCCAGTAGAGGACCACATCAGCACAAAACACAAAGACGCTCCACGGGCGCACACGTAATAATAACTCATGTCTTGCTTTTCCCTGTTTTTCTCTGTTTTTGTTTTGTGCTGATGTGGTCCTCTACTGGGTTGTAGCCTAGCATATGCGCTAGCAAACTCTAGGGGGGGTCTGCCCGATGGGCAGACAGGTGCCATTCCGCCTTTCCAGCATGAGAGGAACCAAGCTACGCGGCGCAATACACGGCGCCGCGCAATTCACACACCACTAGGACCGGTCCTGGGCGGCAACCTGGCTAGGCTGCCGTTAACAGCACACACACGTTCGACTTGTGTGCAGTGCCCCCGCATTGGCGGAAAATGTTAAGATGGCACAAAGTGTGACCGTCGTCGACCGAAGTAGCCGCTAAGAGTGTTCCCTCGGTTGGCGATGAGCAACCCCGTGCAGGGTGCGCTTCGCTGGTCTGCGGCTTGCCTCGATGGGGCGGAGGTCGGGCCGTCGAAGTACTGCACGGAGAAGTAAAGAAGTTGCCGGGAAAGGGTTAGCGGCCCTGCGCAACGGCTGGTTATGCTATCTCTCTAAATTTTACGCGACCGGTCACTAAACACACGCACGAGCGCGCCAACATACAAAACCCTACACTTACGCGCTCACACAAACACAAAACCACACACCCAGAGAGAGACGCAAGCTGCCAGCAGCAACCAACACACAAGTTCATACCCAGAAAGAGACACAAGCTGCTAACAGCGGACAACACACCTTGCTATATGTTTTTGGAATACTAAGGCATGATTTATTATTATGCAATTGGAATGTATCTTTGAATAATTTTATCCATAGCAACTCAATTATTTGACATTTGTATATTGTCATTTATATTTTATATCCTTGATAAAGGCATCATTGCCGAAACATGTAGGGTTGTTTTAAATATATATACTTTGAAGTAAACCAGACCTTTAATCGCCAACTGATTGAATTTACTATATATATATATATAGATGTAAAGATAATTATTTCGTGACTTTGTATGTTATGCTGTTGGCGATTTAAGGTCTGGTTTTACTTCAAAATGTATATATTTAAAACAATCCTACATGTTTCGGCAAATGATGCCTTTTTCAAGGAATATAAAATATAAATGATAGTATAGTAATGTCATACATTTGTAGTTGCTATGGATAAAATTATTCAAAGATACATTCCAATTTAATAATAATAAATCATCCCTTAGTATTCTAAAATAGATAGACAACAAAAACAGGGAAACGCAAGACATGAGTTATTATTATGTATACGCCCGTGGAGCGACTTAAGATGTTAAGCTGTCGGCATTCGCCTTAAACGAGAAGGAAAACCACGAAAACTTACTCGGATAGCCAGGCAGCTATATATGTTGCTGTTATATAATTATATATCTTATGTTATTTAAATATCTATACATTTGCTTATCATGCTGACAGTTCCGTGTTTTGATTCCTGTCTGGCTGTTCGAGTAGGCTTTCGTGGTTTTTCTTCTCGTTTAAAGCGAATGTCGACAGCTTAACATCTTAAGTTGCTCCACGGGCGCAAACCTAATAATAACTCATGTCTTGCGTATCCCTGTTTTTGTTGTCTATCTATTTTAGAATACTAAGGCATGATTTATTATTATTAAATTTGAATGTATCTTTGAATAATTTTATCCATAGCTTTACTGTTATTTATATTTTATATTCCTTGAAAAAGGCATCATTTGCCGAAACATGTAGGATTGTTATATATATACATTTTGAAATAAAACCAGACCTTAAATCGCCAACAAATTGAATTTACCATATATATATATTAAAACTATTTTACTATGATCTACGAAATAAAATGAAACAAATAACAATAGTACAAAATAAAAACTAAATTACGTAAATGACGTAGTACAATTCAAACAAATACCACCACAATCTAATTTTGCATTTTGAACTACGCACTCCTATTTTTCTAGCGACCAACACACTTTATGTGTGACCTCTATGGAGAATCTTAACATCCTGAAGAACTCGTCCGCCATGACAGTTCCACTTCGGAATATGTTGGATTACATCTCGTGGTACCATTTTAGGTTTGCTTTGGTTCGCAATTCAGAAATAATAGAACTGCGCAGAACTGATGCGCACAACCTTGTTAATTCTAGAACTGTTCTGAACTTGTGTGCACTCAAGAAAACCAAAACACATTTAAGCTTTACTAATGTGCCATCTACTGGCAATTTAAACAGTTTGTTCTTTATTATTTGTTATTAATAATAAACAAGTGTGAATGACAACTTATTATTCACACTTATTTCTACACAAAGTTTTAAAGAAAATATATAAATGCTTAGGGACCAAATAAGACAAAAAATATAACAAATAAATGTATTTAATGTTCTTTTGTAAGTAATAATAATAATAAATGTCTTTACGGCAATAAAAGTTACAAATATAAATAAATAGACGTAAATAGTCGTATAAAGTCGTATAAATAATAAATTATAATTTCGACCTCCACAACCCCAAGGCGAGATTCAGGGTGGAACTTAACCTTGAATAATAAATGGAATAAACTAAAATTACTGCCTATTGCTAAACTTGAAATTAAAATTGAAATTAAAAATATGGAAAAATAACATTATACTTATTCTATTTAACATAATCTAACTGAATTTCTTATTCATTAATCGATAATCATTATTGTTTCTTAATACTGAACACATTTATATTTTATATGGAAATAGCAGTAGGTGCTGGTAGAACACGACTCGATAACATCGATATATCGATGTTTGTTTTTCGATATTTTTTAAACATCGATGTCCCAACCCTATCACATACAAAGCAAAGGTTGGGACAAGCCAAGTGAAGAATATGAAAAAACTATTTCAGTTAATGCCACGGACCTCAAATTATTATAAAATAATAAAAAAATCAAATTCTTTCTTATTATTGTAGATCAACTTCTTACTAAAATTCAAAAATGTCAAAAAAGAAAAACAGTGCGCACGACTCGAACTATTCATTCTGAACTGGTACTCGCTAAGGAGCAAGAACTGCTAGAACGATTCTAGAATCGTTCCGAATTATTCTTGCAATAACCAAAACATATAATTAAAAATTCGGAACAAGTTCATATGTAACCAAAACAGCAAAGAGCCTAGTATGATTGCGCAGTAGTTCTGGAACTGTTCTGAATTGCGAACCAAAACAAACCTTTTGTATTTTTTTTAATTAAAAATTGAACATGCAATCTATCCTTAATGCGGATAATAAATATCTGTTATGATTTAGATCAAGGAAATCTAATGATATGCAGATAGCCTTTAATTGAAGATTCTCTATAGAAACTTATTAAACATTATTTATACAAGGTGCCCATTTTATATCTCTGTATATGGATAACTCTCTTAGTATTGAAGATACGGAATCAGTTAAATTAGCAAAGTTGCTCAGAATTTTTATGTGGTATGGTTATCTTTTTTTAAATCTTTATTATAGCGGAAATAATTCAAATACTATTACTAATTGAAGAAATAACAGCCAAGTGGGCTTTTTAAAAACTACTTTAATGCCGCAAAAATAAAAGAGAAAAAAATTAAAATAATACAAATAGTAACGAATCTAAAATTTAAGTAAATGTAAACGAAGTAAATAAACAAATGTGATAAAGTGAATAATGTTATTTCATCAAATGCTCAAAATGACCACCATTATCCTGGTAATTAATCTAGCATATCTTCCAGCTCGTTACGCAAAAAGTGTAAATATCGTTCTCCATTCAAATTGGTCTCATAAAAATATGATCCCAATATTTTCATTCCAAAAATTCCACACCACTCGTTTACAGAAAATACGCGTTGATCTCGCTTTTCCACAGTAAGATGAGGGTTATCTTGAGGCCAACAAACATTATTATGCCTATTAAATAATCCATTGTTGATCAACTTTGTTTCATCTGTATAAAGAATTGTGTAAGAAAAGTGCGGACTAATGTTCGTTTCTTTCAAATAACATTCTTCTTTCATTATCTTGACCATAAAATGTATTAGTCACACTGTATTTAAATAGCCTGTATTTATTCTGTTTCAAAATTAAATGAGCCTTTTCTGTGGAAACAGCACATTCACTTTCAAATTCACGAATTGATGTCGCGGGTTTGTAACTTACATAAGCTAAAACCCTTTTTAGTCTTCCGGTTTTAATTTCTTTTTCAAGTGATCTGGTTTTGTAAACGAATCATACCTTTTCAAATTTTTTTCTAACTTAGAAAATAGGTTTCGATTTGTCTGTCTTCTTTTCATATAGCGTTGATAATACAATTCGCTAGCGTCATTACTAGAGCAGACCAATTTCCGTGCGCGCCATGTGCGCCGATGTGAGGATGATTGTATTGCATCAGAACTAATAAAAAACATTCAGTATGTGTTTGGTACTTGCTTAGACTGCATGTAAGTGTAAGCATACGTAATAAAATGTCGTCGACACATACATCGAGAAAACGACCGTTATCAGACAAAGTGAATAAGTTGATTAGGGATTTCCCGGACTTAATATACGATGGCTCAAAAATTAAATGTTTAGTGTGCAATACATATGTAATGTGTTTGTCAAAAACACATTGTAAAGAACACGTAAGCAGTTCGAAGCACAATAATAACAAAATTAATCGACAACAGTTTATACATGAACTATGTGTAACTATGATTGTGTGTACACTGCCGTTTACCTTGTTAAGTAATGATTCATTTATTTCATTTTGGAACAAATACGCGAATCAAACATTACCGAGCACGACAACGTTACTAAGGAATTTACCATCGGTGCGTAAACAGGTTGAAAATAAAATCAAAGCCGAACTGAAAAATAAAAAACTGTGGTTATGTGTGGACGAAACAACTCACAGCAAAAGCAATATGTAGTTAATGTGATGGCGCGTAATATGGAACCAAATCAACCAACGTCTTCAATTTTATTAGCATCCAGACGACTAGAACAATGTAAAGCCGAAAAAATTTCAGAGGTGCTATTAGATACTTTGGAAAAATTTAAACTTTCGAAAGACCAAGTATTAATGTTTATGACCGATGGTGCCGCAACCATGTGTTCTGTAGGCCGGTCTCTTAGAAAATATTGTCCTAACTTGTTACATATTATTTGTAAACTCCATGCTCTACACCTTGTGGCAGAACAGGTTCGTAGATGTTATCCAGAGGTAGATGCTTTAATATCGAGTACAAGGGCAGTATTCCTGAAATCTCCAAAATGAATTCGGAAATTTCACGAATTGTGCCCCATACCCCTGAGCCACCACAGCCGATTCTGACACGTTGGGGTACATGGTTACGGGCGGGGTTTCATTATCACGAACATTTTGAAAAAAATAAGGACGTGGTTTAATCATTCGATCCGAAAGAAAGTGCAGCTATCAATACAAGCCAGAAAAAATTTCAAGATGCCCAGATTAAAATGGATTTACAAAGTATTCGTGAGAATTTCTAGGGACTAGAAGAAGCAATAACAAAATTAGAAAATTCGTCGCTGTCGTTAGAGGAATCACTGCAAATCGTTAAAGATGTTCACGCACAACTGTGTGCTGTAGAAGACGCAAAAAGTGAAAGTGTACTAATTAAATTTGAAAGTGTTTTAGACAGAAATGCAGATTTTGACACCTTAACACGTATTTGTGAGGGCAGGTCTACAGATGCGTTAAGTTGCTTAAAAAATATTTTGATTATGCGAATATAACATCACTAGATGTGGAACGCTCGTTTTCCGAATATAAACATATTTTTTCCTCACGGCGGACATGTTTTTCAAAAATAACCTTAGAAACACACCTGATGTTGAAGATATACAATCGAGTTTCTCCAGTTTGTCAATCCTTGGAAGACGCTTAAAACGGTAAGTGTTTTTTTAAATCCTCTGTCGTGCACACAATCACTGATTTCATACATTTTCCATTTTATTTATAGGTACATACAACGCTGCTGTAATATGTACCATTCTTATTTTTCGTGTGTTTATGCATATTACTTTAATAGCAGAAAACCAAATGTATATTTAATTATTTCTGATAGAATAAATGTCTCTACTTCTATACTTATATCGGTAACAAGCTCATGTTGCGTCCCTATTCTATCGCATATTCTAATATATTACGAATTACACTCCCATACCGGCGCTCATGGCGCGCACGGAAATTGGTCTGCTCTAGTCATTACTATTTCTAGTACTAGCATAATAACAAAAAGCATGTAATTTTTTTCTTCGTTGGAAAACATTTTTTACACAAACATTTTTTAGATAATACCACTTAACTCTAGTATAGTTAACTATTTCATGGGAAATCAACATATTTGACAACTTGTAAATTAATTTTTGCTTCATTAAAGTAGTTAAAAAGTCCATTTGGCCATCATTTCTTCAAGTAATAAAAGTATTTTAATTACTTCCGCTACAATAAAGATTTAAAAAAGATAACCATACCAAACCTTATATTTATAAAATCAGAACAAAACAAGCATTTTAATGAAGTCATAGTCAACTATGATTGCCATTTAAAAAAACATAAGTGTATTTTATGTCTTGATATTCAAATGTGTCATGAATATTTAATAAAGATTATTAAATTCTACGTAAAAAATACTATTAGATGCTATTTTTAGTTTTGCTCTGTCTTCAATGGTTACGGAAGTATGTATAACTGAAAATTTCCTCATATTTTAATTTTCTTTAAATACAGGCTGTCACACAAAAAACTCCCAAAGCTGTAACTCTGTTATTTATCGTTCGATTTTCGTGAGATAGGTACCAAATTAAATGGTTTGATTAGTACTATGTTTGAAGCTACATTTACTTTTTTCCAACGCCATCTTCAATTCCTAGCGATTTTAGTCAATTTTTTTTTCAAATTGCACGGTATACATTTTTTTGCATAATTGAATAGAGATTTTTTCCTAAATCCATTGATGTACAATACATTAATTTTAATTGTAAATTTAGAAGAGAAAAAAATTAAACAATTTCCAAACATTCTCTTAAAGTGACTTGTATTATACTCGAAATAAACTTGTATCATGTCAGTAAGTTGATTGAAATTCATGATTTATTTCAAAACTGTTAAAATATGATTGCTTAATACAGAAAAGTCAAAGATGACAGTTACATGTGCGTAATGCGTTATTTTTCCATCGCACACTACAGTATAACACAAGTGACTAAGAGCATATACGGACAGTGTTTTAATAATTTTTTTCTTCTAAATTTAATTAAAATTGATGTATTGTGCATCAATGGATTCAGGAAAAAAATTTCTATTCAATTATACAAAAAAATATATACCGTGAACTTTGAAAAAAAAATTGACAATCGCTAGGAATTGAAGATGGCACTGGAAAAAAGTAAATGTAGCCTCAAACATAGTCCTCATAAAACCATTTCATTTGGTACTTATCTCATGAAAAATCTAAATGTAAATAGCAGAGTTACAGCTTGGGGCGTTTTTTGTGTGACAGCATCTATCTCAAAAAATTGACAACATAGGACAAATCTGAAAATGCTATCAAATACTCACTAAAATTCTGAGCAACTTTGCTAATTTAACCCATCCGATATCTTCAATACAAAGAGAGTTACCTATATACGGAGATAGAAAATGGGCAGCTGTATAAATGAAACTTAAATTAACGGTTAATAGTTTAGATGCACATTAACCGAATCTAGTGGGAAGGCTCGATGGTTTAAATCTTTTGAGTTATTGGAATCCACCATCTTCGTCTTTTCACTAGTAAAAGTGACATGAACTGATTTGTATATATTCACTTGAATTTTTCATATTTATTGTCAAATTTTGAGATTGTTTAGATGTGCTTGTGTAATGTCAGATGATAGGATGGCAGGATCACCATATAATATCATCTAAAAGGTAGGATCGCCATGTAATGTCACATGGTCCCGGAGGTAACATTGTTGCCGAGGCTGTTCCATTTATACAGCAGGTTTATCAGTGTGATAAATAATATGCAGGGCAACGATTAAATAATAACATATAACTCAATAACGATAACAACAGTAAATACTACATTATAAATATGTGGAACTAGACTTGTAGTGACTGTGACTCTAACTCTCACTCTCTCTCTCTGACTCTGACTGTAGAGACCTCCGAGTGTCTCGTTATATATAAGAATGTGTTCGCTTAGCCTAGTGACCTGGTTACAAGATGAAAACAATGTAGTGTAAGATCATAACTCAACGAGGTCGTATTGATGAAATGGATGTTTTGAATACATGACCTGGTTTAGCTATTACACTTGTAAATTTTCCGAGGCTGAGATAGGATTATTCTGCGCTGCTAAGATAGTTGTGTCATCTGCAAATGCAGCGGTGGTAGTTTTTTGAGTTACTGGCAAGTCTGCTTGTGTAGATTAAATAAGGTGTCGGCCCTAATACACTACCTCGAAGGACACCAGATGCTCTCTAGAAAATGTCAGTATATGCATCCTGACATTCTACATAATACTGTCTATTGGTTACGAAGGATTTTAAAATGTTAAATAATAGATGTGGTAGTCATTTTGTAGCAGAGTTCTTTGTATCAAACCTAGTCAAATGCTTGTCGCTTATTGAAAAACGTTGCCGAACAATATTATTTGGTGTTTAAATACTGATATATTTAATAACACTGGTCAGCAAATTTTCATTTTTTCAATTTTTCTTTAGAAACTATGTACAATTTTCGGGTCTTGTATAGTTCTAACAATAGTAATAGCAACAAATTTATTCTGGTATGTCAGGTTTTGAAAAAAAAGTATTGAAAAGTAAATGAAATAATATTAATTAGGTATGTAAATTATTGTATCGCTCTGTTTAAAATGTTTTTTTTTTACTTTTCTTTTATACTGTTCTTCGGCACTTTCTGATATCAATGTCCAACAATAACCAACAAGCATTTCAGTGTTCCATTTGCCCTGATAAGGTACAAAACAAATACATCGAATTAGACTGGTCAACACAGTTTGGGTTTCTTATACACTTATATGTGTAGTTTATATCTTTTGTCATGCTGATTCTGAAACTGATTTAAGATTTAAGAAAAAAAATTTCTCCATCACGTCAGGATTTTGCGATATTTTCTTAAATAGTTTTTTCAATACACGGATTAAATTTTACAAAATTTCAAAGTTACTTTTGTATAAGAAAGATACTACCAAAAATATTGTTCTGTCGAACATTGAATGCACGTATCTCAAGATGTACTTGCATGTTTCCTAGCTCGGAGCACTTAAACCACGCCCATTTTTGCTCTGGAACCAATCAAGCAAAAAAATTGTAGATATCTGGCTATGTGTGCTTATAAAGAGCCACATACAGCTCTTTCGATTTAATGTAAGTCGGTTTATGGCAACCAAACGTCTTTTTATTTCATACGTGTATAAATAATTATTTATATACGTACATAGCAGAAAATGTTTCGATTCTAATCCAAACTGCTTTGTATGTGGAGAATTCACTACCCACCATAATAAGCGTAATATTACACTTTTAATAGAAAAGTTTAATCCTAAGCTTCATCCTTAAACATTAGGACAAGCTACGGGCTCTCAGAATTTGTTGCGCACGCTGTGCTGTTACTCTAAGAGACTGCTCAAACCGTAAGAAAAGCGCTATGCCATTTGTAAGACCTATGATTTGGTGGGACTACTAGTTTTGCTGCACGAAAACTTTCGGGTCTTCTAACAAAAATAAGAAAGATATTAGTTATATTAGTCAGCTACTCGTCCAGTACCTCAGTTGTAAGCCTTACTTGGTAGCCTTTATCAACATGAGAAAACTAAATGATCTGGGCAGCGTAAAGCTGTTTGGACAAGAGTTAGAACTAACCAATGAAGTGAAGTATCTAGGCATAACACTTGATGCGAAACTGAATTGGAGCAGACACCTAGCCAAAGTGGCAGACAGGGCGGCGCAGCTCTTCTGGAGATGCAGAAGAGCTGTTGGCAAGACCTGGGGACTAAAACCAAATGTGGTACACTGGTTGTACACAGCAGTAATAAGACCAACGATTACCTATGGAGCAGTTGTCTGGTGGGGGAGGACGGAGCGGACATCGTCGGTGGGGCTCCTCACGACTCTCTAGCGACAGGCCCTGTTGGGAATCACGGGAGCTTTGAACAGCACGGGAACCGCTTCCATGGAGGCCATCGTGGTTCTCCCTCCGCTGGAACAATTTATAAGGGCGGAGGCAATGGCTGCGATACTGAGGCTGAAGGCCAATGACGTATAGTGTCCTAATAAGGTTGTAGGGAGCCATACAGATATCACAGGAACTATAATGGAGGAGCCGATATTTCAAATGCCGGTGGACAGTATGGCACCTGAAATTATGTTTACAGCTAAGCTGAACATACTTATACCGACCAGGGAACAGGCAAAAAGTCGCTCGATCGATTGTGGTGCCGGCAGCTGGTACACTGATGGATCACAATCTAGTCAGGGGGCAGGTGCAGGCATATGCGGAATGTGCCCTAGAAATAAGATATCGATATGTCTGGGGAAACATTCTACGGTTTTCCAGGCCGAATTGTTAGCAGTCGCAGCCTACGCCGATGAAGTTCGGGAAGCCGGCTGCGCAAGCAAAAAAAATAATATAATGACTGATAGTCAGGCGGCTATTAAAGCCATTATGAACCCATCTACCAGGTCTAAGCTGGTAAAATATTGTAAACAGGACCTCAATAACCTGGCACAAGACAATACAGTGTCGCTGATATGGGTGCCAGGACATGAGGGAATTAATGGCCGACAAACTGGCCAAAGAAGGTACTAATAGGAACTTCATAGGACCAGAACCTGTATGTGGAATCACTAACGATTCCGCTAAAAGGGAGATCTGGTTATGGCTAGAAAAAGAACATAAAAATAAATGGAGGTTAACGCAAGGTCAACTCCATACCAAAACACTACTAAGGGAGCTGGAGGGAAAGTTTTCAGCCAACCTAATTCGTAGTAGCAAAAAAGAAATTAAAATAATTACCGGGTTAATAACCGGACATTGTCCTTTAAGGAAGCATTTGTACAGCATGGGCTTGGTTAGCGACCCCTGGTGCAGGAGATGTGAAAAACAGGAGGAAACTAGCCTTCATGTAATATGTACGTGTGAGGAACTGAAGGAACTCAGACAGAACTATTTTGGGAGAGATCGATTGGATCCTTCGAGTGTACTCAAACTTCTCCTGAGGAGGATAGTGGCTTTTATCGAGGACACAAGACTAACAGAGTGGAATTGAGAGATCTATTGGGGATAGTACAAAGACCTGTATTTTGTCGAAAGCAGAAAAACTAGGATCTAGACTCCAAGGATGGAAACTGTTAGCTCCAGGCACACATATTTCTGTGTATCGTAACCATCACAAAGAACTATCACAGTATTCTTCAACCGACGAGGGTCTTTCATACTGCAATAATGTCGACGATGTAATGTTGACATTAGATTACCAACACCATCCCAAAGAATGGCGTCTTTTTATCGATGCTTCGAAATTGATCATGAAAGCTGGCCGTCTTCACATAGGAAACGTTTATCTATCCATCCTCGTTGACCACCCAATCCACTTAAAAGAAACGTAACAAAATACGACTTTTCTTCTACACAGAATTAATTACCAAATGTCCAAATGTTATGTCAGCGCAGACCTCAAAGTTGTAGCAATTCTACTCCGTTTACAACTAGGGTATACAAGCAATTGCTGTTTTCTTTGTGAGTGGGACATTCGATCAGGAAATTCCCACTACATTGTTAAAGACTAGGCCAGTCAAGGCTCAATCTACCACCATTACACATAAAATTAGGTTCGATGAAAAATTTCGTGAAAGCAATGGATAAAGATGGCAGTGGTTTCCAATACCATAATCAAAATTTTCCCATAATCTCAGATGCAAAAATTATAGAGGGAATTTTTGTAGAACCCCTGATAGAACTTTTACAATTTGAAGAAACCTTAAATACGTTGGAGCTTGTTGCGTGTAATGTTTTTAAAAATGCGACCCACAATTTTCTAGGAAACAGAAAATTTGACAATTATATATAGCACTTGTTAATGAACTTCTTAGAAGTTACTATAAATTGAACTGTGACATGATCCTTAAAATACATTTTTTGCACTTGCATCTGGATTTCTTTCCCCTGAAGCTCGACGACGTGAGTGATCAACACGCTGAGAGGTTTAATCAAGGCATTTCTGTTTATGAAAAACGCTATCAGGGTAAGTGAAACAGTGAAATGTTTGCTGATTATTGTTGGACATTTATATCAGAAAGTGCCGAAGAATAGTATAATAGAAAAATAAAAAGAAAAACATTTTAAACAGGATGATACCATATAATGTACATAATTAATAATATTTCATTTACTTCTCAATATTCTTTTTCCAAAACCTGACGTGACAGAATAAATTTGTTGTTAAAAAAAATGAAAACGTAACCAGTGTAATCGGGTGATTTATTATTCGGCGCTAAAGCACATTTGCAACTATAAAACACCAGGTCTCGAAAATTTTCACTCCAAAGTTGGATTTTTACAGAAAATTTCTCTTTTCAATACTGCGTAAACAAAATTAGTTCGCTTAAATCCGGATTATTGACTGAATTATTAGTTAGTAGTGACAAATTTTAAGAATACTGTTGTTGTGATTTTTTGCTTTATTTAAATTGTGCAATAACAATTCTTGCTGAAATAGCTTATATTTGTTACAATTGCTTGATCAACTTGATAGTTACATATATATTTACATATAAAATTACATCAAGGTGAGCACCTAGATGTGATTTTATACGTAATATCAATTTTCTTTTAATTTATTATTATTATTTTTTATTAATTAAATTAATTATAACCCAAGGTACAATTTTCGTTATACTTTATTACGCTATATAATTATTTGTTCAATGTTAATTGCTTTGTTGAATCTTACAGAAAAACTAAAGTTGTTATTCCTGCGCTATATAGCATCTAGGAACCGGACACGAGAGGCCCATGACTCGTCGCCCAAGGGCGTACTATTGAAGATTTGTATTTTGAAAGAGTTTTTAATTTTATTTATAGCAATTTATAGCTATAAATTAAAAACTCTTCAAAAATACAAATTTCAAATAGCACGTCCGTGGGCGATGAGTCATGGGCCTTTCGTGCCCGGTCCCTATTAATAACATCGATCGACGCATTAACTTGTGCATTGAACAAGAAGGAGGCATCTTCGTTTGTTGTGATTATGCTATTGTTATTGTTGATTCTCGTTGTTGTTTTTAATCAATTGTTTTAATTCTTTTCGAAAAATAAATTCTTCAGTTTCGTGATGAAAATTCTTTCAATGGAGACTGTGGTTAAATAAAAATTTAAAAAAAGGTATATAACCCCTTACCACAATTATTAGTCGTATCCTAAATACGTATTTCGACAACTAAGTTGTCATCATCAGTAGGTAAAAACTACTAATTAAAAGTCGCACATGGGGCACAGTAAAGTAAGAAAAACGCTTCCGCACAACTACTATACACTGCAACCCTGTAAAGACTGACAGTGACCAGTCTTTACAGCAGTGAGGAGTCTTTACAGGGTTGCAGTGTATAGTAGTTGTGCGGAAGCGTTTTTCTTACTTTACTGTGCCCCATGTGCGACTTTTAATTAGTAGTTTTTACCTACTGATGATGACAACTTAGTTGTCGACATACGTAATTAGGATACGACTAATAATTGTGGTAAGGGGTTATATACCTTTTTTTAAATCTTCAGTTTCCATTTAGAACCATGTCACGACCCGTAATGTGTTTTTTATTTATTATGAATTTTGATGAGAAATTAGTGACAAGAAATACCCTGACGCTAATGTTATAAAGATAAGTAGCAATCATAAAAGCGATTTTAAAATCCAGATTTTTCTTTATTGAAAGGGTGTAACAGATTGTGCTTTTCTGCTAAATCAAAAGCCAGTTTCCTGATATCTTTTACTGTGAAGCCAGTCAGTTCTTTTAGAAAAAAACATGTTCTTCCCATTTTTTTCTTATCTTCTTTAGCAAATTTATTTCCATTTTTAGCATGTCTAAGTAATATTGATTTGTTCATGTTGTATCGTCTAGCACACTCATTCAATCCAATTTCACCAGATCAGTTAGCACTAAGAGCTCCCTACTTCATATCGGCCTCGTTCTATTTGCCATAATTACCTCTTTTGGTCATTCTTGGTTCTAGATAAAATCATTTTTAAAGAAGTGTTATTTATAAAAATAACTTCCGGCAAAATCAAAAACTATTATACAAACGATATTTTCTAGTTTGAAAATAAGGATCCTAAATTGAACCAGTTCAATTTCGACACCAATAAAAGGTTCAATTTAGGCAACAATTTTTTGTTCTACTCAATCTAACCTATTTTCTTTTTGTTTACATTTGCCGATGAAATCACGTCAGGGTATTCAAGATGCTACAAATAAACTATGGTACTTTCTGTTTACCATACACCTTCGCTATTTCTTGCATTATGCCTTAAGGAATGTGAGCATAAAATTACATCGGTTAACGTAAAAACGTTCAATATTCCATAATACCAATGTTCGCGGGAACTTGGGATTTACATTGAAACTACGTCATTTTCTAGTCCTAAGGTTGCGTGTTCAACAACAAAAGGCGCACAGATGCAGTTTTGATGGAAATACTACACAGGTTCAATTTGCGAGACAGTTTAATTTAGGTGACTCATCTAATGTCAAAGAGAAAATTTCGTATTTTGAACGGCATTCAAGAAAAAACTTTTAATTCAACAAATCAGAGCGTCGTAAGCCATCCTGGAGGATTTTTTTCATAATTGTCAGTAAGTTACCTATTTTATTATGTTGTCAATAAACTGGTTGACTATGGAACTTTTGTGAAACGTCAGTGTGAAAGTTTCTTTTGAATCGCTTTAGTACTGTCGTCGTGCTGAACTAATCTCTTTTATTATGTATACTGCCACGGATTATGTGGAAATTTTGATAATTTGCCGAGAATGTGGTCGGAGTGCTAAAGAGGCAACAAGCGTTCATGTACAACACTTCCCTAACAGGATACATCCCAATTATAAAGTGATCCTCAGGATTATTACATGAACAATCGAGACAGGCCAAATTTAACATAATAGAATGGAGATTTGGTAGTATGCCCAGGACTGTACACACTGTTGAAAACAAAGAGGTTAATTCAGCTGCCTTTGAAGAAGCTACTGATCGCATTGGAGAAGTTGCGCAGGAATTGAATATTTCGAAAACTTCTGTACATCGGGTGATGAGGGCTAAACGATGACACCCGTGTCATTATACGCGTGAGCAACATTTGCAGCTAGAAGATTGCCCTGCTGAACGGGAATTATGTACATGGCTTTTAAATCAAGAAGAAAACAATTCTAATTTTGTATCTCGGATTTTGTTTACTGATGAATCAATTTTCGACAGACAAGGATGCTACAATGTGCATAATTGGTAAATCTGGACAGAAAAAAATCCGCATGCTCTATTTTCAAGAGGATTTCAAAAATAATTTTCCATAAATTTGTGGGCTGGTCTATTAGGGAATTGTGTGGTATGTCTTCAATAGAAATTAGTTTATATGTCATCTAATTTTTCTCTTTAGGTAGCAACTTTTGAATTGCCTGCACGGTTAACATTTATGCAGAATTTTTGAACGCAGAACTTCACGACATTCCACTTCTTTTTCGTGTGAACTGCTTTCAACACCATGGTGCACCAGCACCAGCACACTTCAGTCGAGGAATTTTGGATTAAGAGTATGCTCATCGATGGATAGGTCGTGACGGTCCACGGTATTATTCTGCGCGGTCCCTCGATGTAAATCTTCTGGATTTCTTTCTTTGAGGCCACGTTAAAAATATTGTAAACAAGCACTCTATTGCTGCAGAAAAACAACGCAGTGGCCGCGTTCAGGAAGCCTTTTGCTACAATTACTCTTGAAACGGTCACGAATTCTAAACTGAGTCTTTAGTGGCGGGCACGGTTATGCTTGCAAATGAATGGTGGCTGTCCAGAAATCTGGACAACGTTGTTAATTAATAAGTTTTTTTCGATTAAAATATTGACTTCCTATTAAGGAAAGATTTCTTTATAATTTTAAATTTATACACTTTATTTAGAGGGATCACGGCATTCCCCGTTATTAATGTTTATGGCAGTGTCAAACATAATTTTATGACGTTACTTTACTTACTTTATCCAAGAAGTATTGTTCAAAGCACGACCTGCGTTAGCCGTTTATCTCACAATTATGTTTTGGTTCATCCTTCTTAGAAAATGTACTTTGAAATACGTATTTATTATTTAATTTACAGTTATTTATTCAGGCCTTTTTATATTTATATTGTTTTTACTTTAAGGTGTAGCCACTATGGTCACCAAATGTTCAGACACATCAGTTAAGCATTGTAATGTTTAAATCGAAGGCTTGTCGCCTATTGTTATAGGCACGTAGTTGCCTGTTAAGCCAGACGGACGTTCTACAATTTTCATTACGGTTACATTTTCAAAGGTCTTTTGTATAATAATATTTCGGATACAATCTAGCCAAGGTGGAGTCTGTGTAAAACCGTATGTTCCTGACTCATCTATTTATCTATTACATACAATGTAGCGATGTCAAGTTTATGTAAACTACCTATCCCGTTTCGACCAATCATAAGAAATAGGGTTAGAAATAGGGATTATGACTGCATGTTCTTTACCTTAAAATTTTAAGTTTGCTAAGATCTATCAACGAGATCACACGTGCCATTCCGAGCAACTTCAAGCGTTACTAGATTAAGAAATGTAATCAAGTTTTATAATAATATGTTTCGCTTGCGGCTTATGTAACATTGGTTTTTCGTATTTAATAATTAAAGAGTGCTGTGCCTTCAACAAGTGTTGTTATTTTGCGAACCACTGAGCGAGAGAAGACTTTCCATTCACAACTTGAATCAACGACGATTCAACGAAAACTAGTCATCACGGATTTACAACCCGTGATTCGAAGAAGTGTCAAATCCAGCCACATACGCCCTAATGATGGCCACTTTGAGCACTTGCCATGATTGAATTTATTTTTGGTTTCTTGTTTGGCTGTTGTTTCTATTATAATTATGGTATACCTTTTCTCCTGTTTTTTATGATAAGTTCACGTGTATTAAAATAAACATGGTTCTTTTCAGAACCGTCATTTGTTCTTTTATTAAAAAATAAATAAAAACATATTAATATGATAGCGAGTGTAACATTGTGAATGACATCTCCCTTAACCTTACATGTTGATATTGACACTTTGGCAGGCATATCATTCTGAAAGTGTGATAATATAAACTTAGCAATCGATTTTATTCACATTAACACCTAGAGTTCCCTTTCTGGAATTAGTGGATTTTAAACATCTTACATCTTTGTTATGCAAGCAATTAATCTTTCTTCGTTTGGATTTTTTGGATCTAGAGTACCTTTTTCTGTAGTAAATAAGATACATAGTCTAAATTTTATACTTACACCCGTCTTTTCCCATTGGCGTAGAAATTTGAAACTTGCAATTATAAAAAATCCCAACTTCTACACCTATGGAATTATGTTACTCAAAATTTTGATTTAGTTTTTTTCTCATAAAACTATGTCAACGTACCAAATTTTAGCAAAATCCCATAAGCCGTTTCATATTTATAATAAAAAAAAACGGTTTCAGAATTGTAACTTCAGCGTTGTATGGCGCCAAAACTAGGTAACTTTTTACTAAACAAGTTGTCTTAAATCGGCTTATTTTGGTATAAGGAATATGTAGTAGGTTTTTGCAAAGACCTTTTACCTGTATAGTAAATTGCTTGTTCACAACATTGACTTAGAACACTAAAGCTTCTTGTTATACTTTAAAAATGATCCTTACACCGTTTGGACATTTTTAATAATTTATTTAAATTAATTGCTAATTCTAAGTCATCATAGGCTATTTCAAACTCTAATATCTTTATGTAACGTTTGTATGTTAAAATATCTTGGATGTCACTATAACCGTTTCCCCGGAGTCGTTTATTTAATGTGTTTATTTTTAATCCGGAGCATTGGATCTACTCATGCGCAAGTTAGACATCTTGAAATATTATGCGAGTCATCGTTCGTATATTTGAATTCATATTTCATTATCGTTCCTTTTGGGCAATTTTAGGCAAACAGGACATCGTTATATTTTTTATTAGAATTTTGTAAACATATTAGGATCGTTTAACTTGTCGTATTACCATTTTTCAATTAATTTAAGTCTTTACATTTTTGGTTTGTTTGGCGAGCCATTTAGGCAAGACTCTCCTAAACTATTTGCTCCAGATCGCTGTAACGTTTGGTATAATTTTAATCGTTGCTAAACCCTTAATTAATCCGAATTAATTAATGAATTTTTGGTTGTTGCTTCCTCATTTGCTTTTTAATCATGTCATGATATCCGAGTAATTATCAATTTTTTATTTCAATATCCCGTATGGGGGGGGGGGGGGTAGTACCTTTTTTTGTTAACAATGACGTATCCGTCTATTCGGCTTAAATTAAAGGACAAGCATTCTTGGCGTTCTCTTCTTATTAGTCCTGCTTTGAAGTAGGTCGACGAGTGTAAAACTGGGAAGTCAATTTGAGTTGATACAGTGTTATCTGTTCTGCTGAAGGCAGAGTTCGACAAATTGGCTCCTTTCATATAAGTTCACTAGTAGTTTAGTCGAGGGTATTGTTCCCCGGATTTCAAAAGTTTTACGCCCACGTGTTTGGTTCAGGTGAGTTCTGAGATAAGGTGACGGCTGTAATTATATCACGGCAGTGTTCTCCATTTTGTTATATTACTCTGGAATTTTCCACATATTCTTTTTCTTTTTCTCATTTATTTAGGGCTGCTAGTATCTGCTAATAACGGCAATACAGGCGGAATTGCGTTAGACTGGTTATTCTGTGAGTTCTGTAGGTGTAATCTACTAATTAGACGAGAGATTGATTCATCAGCAGTCAGCTAATCAACCGAACACAGGAAATCAGCGTAATTGGATCTAAGGGTCATCTTTCACTCAAGGTAGTGTGTAGTGAGTAACGTTTTTTTGTGAGTCCCGGAAAACAATTAATTGTGATTTTGAAGGAACGCATGGCGTTCTAAAACATGGTGTTCTAATCACCATTTTTTTTTCTCTTGCCTCATTGTAAAATTTAACTAAGTCCATTTTCATACATTAATCGTGTAATCAGTTTTCTAGTTCAAATTTTAGTAGTATCTTTTTTTTAATGGTATCAATCTCGCATATCAGATTGTTTAAAGTAAAGAAATTTGAGTAAATTAAATTAGTATTTTTTTTTCTTTTTTTTTTTGGAATCAGTAACGGATTCCGATGTGATTTTAATATCTAAATTTTGTTTAAATAAATATATTTTCCATTTACTTGGTAATCATTCACAACTATAGAATAAAATTCGAGTTAATTTTCTTTATATATCTTAAACACATTTTTGCATATACAGGCTGAACCTGTTTTGATTACTATCTGATTGGAGTATCCAATTATATACATTGACAGTTAATTATTTATTGAACTATTAATTTCTATTTATGTGTACCACCTAAGTACGTATTGCATATACTGCGTGTATCGAACCTGTGTAAGGGGTTGATTAAAGCTTTAATGAACTACCGATGCAATACCATATAGTTTTAGGTACGATAATTAATTTTGATCAATGGTATTCCAACTGTGGAATAGTATCTTTTTTTGTTCCATACATATACCCCTCTGGTATGGCATATTCTTTTTTTGTTTTCAACCTTAAGCGCTCAGTGTACAATTTTAGTAAGAGGTGCTTATTGTAAGTCAATTTTTGTTTTATTTTAGTAATTGTCAATTGAATATATACAGGATGAATCTGGGATTCATTCATATAGTACGTTACTTGTACCTGTCATTAGTGAGTTATCACAATCTGAAATTGCAATAGCATATTATATTGTTTTTGTTTGTTGTTCCAACCTGTTAATGAGGTTTCTTAATCAATAAATCTAGTTGTTATTGTTATGAACTCTGGGTTTTTTTTATTGACAACTTATTGAGTATTACTAAATATATCCACTTACTACGGCAGAGTCTGTGTTCTCTGTTGGCTAAAGGAAAACATGGTGGCGCCTTTTTTTTATGTAAGAACCTCCCCTCAACTCGCCTCTATAACTGAGTTAGCCCTTTAGCCATAAGATCTCCGGGGCAACCATAAAGTTGAAGGTAAGTTGGGTAGATTTAGGATAAGATAATATTCGTCGGCGCAAGTCTAGTGCTCGTGGGGTCACATAGCATTCTCGGTAATTATTAATGTTAAAAGATGGACGCCTGTGGTTTGTATTTATTTTATTCCGGCCTAGCTGTAAAATCCTAACATTAATGAAAATTATTTAAAATAATAATATAATATAATGATGCCTCAAAGGTTCAGGGCGCATGCAGTATGCTAAAAGAAAGTTATTAAATAAAAGAAAACACAATAACGTTGTCTTTAAAGTTTATTTAATATTTAATAAGTATTTACAAACAGAAAATAAATTAGTGGATTTGTAAATGTGATTAAAATAATATAATTAAGAAATGATAGTTACTTTTTTATCTAGGGTGGGTAAAAAAAGTATAAAGAAACACTGAACAGGATAGCTTACTACATGAGATGTAGTTCTGTGGTCGATAAAAGAGCGAAAGTATTCTCTTACTGTTTTCTAGTGAGCTGGGGTGGGTTTTATCATCTAGTTTAGGGATAACCAATCGTATTGAAAATAGCAGTATCTAAAGAATTAAGAGTTAATTAAAGATACGAGCTAAAGGGCTGTGATGTCAATGAAATTAATATCATTAAAGGATTCGTTGAAAAAAATACTTCAAATTGATACGTACGATATGGTTCAGACAACCTTTACACTAGTGATTTAAATATAGCTATAAAATTATGTCAATTATTAATATGCGGTCGTTATAATTTTGAAATGTAGAAAAAATAGCGCAATAAGAAATAAAATTACTAATTAATAAATAATTAGAATAGATGTTGTATGTAATTAATAGGGACCGGACACGAGAGGCCAATGACATATTGCCCACGGGCGTACTATTGTATATTTTAAAAGTTTTAATTTTATTTATATAATTGGAAAACAAACGGGTGGTGATCTATAAAATACGAAATACATTTTTATTTGTTCATTTTGTAGTTCAAGTTGAGTAAAGGAGTATTAATATTAACTAGCAATACTTTCTCAAGGTTTTCTTCTGTAAAATTTGTTCTCTTGAATGAAATACATCCTTATAGATAGAAAACGTCCTACATCGCAACTGGTTATAGGTGCATACTGGAAATATTCTTTTATTTCAGCGTATTTAGCAGTTAGATTTTGAGGCATTGTTCCCATACACAATTGCCGCAATGTTATAAAATCTGGATTTCTATTAAAAACTGCGTCCGAGGTCACTTGGAATATTTTTGGAACAGTCGATTGTAGTACATCAGCTACAACATTTACCACACAGCGTCCTAATATATCGACAGTTTCGTCGACACTAATGCATAGTTACTAATTTGAAAAATGGCTTCTAATGCGTTCTACTGCTTTCGTGTAGCACTTAGAAACATAATATTTGCGTAAGGTTGATTAATCAGGAACATTTCGACCAGTATATTTTTGGAGAAATGTTTTGAAGGTGGGATTGTTAAGTTTATTTAATGCAATATTTGCCGTCATTAAAGTTTCACAGGGTTCTTCATTAAAATTATCAGATTCCAACGGGTCTGTTATCTGTGTATGTGCTAAGCTGTGCGATGCTAAGTGACGTTTTACGTGCGATTTCTTGGAATTTTTTAACGATATTTTACAAACTTTGCAATAAATTTCGGAACCACAGGCAATGGACATACATTCAGTATGACGCTTAATCCAACTCGCCATTGCTTCACGATGCCATTCTCGACGTTTATCCATATCATATCCGAAAAAATAACTTAAACAATGTTCGAGATCTAAATAAATGAAAATTAAAAATGTATGCGTAAGTTATTGAAACTTAACGAAATTCACTGGACACTTACGTTAAAATAATTGGAAGAAGTAGATTCGATGAAACGATATTAAACAGGATCTATTACAAAAATTACGAAGTATGTAATTGACAGTTAAAACAATGATAAAAGGAAACTAACTCATTGTACTTTATTTATCTTACGAAATATAAACTAATAAATAAAATAAAGTATAAAAACACCTTACTCTTCTTTCTACACCCATGAAGAAAATAATTTAACTGAAATATTGAAGTAATTGCGTCACAATTCAACGGCAATAAACAGATGTACGGTTAACAGAATGATAGTGCTATGGAATAACTGCGTGTTGTACTTAGCGATGTTATAGATTATGATGCGTCCGGTCTCTAGTAATTAATAACTAAATTCAAATATACATTTCAATGATAAAACGAAATTTTTAGAATTATTAAATATCTGGGTTGAGCGTTCTGTCACTAGATTATCGGAAGAGTGTCGTTTATACAAAAGAAAGGCTTTGCCTTGAAAATAAGAATAAAATTCCACAAAGTATCTCACGAATTTTTTTAACATTTTTAATTTGTCTTATTTCTGAATAATAATTTAATTTATAATTTAATAGAATTAGAAAATTTTGGATGTTTGAGAAGTGTAAGACTGTTTAATAAATGTGTCACTGACGAACCTAAGCTTAGTGTTTTTCTAAATGGATTTGATAGATTATAAGGATATGAATGATGTTATTAGTTCAAATATTGAATAATTCGTATTTTTGCTCACTTTTGAAAAAATTAGTGTATTAGCACTGTATTATTTAATTCATTAATTGTATTTTGTATGAATTATATTTTGCTAGTTAACTTAACTACTTAACTTAACTCAATAAGCATTAGTATTATTAATATATTTTTTGTAATAATAGGCGATGCTAAGATTGGAGTTCCTTCTTTGAGTCCTTTTCGTATTCCTACAGCCAAATTAACAGGAAAACATCTAGTAACATTGCTTACCAATATTACTGTTAATGGTTTTCAAAGCTTTAGGCTTACCAATACTTCGTAAGTATGCAACTAAATATTTTATTTATTATAATTTAAATATTTTTTTCTCTAGGTGTTTTTTAAATAATCTGTAGATTCTCATTTGCAGTTTCTTGGTCTTTCGGCATTAACATCAGATCGTTAATATATTTCCAGTATTTGAATGATTTTCATATTTTAGTGATCTATTGGCTTTTGTTTTCTTAACACTTCACTTCATCGTGTATTATATTTGATACCGTTTCTGAAAAATCTATTATTCGAGTATAAACATAGATGTAACGCCTTCATTGCATGCTGTTTCAAATATGATATATAACTACTACCATTTAATTGAATTGCTGAATTGTAGATGGCAGTACATGATATATATATATATATATATATATATATATATATATATATACATATATATATATATTAAAAATAATAGATTTTTATTGGTTTTAGCGACCTTTTATTGAATTTTGATGTTGTTTACGACGTTTCGACTTTTATCAATTCAGTCTTTTTCAAGCATCTGGAAACAAGAATCATTACAATGAACATGAGAACTGTGTTTGTTTCGTGTGATAGATATAACAATTAAATTAACAATTTTAAATTTAAAATTATATTAAGAAATGAATTACGAATTAGGTTAGCATTTTACGTTGAAAATTAAATAACATTAAATTAAAATAGCTTAAAAGAATGGTAGGGGGACATTAAAGTGATTAATATCTGTATGAATTAATTGGAGACTTAACAATTATTAACAATTTTAAGTTTAAAATTAGATTAAAAAATGATTACAAATTGAGTTAACATTTAACGTTGAAAATTACATAAAATTAAAATAAAAAATAAAAAATATCTTAAATGAAAAGGTAGGGAGACGTTAAGGGGATTAACATCTGTATGAATGAATTGGAAAGTTGAATTACACTACAAAAAGGTAAAGAGAACAAAGAAAAGACAAATAAACTCACATTTGTTGTTCGTTTTGATTTTACAAGGGTACGTATTCTGTGTGACACATGTGTTTTGGACATCCGAGACAAATTTCTTATGGAACGACCGTGCTTGTGCGGATATAGTAAGTGAACTAATATTTCAGTTTGCGGGGGTTTTAATTTCTGTTCTTTGGAATGAACATGGTGGTCAGGACCGTATTTAGGGGTATATGTTAACGTTGTTATTTCTAATGGGAGCTATTTTTTCCCGTTTGTCATGTGCGTGCAGGGCGGTTTTTTGATTTTACCTATTGTTTTATGAGAGGGTAATAGAGTTTTGAAAGCCCATCAATTTCGTTTCTGTCGTTGATTGTTTTGCTATTTTTGAAAATGTGTATCATTTCTAAGATTTCTCTGGCTTTTGTGTTCTTTTTTTGTGTTATTACTTTGGTGTTTTCAAAATCAAAATTATGTTTAAGTGTCAATTGGTGTTTTTTTAAAGCAGTTTGATTTTCTGCGTATTTGTGACCTTTCAATCTTTCTTGTAGTAACTGTTTTGTTTGGCCTATGTATATTTTGTCACAGTCTTTGCAGGGTATGTTGTATATTGTGTGTGATTGTTTTAGTGTAGGTGTTGAGTCTTTTAGTTTGGTGTGTAGGAATTTCAGGTTTTTACCGCTTTGGTGTGCTATTTTAAAATTAAATGGTTTGAATATGTTGTCTAATTTTTCGGATAATCCAGTTATATAGGGTGTGGGGATATATGTGAATTCATTGGTTTTTTTGTTATTGTTTTGGTTGTTTGTTTTGTTATAAATTTTATTGAGTCTAAGTTTTATAATTTTTTGTATGAATTGTGGTGGATAGTTGTTTTCTGACAAAATTGTTTTGACTTTATTTAGTACTGTTGGTGTGAAAATTAGGTTAGTCAGATTTAAGACTCTGTCTACTAACGCTGTTACTACATTTTTTTTGTGGGCTAGGGGTTGGTTATATATATATATAAGTGTTTAGATAATTTCTTAGCCGTTTATTAAATATAACAATTGATAAATTATTGGAGTTTTTCGGCTCTCAAAATACTGACATCTGCTTTCAATAACTCACATCTACTTTCAAAATAGGCATCTGCTTTCTAATCTGACGTTTGCTTTCATAACTGACACCTGCTTTCAAATCAGACATCTGCTTTCATTAACTGACATTTGCTTTCACTAACTGACATCTGCTATCAAAACTGACATGAGCCTTCAAAAACTGACTTCTGCTTTCAACTTGACATCTACATTCAATAACTGACATCTGATTCATTAACACTGTTACTTTATAATGCATTTCTAAATAGCTTGAACCTGGGTCTATTGTGGCTTAGTGGTAAAAGCGACAGCCCGGCAAGCTGTAGACTTGGGTTTGAGTCCCAACGTAGACCATATTTTTCAAATAAAAAAATTTCGTATGATTTGCTTTGTAATTTGTAGGCAGCAATGTTTACATCCCCACTTACTCTGCAATTACATACATTCTAATTTGATATTTGTAAATATTTCATTTAAAAGCCGAAAAACTCCAATAATTTATCAATTGTTATATATATATATATATATATATATATATATGAAAAAATGTATGAAAGTCGCATCCATCCGGGATGTGCAGACATCGATGTTTCATACTTATTAGTAATTGTCAATACAACTTACCCAGAAATAGATACGACTTTCATTTCCATACTGCGTGTATATATACTTATGATGATAAACGTAATGCTAATGAGAACTCATAATTATTGAATTCTCACATACATGCCATTGCCGCTTTAATTCGTTGCATCAATTTCTACACATGACAAAATCACCTTTGGCTAAGAATGTAGCTGCAACGTGTCACGGCGTCAACCGTCCAGGTTGTCCGGGAAAATGAAAAAATGTGTGAAAGTCGTATCCATCCGGAATGTGCAGACATCGATGTTTCATACTTATTAGTAATTGTCAATACACCTTACCCAGAAATAGATACGACTTTCATTTCCATACTGCGTGTATATATACTTATGATGATAAACGTAATGCTAATGAGAACTCATAATTATTGAATTCTCACATACATGCCATTGCCGCTTTAATTCGTTGCATCAATTTCTACACATGACAAAATCACCTTTGTCTAAGAATGTAGCTGCAACGTGTCACGGCGTCAACCGTCCAGGTTGTCCGGGAAAATGAAAAAATGTGTTAAAGTCGTATCCATCCGGGATGTGCAGACATCGATGTTTCATACTTATTAGTAATTGTCAATACACCTTACCCAGACATAGATACGACTTTCATTTCCATACTGCGTGTATATATACTTATGATGATAAACGTAATGCTAATGAGAACTCATAATTATTGAATTCTCACATACATGCCATTGCCGCTTTAATTCGTTAATTGATGCAACGAATTAAAGCGGCAATGACATGTATGTGAGAATTCAATAATTATGAGTTCTCATTAGCATTACGTTTATCATCATAAGTATATATACACGCAGTACGGAAATGAAAGTCGTATCTATTTCTGGGTAAGGTATATTGACAATTACTAATAAGTATGAAATATCGATGTCTGCACATCCCGAATGGATACGACTTTCACACATTTTTTCATTTTCCCGGACAACCTGGACGGTTGACGCCGTGACACGTTGCAGCTACATTCTTAGACAAAGGTGATTTTGTCTATTTCTGTCCACAGTTCTTCTCTTTTAGCAGGTCGAAAATTTATTTTATAAATTTTTTTTGTTATCATTGCCCATACATTTTCCATAGGATTTAGATCGGGACTTAAGGATGGCCATGGTAAGACTTTAATACGATTTTCTTGTAACCAATTTTGGACAAGACGACTTCGATGAACAGAACAATTGGCGTGTTGAAATATGAAATTGTTCGAATATTCTTGTAAAGCAGACAGTAACATAATATCACTTATAATAGTTTTGTAGAAATTCCTGTAAGCTTTTCATAAATATACTCTCCAACAAACACTATTATTGGAAATTCATGCCTACGTGTTGACACTAAATCGACCACTATTTTTACAATTTTTTATATAGCGTTCAAGATAGGTGAAATTCCATGGTCGATAGACGCGTATTGGCCTGTTATGGTAGGACTGAAAAACCTTTTCATTAGAGAACACGACTGAATTCCAGAACTTATCACCTCTATCAATATAATTATGGGCAAAAATTTCCTTGGCTTGCTTATGTTGCTCCGTGAGAAATGGTTTTCGTAAAGCATTTCGATTTCTTAAATCTGATAATTTTATTCGTCTGTAAGCAGTCCATTTCGAACCAGGAAAATTACTTTGATGGATAGCTGACACTGCAGTTTCAAAACAATTTTCCCGTAAGTAATATATTAATTCTTGGTCTTGCTGTTGCGCTGATATTTTTCGAAAACCAATTTTTCTTGCTACAGTTTGTTGCTCGCGCCATTTATTTTTGACGTAAAATATACAGGATTTAGTTACATTAAACTCCTCAGCAATAGCACGCATTGAATATCCACTTTCCAACATACTAACAATTTTGATTTTCTGCATAACCGTAAGATGCACCATTTTTGGACTTTCGAATTTGACAAAGACGTGACCGTTTAATTTAATTTAATATGTCAATTAGTAGTAAAGCATGTAATTTAATATGGCAATTGTATCAAGACCAATAACGACCATAAAAGTGTAGTATTCAATAGAAAACTGTTGTCGTTCAAATTTCTATGCTCCCGATGGTACCTATCCGACAATCATCGTGAACAAATTTGGGAGAATTTCAGTGGTCTAAGTGAGGATCTAAATCATTTTCAAGATGTCGAATTTGATGGGAGTGACTGCGACCCTAATTATGAACTCTTAGAAGCCGAAGGTGTTTCCTCTAAGTTTAGCGACATTGATCTTGTGCATTCCAGCGATGAAAATATTGTTCTATAACAATGGTGTATCTACTACAGTCGACGAAGTTATCGAACATGTTGTTAGAGACGTACTGCGCTGGCTAAAAAAAAAACGAAACCAGATATCTTGTGGAAAAACAAGAATCTTATACTAAACAACGAACAACTATTATTCTCTGGGAAGTAAGACCTCCTGCCTGAAATTATGAATTTGGATACATCATATAATAATGGACATTGTAAATGAATGTAATTTATATTCTGTGCAAAAAAATACTGCAAAACCTGTAAATCTAAAGCTAATTAATATATAGCAATATTTAGGTATAATTATAATAATGTCCGTGAAACGGAACCCAAACGTACGATATTATTAGCCGTCTATAATCGGTAGTTCTATAATAAATGAAACCATGAGTTGCTACGAGCACTAAGTGTCGAGCTTAAAATCTAACAAAAAAAAAAAAACAGAAAACGCTCCCCGGAGCAGACCCGATCTCGGTCAACTAAAGCCGCCCCTGCCCGTTCTCGCCAACGTCCAACGGCCCACCCGGCTTCTGAAGCTGCCTCAGCTCAGGGGGTGGGGAGACCCGGAGCTAAGTAAAGAACTACAAAAAAAAGGTGGATAAGGGCGCCACAGAATTTCTGCCGCTGGACGTCGAAAACTCGGAAACTTGATGAAAATCTATTATAAAATAAAAAAGGCAGGTCGCGTGGGGCAGAAGGCCGGCTCTGTGACCGAGACTCGTTCCACTCTCGAGGATCAAGAGACGAGGGGAAAGAAAAGAACATGCTTTGTTCCAACCAAACAATAATTATTTATTGACACCCTGTATATATATTAGGGAAAAAAACAAAAAAAAATGTACAGTTCACGAAATGGCGAACTTAGGATCAAGTTCGCAATTTACTAGACCAAATAATATATATATATATATATATATATATATATATTTAAAGAACAAAAAAAAAATTAAATAGATAATTAGGAGTTAAAATAGGCGGCTGAGGGCCAATCACAAGTAAAGAAAAGATTAATTTAAGAACAAAGAGATGTACTTCCAATAAAACGACTAATAAAGTTATTACAGTTCGGCTGATGGCCTAGTACGCCCTAAAAATAACAATACGTATTTTTTCTTTCTCGTAGGTTCACAATGCATTACAGGTTCAACAATTCGTTGAAATAAATCGAGCTTAAGCTAGGAAGTTTTAAATTCAAATAAGATTTAGTAAAATATGAAATTGCATATAACGAAAGTATACTAATCAATTAGCAAAAATATAAAATGCATAAGATTAAAGTGTTCAAATAAGTTAACTAAAAAAAATAATCTGTAGGCATATAATTAACGTATTCAAAATTAGTTAGCAAAAATTTGAAATGCCTATAATTACAGTATCCACATCAATTAGCAAAAATAATCTGTAGGCATATAACGAAAGTATTCAAAATTAATTAACAAAAAAATGTAATGTATGCAATTAAAGTGTTCAAATAAATTAGCCCAAATTAGATCTGTAAGGCATATACTTAAAGAATGCAAAATTAATATTTATGTATTAACGCAAATTTATATATATTAAAACGGTTACTAAAGTTCGTGAAGCGAATTCAAAAAAGTGTAAAAGAAATGTCCCACAAAAACGAAGGTCAGGCAACACAGGATATTACATTTAGAAAACACCTGGGACTATTTAACAGCGATCTACTAATTAATAATGACAATAATTTATATATGAAAAGATATGGGAAATTTACGAATAACAATTGAAAAATAAAATTAGCGTAACGAGAGCTTATCTGACGGGTCAAACTGCGATCGACGATCCCTCTCCCTCCAGGAAGGAAGAAAGCGTCACTGGCAGGAACTATCAGGTGATGTTTTGTGATTTCTGCCCATCGGATACACCATCTAAATAAAGTAATAACAATAGAAATAAGCGAAAGAAAGTTACAACAGAGAAAGACCTATGCATACCGAAGTGATGCTTTCGATGGCGGTGAAAATTAAAACGATGCTATTTACGTGTTACAAATTCTTCTCCCCTTACTGCAAATCCTCCAAAGGAGATACCGAATAAAGCGAATAATATGGATGTGAAGATCGATTACATTCCCTCACGGGGCCGTAATTACAATGATTACAATACGGCTATATCGATCAACATCCGTAATGAGAGAGAACGATAACCACGTTCGAAAAGATCGACGGCTAACGACAGAGTGTGACACAGAGCAAGTTTCGTACTTTTCTTTTGAAAAACGCGAGCACTAAAGTTCGACAAAAAAGGAAAAAAACTTGAAAGAAATTAGATATATATTAAAATAACGAATAACGATACCTATACAGGTAGGTTCGTTGGAAATGGAACGAAATATATTCAAGATATTATTAATTAAATTACAAAATAAAGTAATAAAACGTTGAACGTTACGGACACATAACAGAGTATAAACAAATTTGAAAAGGTGCTGGAATTCCTCCATTTTAGTGACAATTCTAAGTTATTGCTGTGATGCCACCCGGCTCCGGAGGTTACATCGATGCTTTAACACCGGAGGTTCACCAACATAATAAATGATAGACGGGACAACGGTTAAATAACAATATATAATTTAATAACGACATAACAACGATTAACAATAACAGATATTACATTGTATCAAGAGCCACTAGTCTAGCAGGGATACTAATACCCTCGCTCGGACTATGTCTCTGTCTGACTCTGTCTTGAGATCTCGCAGGGTCTCATTATATATTCGAGCGTGTCCCCCTTTAGCCTAGTGACCTGGTGATAAGATAAACAAGGTGGTGAAAGATCGTAACACACCGAGGTCGTGTTTGACGAAAGATCATAACACACCCAGGTCGTGTTTGACGAAAGAGATGCGTTTGCAATACATGACCTGGTTTACCGCATTGCCAAAAGATGACCGATCGTCTTCATAAGACTAGGGCTTTGAGTACTTATCTACAAAAGACATTTTAACGGTAACTAAAGAAGCTCACCTTTTTATCGACGAACAGATATGCGCAACAAAAGTTAAACACTTTCTAAAACAGTATTTAAGTTTTGAAACCCCACAAATTATTTATTTTGTATGGACAGTCCGAATTTGCCTATACTTTTGAAGTTTACTCAGGAAAGGAAAATGTTTTACAAAATAATGAACTGCTACCCACGACGTGCGCCGGCGTAGCGATGGCGTCTAAAGATGGGCGAAATTAAAACTAAACCGCACAATAGTCTGGGAGCTTCTATTTATCGTATATGCCTTTAGTCAGTGGAGAAGGGTGTGGATGACTAAAATAAAAGACGGTAGATAGCGCCACTCTGTTTTCTTACGGAAGCTCAGCCTGTAAACGGAGAAAAGACATTGCGCGATCTTAGGCGCATGCGCATACAGACTACAAAAATACATATTCTAAATGCAAAGACGGTACGACAAAATGCTGAACAGGAAATATATGAACGGTAAAGGAAAAAAACTCGTATATTAACACGATTAAAAATTAATTACACAAAATTCTTTTCAAAATAATAATAATTTAACATACATCACGTATATGTGTGCCACACTGTATATGTTCCAAGAAATCCGAAATTTTGCACAATTCAAAAAAAAAATAAAAGGGTGATTATAACGAACTCAAATTATATTGTAAATGTGAGTTCAAAATAAAAACTAATTTTAATTTCAACAGTAGTAAAAATATTACGCTAAGAAGAGAGGAAAAAAAACTAAGAAACATCAACAGTCTTTCTTACAGTATACCATAGGAAATCTTTACGGCGTTACGTGTTGTGTTACGTATATTTCAGAATAATTTTAAAATTTTATGCAATATGGTTTTAAATCAAACAAAATTTTACAGAAATACATCTGCACAAATTGCAGACCGTTTTTTTTTCTTATACCGGTGACGGCCAAGATACCAGATGTTGACACCAAAAAAAATTACAGAGAGAAATTTCACGTACAAAATAAATTTAAAATATCTTTATGAGGAAAACTTTTTTTTTAAAGCGGTAATGAAAGAAAAATATTACGTTAAAAATCCGATGTATAAATTACCAAGCAATTAAATTGCAACCAATTAGAATTTAGATTAACGGGTTTATTACAAAAGTACATATAAGTATAATATAAATTTATGTACGCTACAATGATTCTAATTCAAACAGAAAAAAAATAATGTCGAAAGTTAATAAATTTATTATATATATTATTATATTTTATTATATATTTTATTATATTTATATATATTATTATAAAATCTTCAAAAGGAAAATCTAAAAGTCAAAATTGATAGCAAGAAAAGTATATACGAGTCCACGTTGTCTTAATTGGATTCGCAGAGGCCAGTGGATGACGGTAGTTAACGGTGACTCGCCGGTATTGGATTCGCTAATAAGGTGAAGGTGTTCAGGGTCCTAATTGCTATCGCCGGAGGGCTGTAATTACTCGTTTTCACGTACTAGATTTTCCAATCAAGAAATTTAGGCACAAAGGAGTTTTCCTTTTCTCTGCCACAAATTCGCAAAATAAAACGGTATTCGGCAATTCTAAACTATTGACGTTCTGCGTTTTTATCCGTTAATGCGACTTATTCAAATCACGCAGAACTACGTCATTCTATTTTAGCCCCAAGGATGCAATCGTAAACACTTAATAACCCAATAGATCTAACTTATAGTCCGTCAACGAATGAATCTATCGCGAGACGCTAGTCGAGGCGATAGCATGGGGATGGCGATATATACGGCAGAAATAAAATTACATAGGAACTTCATCTAATACTAGTGTGAACAGCAGTAGGCTTAATATGCGTGCTTACTTGATTCTTTTTTTAGTTTCTATCGTTTTAGATTGTTTATTTTTAATTTTAACATAGTTTCTTATGTCTTTGTACAGATTTTGCATATTCTTTATTAGTTGTTCTTTTAGTCTCCTCTTCCGTACTATTTTACAAATATAATCTCTAATAGCCTTAACGAAATCTTTTTCTAAATCTATGAAATGTATTTGTGTGCTGGATGAATTCTTTTATATTTTTCCTACTTTTTCAGTTTTGTTTTACATTTAAAATTACATCCTGCATGCCCTTGTTTGGTTCAAACCTGTATTGATTATTTTGTATCGTATGTTTCAGTTCTAAATGGAATCTTTTTTCTGTTATTCTTGCAAATAATTTGCCACTGTACTCAGCATCATAACATCTCTATAGTTTTTGTAATATTTTCCTTTTTTAATATTGAAGATATTGAGCCAATTTACCAATCTGTTAGAATTGGCTTCTCAGGTGCTGCATTAAGCATTTCTGTTACAATGTTGTCATGCTAAGGTATGATTTATTATTATTATGGTGATGAGTTATCTCGCACTTCCTCAGCCTGTAGCCGGTAAACATTTTATTTATTGGGGGGGGGGGGGGGGGGGTGTGCTGTTGTGGTGTTGCTATACATCATAGAACGGTATTTACTACAAGTTCTATGATGTAATTTATTGGAATTTGTTTTTCGTATTATTTCCATAATTCTTGAGATTATAGAAGTCTCTATCGGGGTGTTTAATCACCGATTAGAATTTATTCTATTCATAAAAATTTACGAACTATACTACACATGTTAAGTATTATTAATCGCTGCATTAATTAGTGGATATGGGTGGTAATTCTCATGATTTGAAGCCTTTAGAGAACTGATGGAAAGGAATTTCGCTAACTAATATGGTGTTGGGTATTATATATACGTTTTTTTGTTTCTAGATACGCTAACATTCTATCTTGAGTGGCGTGTATTTTTCAATTTTGTTTCAGTGTTTGCTATTAATGTTATTGTCAGTTGGTACTATTAAGTATGTGACGGGTTCCACTTTATCTTGAAGTACGATGACAGGTCTATTTGCTGAAATTTGTTTGTCTATATGTATTATGATATCTCAATAGAGTTTGTATCTTTGGTTTTTGTTATTATTGTTATTATTATTTTGATCAGCTGACTTTCCTTGCTTTGCCTTCTTGAGTCCCTTTTTAACACTTTTAACTCTTCCAATGTAATAATATTTTCTTCTCTGTCTTGTTGCTCATCCGTTCTTTTTTACTGTTCTTGAATTGATGCTACAATACGAGGGATAAGCTGAATTTATTGAGAATAAGAAAATCTAGTATTATTATTTATTTAGAGCAACTCTTTATTTGTCATTTGACGTTTTATTGTTGAAGTTACGTTCGTTATACCTCAGCTACTTCTTTTTTAACAGTAAAAGAAAATGGAATTAACGAGGGAGCACTTTCGAATAATAATTTATTATGATTTTAAAAGAGATTTAAGCTCTTATTGGTGCAAAGAGAGTCTAGATTCAGTTTTTCTTAAACAAAGACTTTCCTTGGCTACAATTTACCTATGATATAAGGTATTTGAACGAGCAGGAAATTCTGTTCAGCATCAAAAATGAGTCTTGCTACGGATAATACCGATAGAAACATTGCTACTGTTAAAAAAATAATTGAAAAGGGCAATAAAGCCACTTATGCGGAAATAGAGTACCAACTCAAGATTGGATCCTCAACTGTTAAAACAATCATACACGATCACCTGCACTTAAAAAAAGTGGTAAGTCGTTTTGTGCCGCATCACCTTTCGGACATCCAAAAAGCAGAGCGTGTAAGAATTTGCAATGAAACTTTAAATTTCTTAAATAATGGCGGACACAAAATTTTTTCCAAAATAGTGACGGGCGATGAAACTTGTATTCCCTTTTTCGACCTTCCTACCCGCCAAGGGAATCGTGTATGGATTCACGAGAATGAGGAAACTCGTACAATGACTAAGAAGCAGTGAGGTATTAAAAAGGTTTTTATGCCATATTTCTCCACTATGATAATGCATCGTCACATGCGGCAGTTTCAACTCTCCAGTTTTTGTCTGGAAAAAATATAAAATAATAGAACATCCGCCTTACTCACTTGATTTAGTAATGTGTGACTTTTGGCTATTTTTTGGGCTTCAACGTAATTTGCAGGGTAGAAGGTTTTCGTCTAAAGAAGGTTGGGTGGGAGCTTTTAAACAGTGGAAAGAAAGAATGATCAAGTGTATCATTGCTGAAGGGAATTACTTTGAGCATATTTAAAATATCCTAGAAAATATCAACCGTGTTTTTTATTCTCAATAACTTCAGCTTGTCCTTCGTATTAACTGTGTTTTTTATTCTCAATAATTTCAGCTTGTCCCTCGTATTCTAGCATTTTTCCAGGTCCTGAAAGTATTTTTCCATCGCTTCATTATTTTCTGGTTAATATATTATCTTTTATGTCTCTGAGAAATTGTGTTTTTTTCGTATTTATTAAATTTTTTATATTTCTCCAAACAATTGTTTTTGGTTATCTTTTCAATTTCTGCTCGTTTTTCTCAATATTATCCTATTTTTTTTTCTTTTCTCCTTTACGTAATTATTGCAATCCTCCATGCCCTTTTTATTCAAATATTTTTTCAATTTCTCTATTCGTAACTTAATTTCTTAAGGGATTCGATCGTTAAAGTAAACAACCGAATTGAAAGGGGCGTACCACTGTAAACCTGTTTTTTTCCACGAAGATGTGACTGCGACATCATATTAACGATAGTGGCAACGGTTTAGAGAGAGACAAAGCAACCGACAACTACACGCCGACAAGACTGTCGCGATGTTTTAGAAAAGGATCAGGTAGTAAATAGAGCGATGACATATTTATCATAAAAGAAACGGTTTCCTTGTATAAGTTTTAAAACAAAATTTCGCTAATGATTTTCGAAATAAGTGTTATGTATTGTAACAGTAGCTAGTAAACAATGTAAAATATTTTCAAATAGTATATGTGCCTGAGTCATTAAACTACAAATTAACATCATAAATAATAGAAACAAGCTTTTGTTCATTGACAATACTTTCTTTAAATCCCACTAATTAAAAAAAACAGTTATAAAAACCATACAAAAAGACAAATATTATTTCTAAAAACCAACAACGTCCATAACCATTGCTATCAGCTTTTTCCTCCACCAGCTAGTATTGCCGACGCAAAGTCTATATATAAACGTCGTATCTCCGGAAAAGTACATTTTTGTATTACATTGATATTTACATATAATGCTATACAATAATATGTAATTTATGAAATTTTATAAACTAACAAGCAGAATAAATCAGGATACATCCCTTAGATAGAAATAAATATGTTTTTCAGGTCATAGTAAAATAACGTGTGTTAATCCAATTTATTGACAAATTTAAGTTCAACCTAGTTTATTTTTGCGGAAGAAATACCACTTACCGCAATATGGCTCTCATCTAATCCCTTGGGCAGCAAATATTGGTAACATAGCGTTCATATAACCTCTGCAGCCTTGGTAGCATGTGGTCGATTCAAAATTTTTCATCGCGCTTGACCATAAAGAACTCTATTTCCACATTACTCCAAATAACGAAGCAGCATTTATTCCGTTTAGTAATTGCCAATTGCCCTTGTTCTTGGAAGTAGTATGCATGGTTTGTACTTAAATGTAAGTCTTCTCCCTTTCTGCAAACATATTTTAAGTGATCCTTATCGGCCGCTTCCAAAGGACTAATATCCAATTTTTATCGACCTATTTTGTACGGACACTTAATTTCAACTATACTATCATTGCCGATCAGACCATCTGGAGAGAGTGGCACCCAAATAAGGAAATTCTTCGCATATAAAAAGCCCACATTCTTCCATATGCAATCCAGTCTCCCTTCCAAGCTCTCTTTCGCGAAATGTTCGTGGTCCCTCCCCCATTGGATTGCCGCGCTTCTAAATGGAATCGCAACAACAATTCGATTCGTCAGTTTCTTTGGATTAGTCGTTTTCCTTTGTTTACAAACTTCTCCGAAAACGGATGCTGTTAGTCTCGACCTACGTGCCTCCATTCACAAAGGATTAACATTATGTCTTATAGTAGCACGTTCTATTTCTTTAATCTCCTCTGTTGTTTTCTTTAGATTTTGCAAAATTTGCTCCCTTGCTTCTACTAATTGCTCTACTTCCATGCAATCGTCCTCATCATCAATACCACCATAATCCTTATCGGGCCCGGATTTTGTTTTCTTTTTCCTTTTTGCTTTCATTGGACAATTTTCACTACGCCTCTTCTTGCCTAGTCGTATCTTTTTTTGTTTATCAATAAAGCGTTGGGTAAACTTACCGTGTTCCATGTTCCATTAGACAATCCACGTTGCAAGATCGAATACTAATTTTTGTTACAATTGTATGATGCATGCAGCATTACAACGCATATTGTACGAATTACTTCGAGCACTTCGTTTTCCAGCAACAAATTTACAAACAACAGAGTTATAAGTTTCGGCTGCATTATTATTAATATTCAGAAGTAAACTATAACTATTTTGTACCAATCTGTTATAAGCAAACGTTATGTCCCCCATTAAGTCACAATCTGTAAATCCATTGACATAATTCTCTTCCCCTTCTGTTATACCATTGCAAAAGTACGCGCCACAATCGCCATGTTCACATGTTTTGGACAATTTTGTATATTCTTTGCAAGTAGTTGAGCCTGTTCGGTAGTAGACTTATCCATCTTTCGCCGATATTTCACGGCTTTCTTTATACCCGTACGTCTCAATATATTTTGTTTTAATAATTTTCTAAATTTCATGGGTACAGTCTGGTTGCAGGAACTTATTTTCCTCTTTGTTAATTCATTAATTTTTGTACAAAAATGCCTTAATAAGTGATTAGTGCATTCTACTTTAGCAACGTTAACATTTTCGTAAGGTTTACTATGACAAATTTTGCGATACACGCTATTATCACCATCCCCAACCAGACGGACGTACTTAACCCCATGCATTTCGATACTTTTTTGGAAGCTCTCCACAATTATATCTGCCTCCATACCTATAGACGATCCCGACTAATTCTTTGAGCAATTGTGATATATTGTATTAGCAACAGGTAATTGCCTATTTTCGCAGAAGGGACAATACTTGTTTCTTACACCTACGAATAGCAGTTTTCCCGTCCTGGCACCTACGATACATGCTACACCAGAAGAAGCATCATAATTGGTCTTATACGATCTCTTAGACCAGGCTCCATCCGCAATAACTGTAATTAGTGGACAACCTTTACTATCATCACCATATTCACGTGCTAATCTAGCTTCTTCAACATCGGCTTCTTCCATAGACTTAACAAACGTTTGCATTATAGATTTGGTAACCTTATCAACATTTTTTTCGTAAACTCTACGGGAAATAGGAGCGTTATCCATAATTGCAAATTGTTGTTCCATTTGCGAACAGCCTCCAGTAGATACAGTGGCAAGTACAGCGGCCGTGTTGATGTCCAATATTTCACTGATACTGTCTGTTTTCATTGTTTTTAATACACCGCCTCAAACCCTCGCATTCTTCGTAGATAATGCCCATTTGCGTGACATTGCAGGAAAACGAATTGTTATCATTAGCTTCTTTAATTTCTTTAAGTGTTTAAGTGTTTCATATTGAAAAACATTCGATCATCAGACTCTGTATTTTGTAGTGTTTGGTCACATTCCGGAGAAACACTTTGATGGAGGTACTTGCGTCTAAAATATCTTGTTCCACACCGTATAAGTTTGAAACATATAGTGAAAGGAAATTTTTAGTGGACAAGTTTGCTTACAATTTTATGTTTTCCGTGGATATTGATGGAACGTTCTCCGTCGTTATAATTGATTCATCTATTGGAAGGTACTTGGCTTACCCAAGCTGTCGATGTGAACAAAAACAAAAATAGCGGGAGAAAAAAACGAAGCTTATTGAAAATTTATTGTGCTTAAAATATTTTGGAGTAAAGTAAGTGTTTATATAATTGAATAGAAAATTTGCCCACGCCTATGTGTATATTGTGAATTTCATTTTATACTCACCGGTTCATCCTTTGCCTAATACTAAGTTTCTTTTGTTTATCGCACGTTTTTAAAAACCACAACACTTATTAATTTCACCACAATAATTTATAAAGCCTAAGCACAGTAATGCAATTGAAAATACATATCTCTTTCTATCTTTCCAATAGTTTGCAATGCCAGATACAAACCCTCCCACAAAGTTTCTTTTCCTTTCACAACATGTGCTGCTAATTGTGAGTTACTAATATCTAAGAATAGGAAACCAAAGACATTTTTTACGTAGTTAAAACAACATCAATAGGTTCCTCAAATTTCGGTTTATGGCGGTACGGTATATTGTCCGAAGCTGTTTAAAGCAAAACAAAATTTATAGCACGTGCACATCCGGCAGACAGTGCCACTTTTTGAGTTATTAACCACTAAAAAATACTTAGTCCTTTAATTTGGAGTAAATTTATATAATTCTTTACAAATAGTAATTTTTTTAATAGTTTATTTTGTTGTAATGAATACATTAACTATAGTAATATTTTATACACACACACACATATATATATACAGGCTGATTCATTTTCGGCCCTCACCATGGGGATCTCTCTTATTATTGGAGATAGAGTATAGGTTTAAATTTGGCAAAGTTGTTAAATTTTGTGTTTGTTATAAATACGTAAAGAAAATAGACCTGTGACAAATGACCTTCGTTATTTAAAAAAAACTCGAAAACCCCATTTTCTTCTTTTACCTGTAGCACCGACATTTGGCCTTGTAGAGAAAAAATAAAAACACATTCTTGTGGCCATTTCTAAACCTCTATCCAGTGGTGTACTCTAAATTTTTATACGACATTTCGTTTCTTTCTGGCCAACATCAACTATCTAATTACTTATAGGCGCCATATTGGATTTAGACATCTTCAGAAAGAGTTTTTTTTTCTGATTTCAACCATGTACCACATGCTGACTAAAGTTTTTGACATTAGGTTTTATTTGAAAGAATAAATTATAAGATTAAATAAGGTAGCCTTTGGAATTTCAATCTGTCAAACATTTCATTTATTGTTCATTAATAATACAAAAATGTCATACACTAACGAAGAGAAACGAGATATGATAAGTATTTTTTATTCTTCGAAACGAAATTCAACAGTAGCGAGTACAAGATAACAAAAACATTAATAAAAATACATAGAAAAGTAAACAATAAACAATTACAGTAAATGTTCAATTATCTGGCCATCTTCGGTAATGCACAATTGGGCACGCATTCTGGTATTTTGTACTGCCCTTTGTATAGTTCTTCTAGGAACTGCATCGAAGGCATTCTGAAGTCTGTCTCGTAATTCTTCAATGTTTTGTGGCGCATCTACTTTATAAATATTATTTTTAACATATCCCCATAAAAAAAAATCTAGCGGACTTAAATCAGGTGATCTTCAGGCCATTCAACAACTCCCCTATATCTAATCCAACGGTTTGCAAACTCTTGATTTAAGAATTTTCTAACAACAGCTGCATTGTGTGCTGGTGCGCCATCTTGTTGCCACCATAAATATTGTAATTGATTTAATGGGATATTGTCGTCAAGATAGTCAGATACGTATGTACGTAAAATGTTTAAATATCTTTCTCCATTTAAATGTTCTTCATACATAACTGGTCCTAAGAGACGATTTGCCAAAATACCCATCTGTTATGTTTACGAGATAGATGGCTATTTACTACTTAGTCATAACTAAACACAATTGATAATTAACCCAGTAATCTTTAATGAATATGAAGTAAGTACAAATCATGTGTGTTCTATGTTGGCGTCTCTTATTGTAAGTGTGTGTGTGTCGGTGTATGTGTGTGTGTGTGTTATTCACATATGAATTATGTACCATATTCTTCATTTCCCCCGGCCTTAAGAGAAATTTCACTCTTCTAAGTAACGGCTTGGAATTTTCCGGTTGCGGGTGCTTCGACGAAGTTGAATCGCCTCTGGTTCGGATGTTGTATTGTGGAAAGTATGACTTGTGGAAGGAATGTTTATGTCTATATTATGATATTGTCTGATAGGATTTGGGTCAGGTATAGGAACTAACGTTTCTTCTTCTGATGGATGGTTTTGGATGTTAGGAATCAAAAAAGAGTGATCTCTTTTTTGATTCATGATTAAGTGTTGTCACTTCTGGTGTGCTAACTTCAATTGGTTGTTCAATAAATGGTAAGTCATCGTTACGACTGCGAATGTGGTCAGCATGACGTCTTCTTTCTACTCCATCATTCGTAATAAGTTTGTATGAATATTTGTTTGTTCGTTCGGTAATTTTTGTGGGAGACCATTCTTTTTCTAGGTTGGTCCGAACATACACATTATCATTTTGTTGAAATTGTCTATTACGATATCCTTCATGTTCTATCTCATATTTTAGATTTTTGTATTTCAATGTTTCTCTTATATTTGGTTTCAGATTATCCAATACTGATCGCAATCGATGTCCAAAAATCATTTCATTTGGACATTTGTGAGTTGTGCTATGGGGTGTATTACGATAGTTGAATAAAAAGTTTCTTAAGCGTTGAATTGCTGTTTGATTGTCGTTTCTACTCGCCTTCATTCGAAGTTTAAATGTTCGTACAAAACGTTCAGCAAGTCCATTTGTTTTAGGATGGTACGGTGCCGATGTAATATGTTTAATATTTTTCTTTGTACAATACCGTCTGAACTCTTCTGATGTAAATTGTCGTCCATTGTCAGAAACTATAAATCGTGGTAGTCCAAAATTCACGAATAGTTCGTCCAATGCGTTACACAAGGTTTGTGTAGTAATTGTCGTCATTGGTTTTACATCAGCCCACTTCGATAGTGCATCCACCACAACTAACCAGTATTTTCCCTCAAATGGTCCTGCGAAATCTATGTATAATCTCTCCCATATGTTTTCAGGTATAGACCACGAATAGGTTGGTAATTCTGGTTGTTGCTGTCGATAGTTTTGACAGTTTCTGCAATCCTTGATATAATTCTCAATATCAGTATCCATACATGGCCACCAGATATAAAATCGTGCTAATGCGCGCATGGCCACAATGCCTGGGTGTCCATCATGTAATAGTCTCAGTATATGTTTTCTTAATGTAATTGGAATGATGATTCTTCCTTGCCTCATCAATATACCATTTTCAATAGAGATTTCGTCACGTTTCGCATAGAAAGGTTGAAGATCTTTTGTAATGCTATGATTCCAAGAACGTGACTGTACTAATTGTTTCACGTTGTTCAACAGTTTGTCAGTGATTGTTCGTCTACGTAATAGTTGTTCTGTTAAATCCATGTCGTCCAGTTTCGTGTTGTAGCAATCGTCATAAACCTTTAATATACGTTGTTCTGCGTGGCTTAAAATTTCTTTTCGGTTAGGAAAACGTGATAGAAAATCAGCAATGATATTTGTTTTTCCAGGTCGGTACATTATGTTATAATTGTACTCACCTATGTAGAGTGCCCATCTGGTCAACCGATTATTGACTAATTTTGGTAACGTGCGTTTAGGTCCAAATAAATGTTCTAATGGTTTATGGTCTGTTAATAACGTAAACTCGTTTCCTCGTAAGTACTGATCAAATTTCTTAACTGCAAAAAATATGGCAAGTGCTTCTCTGTCAATTACAGAATATTGTTCTTCCGCATCATTTAATTTTCTAGACGCAAAAGCTATTGGCTGTTCTTCACCATTTTCATTTACGTGGAAGAGCACTGCTCCTACTCCTTTTTCACTAGCGTCACAAGCGAGGTATAATGGCTTGTTCTCATCGTACGGTACAAGAGCGTTTGCATTAATTATGGTTTCTTTAACTTGTTTGAATATGCAATTTTCTTTGCGTTTCCAACTCCATCTAGTGTTTTTTTGAGTTAATTTATGTAGGTCTGCACACATGCTATGTAAATTAGGAATGAATCGTTCGTAAAAATTTACTAGTCCTAAAAACGATTTAAGTTCTGTAATGTTTGTAGGTGTTGGTGCATTTTCAATGGCTTCCAGTTTTGTATGCGACGGTGTGATTCCATCTTTACTAATCTCATGTCCTAAGTATTCAATCGTAGGCTTCATAAATGTGCATTTGTCTAATTGTATGCGCATTCCAGCTTCGCGTAACCTTTTAAATACTTCCTTAAGGCTTTCTAAATGTTTTTCATCTGTTGTGCCTGTTATAGCAATGTCATCGAAATACACTGCGACGTTGTCGATTCCGTTTAAAAGCTTTTCTATGTATCGACAGAAAATCGATGGCGATGTCGCGATACCAAAAGGTAGGCGATTATATCTAAAGTAACCTTTGTGCGTTGAAATTACTAGATACTTGCGTGATGCTTCATCTATTTCAAACTGTAAATATGCGTCCTTCAGATCAATCTTTGAGTAACTTAATCCATTGGCCAGTTGTCTTCTTAACTGATCAAAAAGAGGTACTGGATGTTTCTCAGTAATTAAAGCAGGGTTTAATGTTGTACGAAAATCACCACAAATTCGTATGCCTCCGTTTTTCTTCGGTACATTAACTGTAGGCGTTGCCCATTCTATTGGTGTTTCATTAGGATCGACTGTAGATAGAATTTCTTCTTTAACTAAACGATCTAGTTCTGCTTCGACGTTCTTTTGAATTCCAAACTTGATAGGTCTTGCTGAGATGTGAACTGGTTTTGAATTTTCTTTAATATGTAACTTTACTTTGTAATTCTTAACTTTTCCCAGCGACTTGTCAAATAATTCCGCATTATCCTTAATTATTTGTTCCAGTTGTTTTTTATTTGACGTCTGTGGTTTATTATGTACTTGAGCTGTTGACTGTACTGAATATACGTGTTCTGGAAAAGGCATGTTAAAAGCCTCGCTCCAACTTATCCGAATAACATTGGATCTGCTTCCTCTATGATAACTACAGAAAGCCGTTTGGTAACTTTTTCTATCGTGACGTTGACTTCTGTCTTCCCCCTTGGGTTAAGTTTAAAATCACCATATGCTTTTAGTTTTGGAGGTTTTGTTAGTTTTGGTTTACCTATCTTTTCCCACATTTCGTTGTTAATTATAGAATGAGATGCTCCTGAATCCCAATCCATTGTGCATTTAATGTTATTAATTATTATATTAATTTTCTTACTTCGTGACGTAGCGGATGTTTTGAATATATCTTCGTATTCACTATCAATATCTGAATCATCGCTCTTCATTTTATGAATTTTACGATTTCTTGTTTTGTTTTTTGATTGAAATCGATTACCTTTGTTAAATTGTTTTATTTGAGCTTTACCTGTTTTTATACACAATTTTTCAAGATGTCCTTTTAAATTGCATTCTTTGCAAATGTGATTGCATGCTGTACACTTGTTATTTAAATGTTCAAATTTTCCGCATCGCATGCATTGTTTACTACTTATAATAAATTTATTGTTGTTTGCAAATTTTGGTTTTTTATTATTTCCGTAAACGTTTCTTGTTTTAATTTTGTTAACACCATCATTGTTTTCATCGTTGTAGTCTTTTTCCGCGGCTTCGCGTGCCTGAGCTACTTCAAACACTTGTGTGAATGTTACTTCACAATCTTTATTGTCTATTATTGTTTTTAAATCGGGCCACTTTTGTTTAAGTTCTATTTCATTTCGAGTCGTTTATGATTTAATCCCGTTGCAAATCGATCGCGTAATTGTCTGTCCATTATTTCACCTTCATACCCACAATATTGAGCTATTTCTTTTAATTTATTTGCATAATTTTCAAATGTTTGGTTTTTTAATCGCGTACAGTTCCAAAAGTTCGTTAAAGCTTTAAATCTTGTTGTTTTGATTTGAAATAAATTTAGGAATTTCTTAGAGATGTCTTTATACGTTTGTTGTTCAAAACTGATTTCACTGTTAGCAAAAGCAATTTTTAATTCTTTATACGTATCCGGTTTCAAGCACGATTTCACGTTTAGCGTTTAAGTAATTTATATTATCTGTTTTGTTTTCTAGGCCCCACATTCTACATTGTGCTTCGAAAAAATCTACAAATGTTTCTGCAGCTGTGTTTGTATCGTATTTCTCACATTTAAAGTTTTTTATAATGTTTTTTACTTCATACTCACTGTTATCACTTTGTGTTACATTTGAACTATGCGTTAATGTCAGAGCTTGAAATAATTGTGAAATTTGTTGCTGTTGTTGGACTTGTATTTCTAAAAATTTAGCAAATTGATCCTTATCCATTTTCTTGAGGTTATGTTTTTTGTTATTTCACTGTATTCACTGTTTATCCTCGTCGCCAGTATGTTATGTTTACGAGATGGATGGCTATTTACTACTTAGTCATAACTAAACACAATTGATAATTAACACAGTAATCTTTAATGAATATGAAGTAAGTACAAATCATGTGTGTTCTATGTTGGCGTCTCTTATTGTAAGTGTGTGTGTGTCGGTGTATGTGTGTGTGTGTTATTCACATATGAATTATGTACCATATTCTTCACCATCCAAACGTTTATTCCAAAACGATGTTGTGGTCTTCTAGCCCTGTTTTGTCGGGGATTTTGTACTGCCCAATAGTGCTCCGTATTTCTGTTGAACATTCCAGAATTTGTAAATTTTGTTTCATCTGACCAGATGATTTTGCTTAGAAAATTTTCGTCATTTTCTATCCTTCCCATTAACCAATTACAATATTCTAGCCTTCTCAAATTATCTCCAGGCAGTAAAGAGTGACTAACATGGATCCTGTATTGTTTAAACCTACTTTTATGTAAAGTTCTCCAAACTCGGGACTGGCACAAATTTAATTCTGACGCTACTTCGCGTGTAGAAATTGATGGATTATTATTTATCTATAAAAATACAAGATTAACATGAAATTTGAAAACACGCTTTTAATTTACCATTCGTAAAATACTTATCTTGTCGATTTTCATTTAAATTCCTGTTGTCTTGGCCATTACGCGGCTTAGTAAAAGATCCATTCTCGACCAAATTTCTGTCGAGATCTAGAAAAATGGTACGATGAGGCTGTTGTCGTTCTGGATATAATTGTAGATATCTTGTACTCGCTGCTGTTGAATTTCGGTTCGAAGAATAAAAAATACTTATCATATCTCGTTTCTCTTCGTTAGTGTATGACATTTTTGTATTATTAATGAACAATAAATGAAATGTTTGACAGATTGAAATTCCATGGCTACCTTATTTAATCTTATAATTTATTCTTTCAAATAAAACCTAATGTCAAAAACTTTAGTCAGCATGTGGTACATGGTTGAAATTAGAAAAAAAAAACTCTTTCTGAAGATGTCTAAATCCAATAAATCCTATAAGAAATTAGATAGTTGATGATGGACAGAAAGAAACGAAACGTCGTATAAAAATTGAGTGTACACCACTGGATAGAGGTTTAGAAATGGCCACCAGGATGTGTTTTTATTTTTACTCTACAAGGCCAAATGTCGGTGCTACAGGTAAAAGAAGAAAATGGGGTTTTCGCGTTTTTTTTTAAATAACGAAGGTCATTTGTCACAGGTCTATTTTCTTTAAGTATTTATAACAAACACAAAATTTAACAACTTTGCCAAATTTAAACCTATACTCTATCTCCAATAATAAGCGAAATCCCCATGGTTAGGGCCGAAAATGAATCAGCCTGTATATATATATATATATATATATATATATATATATATATATATATATATATATATATGTGTTTAGATAATTTCTTAGCCGTTTATTAAATATAACAATTGATCAATTATTGGAGTTCTTCGGCTTTTATATGAAATATTTACTAATATCAAATTAGTATGTATGTAATTGCAAATTAAGTGGGGATGTAAACATTGCTGTCTACAAATTATAAAGCAAATCATACGAAATTATTAATTAAAAAATATTGTCTATGTTGGGACTCGAACCCAAGTCTACAGTTTGCCGGACTGTCGCTTTTACCACTTAGCCACAATAGACCTTGGTTCAAGCTATTTAGAAATGCATTATAAAGTAACAGGGTTAATGAATCAGATGTCAGTTATTGAATGTAGATGTCAAGTTGAAAGCAGAAGTCAGTTTTGAAAGCTGATGTCAGTTTTTATAGCAGATGTCAGTTTATGTTTATATATAAACATTACGTTCGAAGAAATTTTGACTTTGTAAATAGGGGAACACAAATTTTTTTTAAATAAATTTTGGTTAAATCTTCCAGTACATTTCCCTATTCTCGGACAAAATTTTAAAATCGTAGACTTTTCCTATATTGTATCACAAGATAGATGAAAACATAAGTTCAAGTGTTATGTAAACACGACATCAATGCATGATTCCATGCATTCTTTAAGCTATGCCTACTGCACCATGACAAAATTAAATGATTCCGATACTATACGTTTTAGTAGGATTACTATTAAAAGAAATTCAACTTTGTTTATAAAGTGGTAGTATTATACATTTTTTTAATAACGAAAACTTGTTGTGAAAGGTGTACAGCGTTCTTTATATTTTAAATAAATATTTAAAGAAAAAAAAATTAACAATAAATAAATTTAAAAAAAAGGCCATTAAGTTCTATTCTTGATTTCATTTTAGAACTACACAGAAAATTTCAACTTTCCAGCATAGATGGTTTTGGTTAAAATCGCTTAACAAATTTCAGATAGCGAGTAAATCGCCTTAACTTTTTTATTTTCGTTTTTGGCAGTTTTTTAACTTCTGCCACTAAATTTCTTTCCAAGTTTTTCGAAATTTTGTTTATTATCTATTCTATTTCCTCCGTTTTTTTTAATATCTCTCGAGGATGCCTTTTGATCTGTTTATATTTTAGGTTATGGTATTTTATATACAAATGATTGGGGTTTGTATCACTCCACATTCTCATGTACTGTGATTAATGTATCCGTTAATATGAAACTATTCTTTGTCCAAAAAGTAGTGTCTAGGAGTTGATCGTAAAAATTACTGGAAAACCATTCACAAAATACTACTCATCAAGTCATCACAGATAATCTACATACCTACCAATTTTTTGCATATTTTGTTGCATACATGTGTAAACGGCGCTTCAAAATTCTATGAACGGTACTAGAAGATACGTTCATTTGAACTGATAAACGACGAACTAATGTATGTGGGTTTTCCCCGACAAGGTTTTCTACGTGTTCAACAGTATTTTGCTGTGTACGTAGTCTACCAGGACTTTAGCCTTTTAACACAGATCCTGTAGCGAGAAACTTCTCCACGACTAGACGAATGCGATGATGTAAAGCGCTATTATCCACAACTCTATTAGGAAACCATAAGTGAAACTGTTGCTTACATACCGCATAGGAATATTGCCCTTCTCCATTAAGAAATTGTGCACTTCGGTAATATGCTTCGACAATAAAAATATTTTCCTGCAGTGTATACATTATTTAGTAGTATTGTTTATTAAATAAAAATATATTTGTAAGAAAAAATTCTATTGCTAGTCACAAAATGACAAATGTCAAAATGGTATTAGATAAATAGTTAGTTATAAATATAATTATAAATAAAAGGCAAGTGGTTTATAATCATTTACAAGTACTAGTTACTCAGTGTCTACTGAGATGAAGTTTTTTTTGAAACACGTACCTATAATTTAAGTCAAATGACGTGTCACATGTGATAAGCTTGGCTTACATTGATAATATGTTAGTGTACGGGTTTTATATACCGGGTAGTGTACAGTTGCGTCCGCTACAAAACTCAGACACCGACCTTTGACACATTCTGTCAATTCAAAAAATTCGTGATTTGCAAATTTGACTTTTATCCGGCATGGTTATGTTAGTGTCAGTTTATTGTAAGTCAGAAGTGTACACAATTTTTAAAATACCTCAATTAAACGAACTGCCAAAGTCGATAATTAGAACTAGGCTAGAGGACGGCATGAGCATTAGGCACATCGCAAATGAAATAATTGTTTATAAAAACACGATAAAAGTCAATGATATATTGCCCATGCCAATACTTTTTAAATAACTAATACCTTTTGCCACCTACTTTTTTTGCTTTTACAGATTTAATATTCACATCTGGCCGTGGTTTTTGAGAGCTTCCATCTTAAAAAATCCAGATCTCATCAAGAAAAACAAACTGGAATGCATTTTCATTTTAAAAACGCATATATTGTTGCAAAACGTTATTTGCATTTGAATTTTTCCATTTTTCAACTTTTTTTATTTTATACGCTACTGACTTTCTTTTAGTTAGGTGACATTTTATAATACAAAGGTATTTTTAATAATATAAAATATTATTAAAAATCTGGTGTGAAGAACACAAATACAGGTTCACTATTAATATTTTTGTGAACGTGTCCGAACATATCTCTCCTCCGAGACGCAGATACGTATTTCGCCTTTCTACAGGCTCATCGGTACGCCTCTGCTGGAGAAAGAATATTTCCAGACATATTCACAAAAAAAGAACCACATCGCCACATCACAGAAATTATCTAGACCGGGCGTAGAAGTAAATTCAGCGCTGCCTGTTGTCAGACAGCCGAAGTACCTCGCCCCGTCCACATAACCAATGTGAAGTAACGACGCCTTTCCAAAGGTGGCACATTCATCCCTCTAGAAACTGCACTTTGCTTGTGTCTTCACTCATACTACGGACTAACCGCATGTGTAATGTATCAGAATAATTGAAACATACATGAGTAGGTAAACCCCAACAGTTTTGTATAATACAAAGGTATTTTTAATAATATAAAATATTATTAAAAATCTGGTGTGAAGAACACAAATACAGGTTCACTATTAATATTTTTTTGAACGTGTCCGAACATATCTCTCCCCAGAGACGTAGATACGTATTTCGCCTTTCTACAGGCTCATCGGTACGCCCCTGATGGAGAAAGAATATTTCAAGACACATTCAAAAAAAAGAACCACATCGCCACATCACAGAAATTATCCAGACCGGGCGTAGAAGTAAATTCAGCGCTGCCTGTTGTCAGACAGCCGAAGTACCTCGCCCCGTCCACATAACCAACGTGAAGTAACGACGCCTTTCCAAAGGAGGCACAGTCATCCCTCTAGAAACTGCATTTTGTTTGTGTCTTCATTCATACTACGGACTAACAGCATGTGTAATGTATCAGAATAATTGAAACATACATGAGTAGGTAAACCCCACCAGTTTTGTATAATACAAAGGTATTTTTCATAATACAAAATATTATTAAAAATCTGGTGTGAAGAACACAAATACAGGTTCACTATTAATATTTTTGTGAACGTGTCCGAACATATCTCTCCCCAGAGACGTAGATACGTATTTCGCCTTTCTACCTCGCCCCGTCGTTACTTCACATTGGTTATGTGGACGGGGCGAGGTACTTCGGCTGTCTGACAACAGGCAGCGCTGAATTTACTTCTACGCCCGGTCTGGATAATTTCTGTGTTGTGGCGATGTGGTTCTTTTTTGTGAATGTGTCTGGAAATATTCTTTCTCCAGCAGGGGCTTACCGATGAGCCTGTAGAAAGGCGAAATACGTATCTATGTCTCTGGGGAGAAATATGTTCGGACACGTTCACAAAAATATTAATAGTGAACCTGTATTTGTGTTCTTCACACCAGATTTTTAATAATATTTTATATTATTAAAAATACCTTTGTATTATACAAAACTGGTGGGGTTTACCCACCAGTTTTACCTACTCATGTATGTTTCAATTATTCTGAGACATTTTATAAACTTCAATATTAAGACCATGTTACAAAGCCAACGTTTATTATTTGTCAAACTGTCTGAGTTTGTAGGGGCCGCAACTGTACCTTGTACTTTATATTCATTAAAGATTACTGTGTTAATGTTCGTGTTTAGTTATGACTAAATAGTAAATAGTCAATCATCTCGTAAAAATAACATGCTGGCGACAAGGATAAAAATGTTAAAAAAAGTGAATACAGTGAAATAACACAGAAAGCATAACCTCCTCATACGCGAAGCTGAAATGTGCATACAAACAAGTACGTAAATAGTCAACCATCTCGGAAACATAACATCTGTCAATAATTGTTAGAATCTGATATTGTAATGACTGATTATAAATGATTGAAATTTTCTTTCTTAAACTGGTAATAATTTTACAACTTTATGTTGACGTGCCTTCTGATAACTTTCTGAGCCTTGAATTTAAATTTGACACAGTAAAAGTCGAAAAAGTAATTCTAACCATATGTCATCCATATTTATGCAAAATATTTTAACCAAAACAGATAAATCTAAAGCGAATGATCAAGCAATCCGATTTCTAAGAGTTGCCAAATTAAAAGTTTGGTTCAATCATTTATAGGCACTCGGTATATTTTTTTAAATTTTGAACTGGCATTTAATAACGTACATGAAGCATTTATATTTTCGAAATGATCAAACTCTTGGTAGGTATTTGAAGTACTCCATTCAAAATTATTTAGAAAAATTTCCCAGCAATGTTTATAATACTGTTCAGAATACACAATAGAATTTTTTCAATTTTTCGACAAACCGATAGTATAGATGACAAGAGGGTAGTGGGCGACCAAAAGTCCGGACAGAAGAGATAATTGATAATTTTGATTCTTGTTATTACAATTTTAAAAAAATTTACGATTACCATATCGTGTGACTTGTTCGCAAGAAATCCTCGATGTAGAGATTATCTGTGATGACTTGATGAGTAGTATTTTGTGAGTGGTGTTCCAGTAATTTTTACGATCAACACCTAGACACTACTTTTTGGACAAAGAATGGTTTCATATTAACGGATACATTAACTCACAGTACATGAGAATGTGGAGTGATACGAAGCCTAATCATTTGTATATAAAATACCATAACCTAAAATATAAACAGATCAAAAGGCATCCTCGAGAGATATTTAAAAAAAACAGAGGAAATAGAATAGATAATAAACAAAATTTCGAAAAACTTTGAAAGAAATTTAGTGGCAGAGTGGTACGTTTTAAATGGACCACGCTGAATATATAAATTAAGCACGTGAATTTTTAAAAATGCGCTGTGCTCTTGCACATATCTTTCCGCGCAAGTCAAACCGACTTTCGTTATTGTCACCCAGGCAGTCTGGCCATTTCTCATTATTTTTCACTTTACCGTTAACCTTTGTTTCGGTTCGAGCTGTATCTGGTTTTTCGACTATAGCTTATTTCAAAGCCTTTATTATCCTACTCTTATCCGAGTGGAATAGCGTCGAAAAGACGGATATGAGGATAGTAAGTAATAAAATTGTATCTTTGTTGGGATAAGAGTCCCTATTGTGGAGAATACAATTCCGCTAAGCGGATAAAACCATTGTAATAGACGATTTCGTTACCATATATACTTGGGCCGTAAAAACAAAAAGAGAAAACCCCCTTCTTCAAGGGTAAGTTGCTTTATATAACTAAAATAATGACTTTACTTACGAATCATATTTTATATTGTGCAAATTCTTTCTGTTCTTTTTTTTTCTAAATTTTCTATCAACGTGTCTACGTTTGATGGTAGACTCCTTTTTTATTAAATGGAAGCTGATTTTCGCCTTTTGCTTTACATAATAGGGAAATAGTAATACCTCAAGACGCGAGGAGTGGAAAAAAAAGAGAAAATCTAAGAATTGCCAGACGACCATAAATCGACAATCACATCTGGACAGCTTTTGTGGGTGTACTTATGAAGACATCTGGTCTGTTTGGGACACTTAAGTATCTTTAGTTTTTTTTTTCTACATATTAAATTCTTTGATTCTTTAAAATATTGATTTACGTGTTTTAGTAATTTGTAATAACATTTAAATAATCAATTAGCTAAATTTCTATCACTTGTAAAAAAAAATTAAGTATACTTGTTAAGACACCTGTTACCAATTTAAAGATTGTTTTTCGTATGTAAGATATTTCGAAATATCACCGTTTTATGCTGTATAATCATTATACTGCGTAATCGCCCTTGGTGGGTTTGAGAAGATACTTGCAATGTTTTTTTTTTGTTTGTCTGTAATTAAACATTTCACTTTTTTTTTTAAATTATTATTAGACCTAGGAAACCATACTAAATTATAGTACCAAGATCTCTTTATAAATAAAATACAGCCGCTTAGCTGAAATTACCACCACTTCTAGTTTTCTTATCATTGCTTTTCTGTATCATTTCTTACTCTCTTAAAATTCCAATGCCCTATATTAGTTATACGTTTCGCATGCGTAATAGGTGCAAAGACTTTAAACAATGCGATGGCGCTTCTTTAACTTGCGAATTAGATCTTTAAACTTTAACCAATACCCCGCCCATCTTCGACAAGTTAGCCGTGTAGTCTTGAGGATACCAGGATCTAAGGTAGGTGGAATTTAGGAAGTAAGAAGGTTTAGCGTCTGGCGCATATTGGTAGATTTCGAAGAGTGCGGAGCAAGTTATTTGGCGCCCAACGTGGGGCTCATTTTAGTCAGTTTAGTTCTTTGACATTCGACGTGTGGAGCAGCCATTTTCCTTCTAGCCATTTTTAGCTAATTTTTTTTTGTAGGATAATTCTTTCGTAAATTTTCAATTATATTTTGTCGGCCATTTAGAATCCTTTGAACCATTTTCGCAAATCAAGTTTAGCTTGGTATTGACTTTAGGATTGTTATTCAGGTAGTAATAACAATTTGTTATTGGAAATTTGGCACCAATTAAATTAATTATCATATTTTGTAAATTTATTTCCGTGTTCTGACGTTCATTGCATTTTCTTGTTTCTTTTCTTATAACCATGGAATTCAAGGGAGAAATCAATTGTTTAGTTCAAGATGAGCTCGACTATGAACTCGCGATTCGCGGTGCAGTTAATGTAGGCACGGTGGCTGAAATGCGCAAGATGTTAAGGCGCATGAATAAACTTACAACTTCAGCATCTTTCATTATGCCTACGTATCCATTTAATTTCAATCAAGACTCCGCTTGCAGGTAGGCTAACGAATATTCCCGCCGGTTTTGACTCCGAATCGTAAGAGGTGAGAAAAAAAAACTCCTGTTTCACGACCCCTTTAAAGCAAATCATACGAAATTTCGTATGATTTGCTTTGTAATTTGTAGACAGCAATGTTTATATCCCCCTTACTTTGCAATTACATACATACTAACTTGATATTTGTAAATATCTCATATAAAAGCAGAAAAACTCCAATAATTTATCAATTGTTATATATATATATATATATATATATATATATATATATATATATATATATAACCCGCCAAGCTTGTATTTAGCATGCGCATAACAACTAATTTAGCGTTAGAATATTTGATAACCTAACTTTAGAATTCATAAATAAATATTATCAATCTTAGAAAATAATTAAAATATGTACATAATGCCTGTAAGAGCAGTCAATAATATTGAAACTTCGAGGCTATTTGTAATAATTATACTAGGCTTTGAGGATAAACAAGTGATATCGGCGTCTTTATCTTAAAATCTAATTAGCATACAGACGTATTTTTCGGTTCGCATTTTAGAAATTTTATATAAAAGTAATTAATCCAATTTATTCAGTACAATCCTAAATTCAAAACGTTTCTTTTAAAAAATTACATAAACGCATAGTCGTATTTCAACGCATCGTCGTATTTCTACGCATAGTCGTATTTCAAAGTATCAACAAAATATTATCATCGATAAAATATTAAATACCAGTGAAAACCATAAAAGAAGTATACTAACCGTAAATTGGCTACATTCAACGAGAATAAAGAACAAACCTCGAATCCAACACTTGTCCGAGACCATACGAAAATTCGAGCATCATAAGCATTTCAAGTCCGAAGAGATTGGCGAACGCGTCCTTTCCAGCAAGCCGCGAACACCGTCAAGGATTTATCAAGCGTCCGAACTTACATCCATCAACGAGATTGCTTCAAAATTGGAATTTCACATTTACGGAACAATAATACAGGTTCACTATAACAATATTATCACAAAGTCGTCAGTTTTTCCATTTTAATTAATATTAAAATTGGATATTTTAAATAAAATAACTCGAAGTCTATTTATATTGATTTACCCTTCAGACAGATCATATTATTCCTTAGAACATTAAACCATCCTTGTAATAATAATTTAAGAAGTACTTACTCGTTTTCTTATTGTTAAGCATAGTAAATTGTACATGTTTATATTTATAGATACACATAACCTAGAGAACTTTATTCACACACGTGCTAGTATTATAAAACTTATTTCTTTTAACGTTAAATCCATTTTTGTTGTTTACATTACAGTTTCCTTTTTTATTTTTTCAATAAACAAATTATATTCAATTTTATTCAATCTTTTATTTGTTAGAGTTAAGTTGTAAGAGTAATTTCAATTATATTATTTAATCAAGCACCACACAAACATTTAAACAGCTTTACTTAATAATAATAATAATAATAATAATAATAATAATAAACCGTTTATTAACCCAACAGATTATACATCCAATTATGGGGTTATAAATATAAGTACATGTATATAAGTATTAAACATAACGTGCGTATCAATGGAAAAATTATCCTAAACTAAATTAAATCTAAGGAGTAAAACAAATACATTCCTTCACAGAAACCAAATACCTGCAGTAATTATCGCCAAATACATCCAAACAATAATTACATGAATTATATAAATGGCACATTCTATAAAGTGGGGAGTTTGTATATGAATTAGTTGCAGCCTGTCTATTTAAAAAAGTAATTGAGTTTCTAGCGTTGAAACGAGGAATATAAAACCGAAGCCATGACAAAAACACCGGATCATCTATAATATTATGCACCAACTTATACAAATGTAGTAACGCAATAATTTTCCTATTATTAGATAAACTATTAAAACCAAATTGTTCCAACAAATTATCATATGCCAAGGCAGAATACACACCATGCCCCCTAAAATACAAATACTTTAAAAATCTCTTCTGTAGTGACTCAAGCAGATTAACATATTTCAAGTACGCTGGTGACCAAACAACACAACAATACTCAAGCCTGCTACGAACCAAGGAGTTATACAAAATAGTAATGGTGTCAATATCTGCAAAATCCTTGCAAGATCGCATTATAAAACCCAGCAATTTGCAGCAGTGAGAATAAATATAAAGGATATGTTTATTAAAGGTTAATCTACTATCAAATACTACTCCCAAATCTTTAACCTCCGTACATCTCTGAAGATTTACACCGTTAATTTCGTAGTTGTATTCAACATTGACAGCTTTTCGAGAAAATGTCATCACTTTACATTTTCCAACATTAAGATTAATACAATTTCCTTGACACCAAGCACACAATTGATCCAAATCACCCTGCAGGATATTACACTCAGCGGAAGTATTTATTATCCGATAAATTTTTAAATCATCAGCATAAAGTAAACAGGTAGAATCAAATTTATTACATACATCATTTATAAATAGTATGAACAACAGTGGACCTAGATTCGAACCCTGTGCAACTCCACCTCGGGCAAGATAAGTTCGTGACCTAATTCCCTCATATTCAACGTATTGCTGCCTCCCAGTTAAATAACTTTTGAGTAAAAGCAGGAAGTCGGTATGGAGTCCAAACCGTTCCAACTTCCGCAGAAGTATATGATGTTGTACACGATCAAAAGCTTTACTAAAGTCTGTAGCTTTACTAAAGTACTAAAGTCTGTAGCTTTACTAAAGTCTGTACTTGCGAAGATCCTGGGATACAACTGATTTTTTTATAAATTTCATGTAACCGATGTCTAGTTGGCTCGATAAGGTGAATATAGCGTTGTTCTAAGTATATACTTATGGCGCCCAATTAATAGATTCAAATTTAATCCTATCATTCATATTACCATTACTATTTACATCACGTTTATAATTTTAGAATACAACTTTATCCACCGTAGCGTAACATTTGACGCATCAACGTGAGGCTTATATTTTATATACAGCTTCACTGAGCTTTTACAATATATATATATATATATATATATATATATATATATATATATATATATATATATACAGTTATATATAAACATTACGTTCGAAAAAATTTTGACTTTATAAATAGGGGGACATACGTTTTTCCTAAAATAAATTTTGGTTAAATCTTCCAGTACATTTCCCTATTCTCGGACAAAATTTTAAAATCATAGACCTTTCCTATATTGTATCACAAGATAGATGAAAACATAAGTTCAAGTGTTATGTGAACAAGACATCAATGCATGATTCCATGCATTCTTTAAGCTACGCCCACTGCACCATGACAAAATTAAACGATTCCGAAACTATACGTTTTAGTAGGATTGCTATTCAAAGAAATTCAACTTTGTTTTTTGTGAAAGGTGTATAGCGTTCTTTTTATTTTAAATAAATATAAAAAAAAAAATTAACAATAAATAAATTTTAAAAAAAGGCCATTAAGTTCTATTCTTGATTTCATTTTAGAATTACACAGAAAATTTCAACTTTCCATCATATATGGTTTTGGTTAAAATCGCTTAACAAATTTCAGATAGCGAGCAAATCGCATTAACTTTTTTATTTTCGTTTTTAGCAGTTTTTTAACCTCTCTCATTAAATTTCTTTCAAAGTTTTTCGAAATTTTTTTTTATTATCTATTCTATTTCCTCTGTTTTTTTAATATCTCTTGAGGATGCGTTTCTATCTGTTTATATTTTAGGTTATGGTATTTTATATACAAATGATTAGGCTTTGTTGATACAAAGCCTAATCATCTAATCTCCACAATCTCATGTACCGTGAATTAATGTATCCGTTAATATGAAACCATTCGTTGTCCAAAAAGTAGTGTCTAGGAGTTGATCGTAAAAATTACTGGAAAGCCACTCACAAAATACTACTCATCAAGTCATCACAGATAATCTACATCGAGGATTTCTCGCGAACAAGTCACATGAAATGGTAATCGTAAATCTTTTTAAAATTGTAATAACAAGAATCAAAATTATCAATTATCTCTTCTGTCCGGACTTTTGGTCGCCCAGTACCCTCTTGTCATGCTGTAATGTAGCCTTGTCCTGCGGGGGCTACATCGTTGCGTTGGTACGCAGATGTGTAGAAGTATTAAATAATACGCAGATAAGGTTGGTTTAACATCGTATAATTAGATAACACTTATTTATATTTAACATTTACTATATACATAACAATAAATAGAACAGTAGTCAAAGGAGAGATCTATCTCGCACTCGCTATGTCTTACTGACTATCTAGCTATGTCTGATCCCTTGTTCTCTGATAGAACGTCTTATATACTTTAGAATGCCCACCTTTGACTATGTCCTTACTTAACTATAAACAAGATGTGCAAGTGTGCAACCTCTAATTAAGAATTATTTGTGTTTAATAAAACAGATGGACCGAGGTCATGTTTTCGAATACAATATAAATAAGACCAGGGCCACACCTTGACTACATCAAGAAATACAAACATTACCCAATCAGGTTATCACAATCCATACTATCGGTTTGTCGAAAAATTGAAAAAATTTTATTGTGTATTCTGAACAGTATTATAAACATTGAGGGAAATTCTTCTAAATAATTTTGACTGGAGTACTTCAAATACCTACCGAGAGTTTGATAATTTCGAAAATATAAATGCTTTATGTACATTATTAAATGCCAGTTCAAAATTTAAAAAAAATGTACCGAGTGCTTATAAATGATTGAAGTAAACTTTTAATTTGGCAACTCCTAGAAATCGGATTGCTTGATCATTCGCTTTAGATTTATAATATTAATATTTTTGTGAACGTGTTTGAACATATTCCTCCCCAGAGACGCAGATATTCTTTCTCCAGCAGGGCGTACTGATGAATCTGTAGAAATATGAAATACGTATCTGCGTCTCTGGGGAGGGATATGTTCAGACACGTTCACAAAAATATTAATATTGAATTTGTATTTGTGTTCTTCACACCAGATTTTTAATAATATTTTATATTATTAAAAATACTTTTGTATTATAGAAAACTGGTGGGGTTTTATCTACTTATTATATTTCAATTTATGCTGTTACATTACACATGCGGTTATCCCGTAAGTATGAGTGAAGACACTAACAAAATACAGTTTCTAGAGTTAAGGCAGTGCCATCTTTGGAAACACTTCGTCAGTTCTGCATTGGTTATGTAGACAGAGCGAGTACTTCGGTCGTCTGACAATATGCAGCGCTGAATGTACGTCTACGCTCGGTCTTAATAATTTTTGTGAGATAGAGAAGTCGTTCTTTTTTGTGAATGTGTCTGAAGATATCCTGTCTCTAGCAGGGGCGTACTGATGAATCTGTAGTAACATGAAATACGTATCTGCGTCTCTGGGGAGGGAAATGTTCAGACACGTTCACAAAAATATTAATGTTGAACTTGTATTTGTGTTATTCACTCCAGATATTTAATAATATTTTATATTATTAAAAATACTTTTGTATTATACAAGCCTGGTGGGGTTTCACCCACTAATGTATATTTCAATTTATTCTGTTAAACTAACTCCATTCTGTGTAGTATAGATTCATATAGCCCGTCAATATAATCGTTTGATATTTGTTCCCATCCTCTGTTCACGATTTCCAATAGTTCGCTTTCATTTCGAGGTCGATCGTGCTTTGCTGTTTTTTAATGTTCTTCATTAGTAAACCCCATACATTTTATATAATGTTTAAATCCGGGCTATTGCTTGGCCAGTTGAGAACATGAATGTTATTTTCAGCGAACCAATCAGTCAATATACGAGAACTATGCCCAGCGTAACTGTTCTGTTGGTATATATAGTTGCCTAATGGGAATAATTGTGAAGCAGAGGGAAGAATAACATCTTGCAGTACATTCCTATATTCAGCACTATTAAATCTGGCTTCTATATGACATATAACACCAACTCCACCTTTAGATATCCATCCTCAAATAATAACCATTCTTGCTTTGTTTATTTACGTATTTTTCCTCATATCGACTATTTTTTGGCCTATAAACTCTAATCCTGCCACTGTGAGTAGATTGAAATAGTCTTTCGTCCGTGAAAACAACGTTATTCCAAAAATGTTGGTCTCTGGCAATAAATTAAAGAGCAAATCCTACGCGTTTTTCTTTGTGTCTATCATTTAATAAATTTTTTGGAGCCGCCGAATTTCTTAAACCACTTCGTTTTAATCGATAACTTCCAGTGTGAATCGAATCAGAAAAGTTTATTACCTCAACTGATTTAATAGCCGACATAAAAGGATGTTCGATTACTTCGAGAACTAATATCGCATCTTGTTCTATAGTAGATATCCTTTTTGGATTAGCACCCTTTTTTCTTTCAATTGTACCGATTCTATCTTATTACTATTCTTGAAACAGTGCTTTTATCAATTCCAAACTCTTTTGCAACTTGCCATCACTTTGCAATTCTTTCTAAAATTTTAATTCTGTCCGATAAGATATATGTGACATTTTGAATGTATGAAATTACGATGAACCATATAAATAGTCTATAACATCGCTAAGTACAAAATACAGTTATTAAATAGCACTATTCATTGGGTAAACTGCACATTTATTTTTTGTCGTTGAATTGCGATGTAATAACTTCAACTTTACAGCAAAATTCCTTTCTTCATAAGCGTAGATAGCGTGAGGAGTTATTAAAAATTATTTTATTTATTAGTTTATATTTCGTAAGATAAATAAAGTACGGTGAATTTTTTAATTTCTTTTGACTGTTTAATTGTTTTAACTGTTAATTACATAGTGAATTTTGTTAAGTTTCAATAACTTACACATTACATTTTTAATTTTCATTTATTTCAAGAGCATTGTTTAAGTTACTTTTCCAGTTATGATATGGAACAACGTCGAGAATGGCATCGTGAAACAATGGCGAGTTGGATTAAGGGTCATACTGATTGTATGTCAAATATTCCTTTAAATAAACTCAACAATCACACCTTCAAAACAATTCTCCAAAAATATACTGGTCGAAATGTTCCTGATGAATCCACCTTGCGCAAATATTATGTTTCTAAGTGCTACACGAAAGCAGTAAAACGCATTAGATGCCATCTTTCAAATCAGTACCTATGGATAAGTGTCGACGAAATTTTCGATATATTAGGACGCTGTGTGGTAAATATTGTAGCTGGTGTACTACATCCAACTATTCCATATAACGCATATGTAACAGCAACAAAAGTTATAAATACAGTTGTTGCGGGCGGAAACAGTATCTAAAACCATTTACGAGAATATGCACCAAATGCTTCATTCGAACGACAGGTACAAAGCAAAAATACTTTTATTTGTCAGTGACAGTGCTGCATATATTTGAAAACAGGCAGACTATTAAAGAAAACATATCCTAAAATGCTGCATATTGCATGTGTAGCACATGCTCTCCACAAAATCTGTGAACATATCAGAGACACCTTTCTGGCAGTTAATAGACTTGTATCCGCTTTTAAAAAAGTTTTCAGAAAAGCACCATTGAAAGTAGCTCTTTACTGGGAAAAACTTCCATTATTACCACTGCCTCTCTCTCCAGTAATAATTAGATGTGTTTTTATGCAGAGAATATCGATAGTTTACAAAATTTCGTTACATGTTTAAATGACGACGCTCGAAGTATTTCTGAATGCAAGGAACAAATTCCAAATTTAAGCAATCACTTGTACTTTCTTCAGGAACACTTTGAAAATTTGCTAAATCTTATCACTTAATTTGAAAATCAAAATCTCAAATTAAATGATGGATTAACCACATTAAATGTGGCTATTAATATTTTGAAAAATATTCCAAGTGACTTCGAATATGGCCTTCGGCAGAAGTTACACGCGGTTTTTAATGAATTTCCAGATTTAATAACGTTGCGACAATTGTGTATGGGGACAATGTCTCAAAATCTAACTGCTAAACCGGCTGAAATAAAAGAATATTTCCAGTATGCACCTATAACCAGTTGCGATGTAGAAAGGACGTTTTCTATGTACAAGGATGTATTTCATTCAAAGAGAACAAATTTTACAGAAGAGAACCTTGAAAAAGTATTGCTAATTAATATTAATACTCCTTCACTCAATTTGAACTACAAAATAAACAAATAAAAATGTATTTCGTATTTTATAGATCACCACCCGTTTGTTTTCCAATTATGTATATTAATAAAATTAAAAAATTTAAAAATACAAATTTTCAATAGAACGCTCGTTGGCGATGAGTCATGGGCCTCTCGTGTCAGGTCCCTAGTAATGACAGTTCACACAATAATGACATTTCAACGGTGACTGCACATAGCTAAAATTCCGGTATTTTGGTATTAAGGCATGGCCCATTTTCCATGTTCGCGATGTATATGTCATGTATGTCATATCAGTCATATGTAAGCGTCGGTCTGTGTGTGTTGTTCAAATATGAATATGTTATGTATCATATTCTTCAACAGACAGCATTTGTTAATACAAACCATAGACTTAAGTTAGCACATACTTATAATATTTTGTCCAAATTCTATTGATTTTGGATTTTTCTGAACATATTATTTAATTTATATTGTTGGAATAATAATTAATAATATTTATATGTCTCTTATTTGTGAACAATATTGGTCAATAATGTAATTTTGATTTTCAAACATGTGTCAAACATACGTCTAACACTATCTTAAATCAGATACGACATGGGAAAGAAGCTGGTCTATTTCGATGCAAACATTGACGTCCTTAATATAATTGCAGATTATTCAATTAGTAATGGGAAATTACTGTCTCGTTCATTTTCCGGGAACGGTAAATTTAACGCAACTATGGGTACGTATGTTTAAGAAAGTAAGAAATCTATTTACGAAATCAGTTTTTAGTTGGAATTAATATATATTATATAGCGGATTTAGTTTTGTACGAGAAAAATGGTGAAATATATATGAAACTAGTAAATCCAATCGCCAATGTGACTGTACAACGTGTATATTATGACTTTGAAAATCTTCAGTCTCCTGATAATGGTAGCTTTATATCGATACATATCTTGTTTTCATTATTTCTCAAAAATGTTTTTTTTAGATGATGATATTAACGCTTTTCTCAATGAAAATTGGAGGGCTGTACACGCTGAAAATAAACAGTCAGAAGAAGCCATCTTCTTCACTATTATAAAGGATGTATCAACTCCTATTGCGGGAAATATTCCATTAAAAAATATATTTCTACCTTAAAGTTTTACTTTTTTGAACATAAATTAATTAAATGTATTATAATAAAATACTTTTCTACTAAGCAATTCGTTTGTATAAATATCTTTTATAAACAACACTTATATATTATATTTATGTTTACTTTCATACTGTCTTATTTTTTTTATTCTAATAAATAATAATTTTGATAATTAGGAAAACCCAAATATGCAAGTGGAAAACACAAAAATATGGGCATAAATATTCAAATCATTTAATCAAAATATGCACAAAAATGTTAAAAATATGCAAATAAAAAAATATTTATAATACATAAATTTATTGATTCACTTAAAAATAAACATACATTTAATTTTTCTACATACTAAACTAAACCTAAATTTAAGAAAATTAATACTGGTAGCCGTAACTTTGTGGTAATTCATTCTGAAAATAATAAAATAAAATATAACAATAACTTTGTTATATATACATACCACTTTATTCACATATAATCGTGACCGCGGTTTCGACATACAATGTCATTATCAAACTGCAAAAGTTACAGGCCTACATAGAACTTATAAATGACACAAAATATATGGGGGTGGTTTATGATGTTATTTAAAATTACTACTATATACTTAACTATTATATACAACATTGGAAAAGAGGTGTATATATAAGATCCAACTGGTCATTTAAAACGATATCTATTGTGTTGTTTCGGATTTTAAAAATTTTTTTCTAGGGCCTCTAAAAGATTTAATTTACGACCTTTCTCTATAAACTAAAGAAGACAGATTCAACATTCGCAAACCATCTTATTACAGAAAGGCATACATTTGGTCACCGTAAAATATTGCATTTGGCCGAGAAAGGTCGTAAATTAAATCTTTTAGAGGCCCTAGAAATTTTTAAAAGCCGAAACAACACAATAGATATCGTTTTAAATGACCAGTTGGATCTTATATATACACCTCTTTTCCAATGTTGTATACAATAGTTAAGTATATAGTAGTAATTTTAAATAACATCATAAACCACCCCCATATATTTTGTGTCATTTATAAGTTCTATGTAGGCCTGTAACTTTTGCAGTTTCATAATGACATTGTATGTCGAAACCGCGGTCATGATTATATGTGAATAAAGTGGTATATATAACAAAGTTATTGTTTTATTTTATTTTATTATTTTCTAAACCTAAATATCCATTTATTCCACAAAGCAGGTTGTCTTTAGTTGTAAAAACACTAAATGTTTCTCGAAGTTCTCAATTAAAAAATTTTATCTCTTGTCTGAATATAAAAATTTATAAATGGGAATACACCTTTCCACATTAACTGATGTAACAGAAGCGTTTTAAAAATTGCTTAATATTACAGGATCCAAATCAATGGATTCAATAAATTCTCCCTTTAAAATATTAGCTACTTGGTTAAGAAACTGAAACCACAATTTTTTTCAATGACATTTTTTAAATTTTTTCCCTCATTTTGCTTGCGACATTTTGAAAAACTGCCTCAGATTGTTTTACTAGATCTACACTTCGGATTAATGGCAAATTAGATTCCCCTAGTTGTGTTATTGTTTTGGAAGCGAAGCTATAATTGATTTTTATAAACGAAAGTTGTTGTTTTATTTCTTTGTTTTCGAATAATTGCTTAACATCAGTGAGGGATTGGGAAGATTCGTCAGATTGAATTCTGAAATTAGATCTTTTAGTTGACAGAAATTCTCGTAATAAAAAAAGCAGCTTCCAACCAAGTGCCCCAACTTGTAATAACAGATTGAGGTGGAAATGGAGTGTTTGATAATTTTTCTTTACAGAACTGATCTCTTATAGGCGCTTTAAAGAAGATTTTTCATGTTTGAAATTAAATTATTTACAAGAGGAAAATGTTTCCTAATCTCTCCAGCAATCCTATGTAAAGCATGAGCAAGACATGTTACATGTATCAAGTTGGGATAAATGACTTTCAAATTTTGCCCGACCTTTATCATGTCTGATAAAATGAGCAAAAAATTATCTCCAGGAACAGGCGTAGGAAGAAAAAGTTTTGATAGTTCCTCTTGAACATATCTGCCCACTGTGAGTGCATTTGCTTGTTCTAACTCTTTAGAAGCAATGCGGTAATATTTTGACATAATCTTGTCGCTAAGAGCACCAATCAATAAATTAGCAGTACAACGTCCTCTAGAATCGGTGGTTTCATCAATAAATATGTAAAAATATTTGTTCCGAATTTTAGCTTTAGTTTTCTCAATTACCTCCGAATACAAGGAACTTACGTCGTTTCTTCATAGTGTTGTCACCTGGGACATTGAATTAGGGTTCCGTATAAAAAATTAAGTTACTACTAAAAAGGCAAAACTGAAACGCCCTTTTCTCTGTATTTTAATTATGTATGTCCCTCAAAAAGAATGTAACTTACTTTTAACTTTTTTGTTTCTCAAAAATAACAAATGTCGACTGATTTTACACCACCCTCCATATTGAATATTCAAAAATTATACTTACAATTGTAACGCACGCAGAATAGTAGACTTTTCCCATATCTATACGTAATTCTTTATATGGCTTAAAAACACTGACGCTCTACTAATTTGAGAATTTTTCTAATAAAAAATACCACAATACTACAAAACACAAATCGATGTTATCTCTTCAAAAGCACAATTAGAAATAAAATTCGGAAATCGATTTATTATCTACCTACTTATGTAAATATAGGTACAATAAAACCCCTGTTAACGGTCTAAAACGACCTATTTTGAATTCTCGGAATTTAAGACTGGGCATACTTTTGTACCTCATAATTTTTTTTTCTTGAGAGCTGCAAACATAATAAAACAAATTTCTTGACATTGGAAGATTTATAAAATTGTTTGTCTTGAACTCTTGAAACGCCTGCCAACGATCTAAATAATTCAAAATTTTTTCAATTATGCACAATATGCTATTTATTAAAGATATATGCAAATATTTAAGAAAATGCATATAATATGCAAAATATGCGCTTTGCATATTTGGGTTACATTAGTGATAATCTATGCGGGTGGTTCATTGAAAACAAACCTATCAAATTTTGTAACGATTTGCTACTTAAAAACAGGCGTCAGACGATTTACATAAATAACACTTATTCGACTGAGGTTCGTGTCGTTTCGAGCCCATCACAGGGATCTATTATCGCACCATTACTTTTTATTTTGTGTACCTCAAATTTTCCTAGTACTTTGGGGTACTGCACACCATACTTATATGCGAATGACATTCAACTATACTTTTCCTTTGATATTAATCAGTTGCCAGGGTATGTTGTTTCGATAAATTCAGATTTAGACACGCTATTATGGTTTTCCAGTGATCATTGCTTATAGGTAAACCATTCAAAGTTACAGGTATTAGTATTTTCTAAACGTAAACATGAGGCCGTGCACAGACTGGATATAAGGGTTGATGGGCACAGACACAGATAAGTTATAACAAATAGCTGATCAGAATACGAAACTTGGCACGGCATTTTAGTCGAAATGGAACCCTGATGGAATCCTAAGACACGCACAGAGTATGCTCGCCAATAATGTTCCCTTTCTCCACTTGTTCCCGCAGAGCTCTATATTCCTTCGAATTTCTAATAAAACGCTTACCATGCATACAACCTGCGCGATTTTACGTTTTTGTACGGCATCGGCTATCTGTAAGGAACTTATCTGTGGCACAGGCTTACGAGAGCATAGACTGTGAAGAACTTGCGTCTGATTGTTGACAAAAATTTAAGATTTAAAGCTCATGTTCACAAACTTACCCAAAAGTCCATTGCGGTATTAAAGTGTCTGTACAGTAACAGAAAAAAAAACATGAATACTTGTTTTAGGGCTATGCTCTGTAATTTTATCGGTGATGTTGTGTACGGCTCGTGCTTAGAAAACGAATATGTAAACAAAATTCAAAGAATGCAAAATGTATGTTGTTACACCGGGAGTTCGAAGCGAAGAAAAAAATAATAAGTAATTGTCTGAACTGGCTTGCTTAGTCGGCGCTCCCGGTAACAATAATTTCCACTGGAATGTCTTTTACCCAGGTTGTCTCTACACTTATGTGAGAGAGGGTTTAAGGAAAACAGTTTCAAAAATGACTCAGAATCTCTTTAATGTTCGCACACAAAATATTGACAAAGCTTTATTGTGGTTATTCACACATAAACTCATACACATTAAATTAAACAAATTCCTATACATAAAAGTTACTAACGCTAATAAAAAAGTACATGCAATTAATAACCTTAACAAAGTTCTTACCAATTAAAAGCGACTTTACCGCAGTACTAACTACCGCGCACTATCAGGGAAAGATTCCGAACCCGGAAATTCAAAAAATGATGAAACTTTGGGAACATGTACTATCTGGACGATTATATATTTATTTTCACTATAATTAAGCATTGTAATTCGGTTTTTGTATAATGGAGTTGTTGTGTAGGTGACAGCATAGTGGCATTTATCTGTAACTTCTCGCGCAAAATTATGTTATAAAATTATGTTACTGAGTGAATAAACGAAGAAGAAGAATCAGAGAACTACAAGTATTTCGTTTTAATTTTTCATACTTTATTGCAGCATCATTTCTGTCTAGCACCTCTTGGAAACGTCTAAGAATCGATGTTATAACATTTTTCCATTAATTCGTGAATTAGGTGATCTATAAGAACGTATTCGGCCATTATGAGACGAGTGAAAAACTTTTTCATGTGAGAAAATTACATTTTTCTAAAAATTAAAATTATGCGGCATAAATTCCAACGCAAAACCAATCCTTACTTCTTTATTCTGCGCATTAAGAAATGTTTTTTTTCACAGGCGCCTGATTTCTCAAGTCTGAAATTTGTCTCAGCCGTTTTCTTGCTTGTGGACACACTCGGGGAAATGTGTTGCGGTCACTGCATTTACTGCTGTTTCGAACGGATCGTTTCTTATAAAATTAATAAGATTTTTATCCTGTTCGGGAGTTGACACACGTATACCACCGGAGCCTCGTTGTCTATTAATAACTCCTCGACGATGCCATTTAATTTTGATATCTGAAATGGTACTCTTCCCCGCGCCAAATCTATCCGTTAATCTTCTAACTGACCATCCTTTTGCTAGTAACGTAATTATTTGAGTTTTAGTTTGAATATTCAAATGCGGCATATTAGCTTTATATTTTAACAAACCTGAATATGATACTGACAGATTAAGTGTCCAATGTTCAAATGCCGCAATAGTACATCACATATAGGTAGTATCTGTCCACTTTATGTTTTGACTCACGTCACGTCACGTGGCGTTATCACGGACATGGGCACCTGCAATGTATGTATTCTCATTTCATTAAAAGCCCCATGACTAAACAAGGATAAAACACTGAAACGAAAATGTGGGATTGTCTTCGCCGTAAGACCAATAAGATAGACAGAGATAACATGCGGATATCCGCCTGCCATGACTCCCCTGTACTACGATATTCGTAACAATTGATCTTTTCACAACACAAAGAACTGTTTTTAAAACATTTTCAATAAGTATTCTATCACTTATCATCTTTATTGGTTGTAGGTTAAAAATTTATATTTATTGCAGATATGCGGAAAACCTCTGAATTCACAAACGCAGCAACTTGTGTTGAATGTCTTAAACTTTTCTGAAAGAGAGAAACTAAATCAAACACCTCTGATTAATATAAATGCAGCCTTTGAAGTATTTATTATATTCTTCTTGAAAATTATATATTGAATTGTTTGTTATTGTTTTGAAATAAATTAATTAAAAATTTAAAGTTATTTTTTTAGCAAAATACACCAGAAAAATTTTAGTGTATTGCTTACTTACAAAAGGTCTTGCATTAAATATAGTTGCTTAAGATCAAACTCAGGCATAGAAAAAAAGCATTTATTGAAAGTAAATAAAAGCAGATGAAATTATCAAAATTTTAAACAGCATCTAAATATAAACCTAAATAAAATAATATTAAAACACTGTCATGAAACAGGAGTACGATTTATCAATTCTTTTTCTTAACGAATGAACATCATAGGTTGTGCTAGGTTGTGTTTTACAATATGCAGGGTGAACTCTATTCTGGTCTTCTATTAGTGCACCATAAAATATTGTTTGAAGGAGATTTGATCATTTTAAATTTGCCATGGTTCTTCTATATTAAATAAGCTTTTATAGTAAATAAATGCATTTTATGTGTTCTATATTCAGACTGGCACGATTTGTTGTTGAATATTTTGGTTCTTTGAATAAATACATAACCTACATGACATGAGATGCATGATTGACATCACGGAAAATTTCATTCATAACCATGCTCTTCTTGACGTTTTATTAAAATTCATTTTAATAAATATAGCTAATTTTAGCTAATGAATAAAAAATGTTATAAAATTTAGAATATTTAGGATATAAAGCAGTTTACTTTTAAATACAATTATATTTTATAAGTAATAAATTTGAGCCAGAAGTGTTTATTTAGTTTATATGGATGAAAATTAATGGCTTAAGTCAAAACATCGAATGGCTTGATTATATGTACCATCGCCGCCTAGAAAAACGGGTACAACATTGACAGATGAACCGACGTAACTTTAAAAATAGTATAGTAGTATGTTTTGGCTGCTAGATCATTTGCAAAGGTTATATAGAATGACAGTAGTCTTTATGTACTATGTTAATCAACGCAGTAATATAATAATAATAATCATGTATGCTTTATCTTTTAATGCATTAGAATTTTAAGTACAATTTTAGTATTTGGTCATTGGTCCGTTACAGTCAATTACATTTTATAAACGTCGCGGCATTGACAGCACCAAATCCCAAGTAAATTCCGGCGTGATATTTTGCCATGTTTCCATAATGCATTGCTGCAGTTCAAAGCGATTAGTAGGTCTAAAATTGGTGTGAATAATTTTCGTTAACCTTTACCAAACATTTTCAATAGGATTTAAGTCGGGACTTTTTGAGGGCCACAGTAAAACACTTACATTATATAAATTTAAAAAGTCTTCGACTATTCGTGCTCAGTTGACTGCACAGTTATCCTGAAATTATAAAGTTGCATTATTGCTGAAATATTCATGCTTTGTATTATATTATATGCTGCTATGTAAAATTTTCGCCAAAAACCGCCGTTACTGATGGTAGCACAGCTTGTTCTAAAATTCTCCTATACACTTAGTAGAGGGGATTTGCCGATTCTGGCTCCACCGCCACCGCCATGACGTCATAACTGACGTCACAATGACGTCACAACCCAACCCAATGACGTCATACTAACGTCACAATGACGTCACAACCCAACCCAATGACGTCACAACCCAATGAGGCCCCCTTGTGGGGCCCTCAGAAGCAAAAACCAGACACTCCCCTAAAGCCCCCTTGTGGGGCCCTCTGAAGCACCCTCCGAAACATAGCCACACAGTAAGTTTGAAAAACAAAAAAGAAAAAATACTTACAAAATGGAGGGCCCCCTTGTGGGGCACTCAGAAGCATCACCCCTAAAGCCCCCTTGTGGGGCCCTCTGAAGCACCCTCCGAAACCACCACACACGGCTCCTAGTGGGACCCTCTGAAGCATCACCACAAACGGCCCTCCTAATGGGGCCACCGAAACATAACCTCACAATTGAATAAAACACAAAAATAGCGGATGATGGTAAGTTTGAAAAAAGCAAAAAAGAAAAAATACTTACAAGATGGAGGGCCCCCTTGTGGGGCACTCAGAAGCAAAACTACACACTCCTAAAGCCCCCCTTGCGGGGCCCTCTGAAGCACCCTCCGAAACATCGCCACACACGGTCCTCCTAATGGGGCCACCGAAACATAACCTCACAATTGAATAAAACACAAGTGCACTCGATAAAAGTTAAATGAATACTAAAGGAAGTTACATCCGGTGTGCTATAAGTATATTATTACGTCATATTTTTTTTAAAACATGATAGAACACGATATGGATTCAAAAGTAGAAGAAGGAATAGTTGAAGTTCCATTGTATGCTACCTCCAATTATTTATAGCTGTTAAGCCCATCGAAATTCAAAGGCACTGCTCACCAGGCTCGATGTAGGCAGCTCGGAACATGGACAAGTCTACCATCAAATGATTTATAGTCATAAAAACCCCTTGAAATTCAAAGGCACTACACAGAGGCTCAAGGTAGACGGCTCTCCCAGCTAGGAAGATTTCATATGGAGTTAGGTCTTAAAAGCAATGAAGCTTCCCCAACGTCAGTAGGTTTCTGCCGAAACATTAAGGTGTCGAATGTCTCTTTGGACCGAGTACCACAGTCAATAGACTGCCTAACGTATTTGGGTAAACTCCTGAAATGACCTATCTCTTCAACTGATAAGTAGGAAGATATAAATTCACATGTTAACGTAAATAAATATGTAAAAAGAAAAAGTGTTTGAATAAATTATGTTAACGTAAAGTATTGATGCTAAATATCATCCCGAAAGGGTTGAGGTGTCTGCAAGGGGATACCAGCTCTGAAGCACCCTCCGAAACATAACCACACACGCCCCCTAGTGGGGCCACCGAAACATAACCTCACAATTTAATAAAACACGTGTGCACTCGACAAAAAAACATAACCACACAGTAAGTTTGAAAAGCAAAAAAGAAAAAATACTTACAAGATGGAGGTCCCTTTGTGGGGCCGTCAGAAGGAAAACCACACACCCCTAGAGCCCCCTTGTGGGGCCCTCGAAAGCACCCTCCGAAACATAACCACACATGCCCGTGTGTGGTGATGTTTCGGAGGGTGCTTCAGAGGGCCCCACAAGGGGGCTTTAGGGATGATGCTTCTGAGTGTCCCACAAGGGGGCTCTCCATTTTGTAAGTATTTTTTCTTTTTTGTTTTTCAAACTTACTGCGTGCGTGGCTATGTATCGGAGGGTGCTTCAGAGGGCCCCACAAGGGGGCTTTAGGGGTGTCGGGTTTTTGCTTCTGAGGGCCCCACAAGGGGGCCTCATTGGGTTGTGACGTCATTGGGTTGGGTTGTGACGTCATTGTGTCGTTAATATGACGTCATTGGGTTGGGTTGTGACGTCATTGTGACGTTAGTATGACGTCATTGGGTTGGGTTGTGACGTCATTGTGACGTTAGTATGACGTCATTGGGTTGGGGTGTGACGTCAGTTATGTTGGGTTGTGACGTCATTGTGACGTCAGTATGACGTCATTGACTTGGGTTGTGACGTCATTGTGACGTCAGTATGACGTCATTGACTGGGGTTGTGACGTCATTGTGACGTCAGTATTACGTCATTGGGTTGGGTTGTGACGTCATTGTGACGTCAGTTATGACGTCATGGCGGTGGCGGTGGAGCCAGAATCGGCAAATCCCCTCTACTACACTTCGCCACATAATTTTTCCTCTAATAACGGGTGTTCAGAAACATTCGAGGTCAAAGTAGTCCTTGAAAATATGAAGTCATGTCTGAGATAGATTGATACATTTACTTAATACAATTTTACAGGTTATCAAATTAGTATCTTCGATATTAGATTCTGACAATTTTTGACAGCAGACAACAGTTGACATTTAATAATTATTACAAATCAGATACTTAAGTAAAGATATACGATTTTTTGTTCAGAGCCCACTTGACTTCGAATGTTTCTGAACACCCGTTATAATACATATACCTGGACTTCTGGCACTAATTCATGCTCAGACGTTCACAGAAAAATCACCACTTCGATTGACGGATGATACATATTTTGAATTATAACGCTTTTTTGGCGGTTGATAAACACCAATATGGCCATTATGAAAGGATTTGAAAGTTTTCTCGTTTGAGGAAACTGTATTATTCCAAATATCATGCTGGTTAACATATTGTTGAGCAAACGTCAATCTTCTTTGCTTATTATCTTCCGTCAAAAATACCTTATTTACGCTACAGCAGTATTTAATTCGATTTCAGCAATTCTTCTTTTGGGCAGACCTGATGCTACCAGTAAAATTAGTTATTTCTTTTGCTCTTATAAATGTATCAAAGGGCTGTTCTCTAATAAAATTTACCAGTTCCTCATCTTGCTCTCGAGATGTTATTTTTCGGCGTCCTGAACTTTTTTCTCGGAGAAAGACTCCATTTTGCAAACGTTTCTTAGCTTGTTGCACTGTATTTTTACTTATGTTTAGTTCGCCCGGAATTTTTCTAACAGTCATCCTTCCTAAAGTCGCATTATCAGAAGAGACTTCTTAAGCTGGTTCAAATTTGATATTTTGAATTATTTTATTTAACTGTCATGTTAGTTGTCAGGAGTTGTCAGATGCGTTCAGATTTACACCAACAAAATACTCGTGTACCCGTTTTTTTAGGTGCCGATGGTACAGTTGCGGCCTCTACAAGCTCAGACAGTTTGACAAATAATAAATGTTGGTCTAAATATTGAAGTTTATAAAATGTCACCTAACTGAAAGAAAGTTAGTGAAAAATTTGAAAAACGGAAAAATTCAAATACAAATAATTTTTTGCAACAATATTTGCGTTTTTAAAATGAAAATGTATTCCAGTTTGTTTTTCTTGATGAAATCTGGAAACCACGGCAAGATGAGAATATTAAACCTGTAAAAGCAAAAAAAAGGTATTAATTATTTAAAAAGTATTGGCATGGCCAATATATCATTGACTTTTATCGTGTATTTATCAACATTTATTTCATTTGCGATGTGCCTAATGCTCACCCGGCCTCTAGTCTAGTTTTAATGATCGACATTTACAGTTCGTTTAATAGAGGCTTTTTAAAAATTGTGTACGCTTCTGACTTACAATAAACTGACACTAACATAACCATACCGGACAAAAGTCAAATTTACAAATCACGAATGCTTTAAATTTGACAGAATGTGTGTGAAAGTCGGTGTCTGAGTTTGTAGCGCCTGCAACTGTACCACGCATTTTTTTTCTGCGGAAAAACATACTGACTGGGTGAAATGGATTTTTGCAAATTGAAAATTTTCCATTCTGCCTTTGCACAAAACTCGTTAATAGTAAGAGTTAGAGAAAAAAATTTAACATTTTAATTTTTGTTTGAATGAGTTTCATTAAGCAGGTAAGAAAAAAAGTTAAATATATCTACATTTTTGTATACGTATATTTTTCTACGGGTAAATATGTTTGGGATTAATAATACGTAACAGGATTTGTTTGGTTGTGAAACAGACCTGTAGTTGCAGGGTTGAAATTAATGTTAAAAATTAACAAAAGTATTGATAACTACGTTCTAAATTATTTTGCATTGGAGTTAATAATAACATAACAGCATCATTATGTCAATTTTATTACACGTTAAAACACCGACCAATATAGAATTTTTTTATATTTAAACATACAATGGATTATTTTGCATGGTGATGAAACTCCTCAAAGAAATGTTTAAAATACAGGAACTTGTTGCACCATGCACATCGGATGATGGCATGTCTACCACATATGGAACACCCAGAAGGATGAACAAAATCTTGCTGTGTGAAAGCAAAAGTTATTGGATATTCAAATTCATTCGTTATTTTGTTAACGTATCGGCTTTTATACAAAGCGTAAACAAATACGTCTTGATATTTTGGCGCCGAAAGTTTATTATGAATAAGAGATTGTAATTTTTTAATATTATTGCGTTCATGTAACACAATATCGTAACCATACGGTAGTACAAGGTCAGAAAATTTTTTTTACAAAGTTTTTCCATATGCGAAAACCATATACTTCAAGAGGTTGTATCATTGATGTAGTTTTCTTCGGGATCATTAATATATTCACATGTCCGTTGGATGGTATAATGGTTTATAATGTAGCTGGACAGTGGCCGGTGCAAGAGTCCAAGATCAAAATACTGCGAGCGCCCACATTTGGCAAATAAACATCCGTAAAACATTGCTGAAATAGTTCTTTTGTTAATTTTCCAGATGTGAAAGCTGTTAAATGAACATTCTATTGTCGAAACAAAGACTGTGATACGCGTGGATCGAAATTTCCACTTTGCACGCTGGTTGGTGGTTGTGGTGCACAATGAACAATGAAATTAAATTATTTAACATAAGTAATTGGTGGTGCTGGTGATGTATCAAAGGTCCAGGGCGTGTGTAATGTGTGCTGAGATAAATATATTACAACTTATTAACTGAATAAAACACAGCAGTTAAAGTTTGTATTTATTTACACAAGAAATTGAGTTTGATATATTTTAAAGTAATTAAATAAATAGGCAGTAAATTAAATGTGAATTAATTGTGATTAATATCAAATAACCTCTGTATCGAAGAATACAGTTACCTGTAGAAGCGTATGTTGGTCGGCCACGAGGTCAGCGTCATTTACTTGGACAAGTATGGATAGCGATATTTGGCGGAAGGACGAAGAAATTAATTAGTTAGATTAATGTGAATTAAATAAAGAATAATATATATTGAACAATACAGATTACCTTTGAGTTGCGAGTATGCCGTGATCCGACATGTTGAAAGCAAGGTTGAACGACGCTTGGGTGCTGGAACAGCACATGTCAAGTTTTAAACGATGCATAACTTATGAAGGTTCTGAACAGAAGAAGGAATTTCTGTAGAAGAGAACACTGGTTTGTAAGCGGGTAAGTTTACGTTTTATTGCCCTTGGAGAAGGTTATCGATGTTGTCGATGTCTCGAATAATGAATTAATCAAAAGCGAGAGCTGAAAGGTTGTGATATCGATTAAACAAATATTAAAATATCCTTTGTGAGTCAGGCTTTAAAATGATATGCGACACGATATAATTATAAGAGATGAGTACGTAATTAAATTAATAACTTAATTTAAATGAAATGTATTTTTCCGGAAGCTGATACTGTTAGAAGTATGGTATAACTATGTGTAGTTGCAGATATAGTCTGCGCAATTGCTGTAACAGCTTTGTTCGCTGCACAGCTAAAGTGCGGCCGAAATGTAGCTCAAAATTAGAACCACTCTCATCAGCATTGAATGTATTATCAATCCCGACAAGCCCTATTTGCACTATTAACGAAAGTGGAGGCAATTTCTTTCAATTGCTCGAAGTCCGTACCATATGATCGGGTAATAAATTTATTTATTTTTCTTGAAACTATTTTGTAAGTTCTCTTAAAATCCCAAACCAAATGTCGTGATGGTTTAAAATTTTCTAAACCACTGTCTGTGTTAGCTTGTAACGCCCATCGCTGGGCGTCCAAATCATGAATAATGGCACCTGAATCAAGACTATTTATTTACGAATTCATTATATACGAATTCAGAAATTTTTAGCAAGTTTTCTCGTCGCTTACCACCTCTGTTTATTGCTTCTTCCCAACTAGAAAAAAAATCTAATAATACTATAGGATAATAAAAGTAGGAACAAATCGTTACTATGTCACAATATTACTTCAGCATTTACCTGTACAATTGCTACATAGATGAAACTTAGCAAGACTTTTGCTGGACTGTATTCAATGCAAGTCGCCTTTTCTTACGTAACAGCGTTGGTTTCATATTGTAAAGTTACAATACCTTCTTCTTCTGGTGTATACTCTTCTTCTTCAGCTTCTATTGCTTCTACCGCTTCTGCCCTTGTGGGCGCATAGACCCCAACTACAAATTTTCGGGAAAGTGGTCTGTGCAGTTGCAAAAATTCTAGAGTTGTATCAGTTTCAGGTGAAAACCATGTTTCTCTTTCAGCATCGAGAAGGATATTTTTTATTATGTCGTGCAATTCTATTTTGTTGGTATTCACAGTGGGGCTATTATTATTATTATTGGCAACTTCGAACGTTACCATGAGTAAACGAATTACATTTATAATACTTATGGCGGCCATTTTCAATATTACAGGCCTACTATATAACAAACCAATAACTATTATTAATTTTAAGTTTGATCTAATTCTAAGAAATAAGTAATTAAACTTTTAGTTTCAAAAAATTCTATTTATTATAAATATCACTACAATATTGTTTCGCCATACAATGGCTTCATCAGGTGGATGAATACTGTATTCATCCACCTGATGAAGCCATTGTATGGCGAAACAATATTGTAGTGATATTTATAATAAATAGAATTTTTTGAAACTAAAAGTTTAATTACTTATTTCTTAGAATTAGATCAAACTTAAAATTAATAATAGTTATTGGTTTGTTATATAGTAGGCCTGTAATATTGAAAATGGCCGCCACATCTGGAAAATTAACAAAAGAACTATTTCAGCAATGTTTTACGGATGTTTATTTGCCAAATGTGGGCGCTCGCAGTATTTTGATCTTGGACTCTTGCACCGGCCACTGTCCAGCTACATTATAAACCATTATACCATCCAACGGACATGTGAATATATTAATGATCCCGAAGAAAACTACATCAATGATACAACCTCTTGAAGTATATGGTTTTCGCATATGGAAAAACTTTGTAAAAAAAATTTTCTGACCTTGTACTACCGTATGGTTACGATATTGTGTTACATGAACGCAATAATATTAAAAAATTACAATCTCTTATTCATAATAAACTTTCGGCGCCAAAATATCAAGACGTATTTGTTTACGCTTTGTATAAAAGCCGATACGTTAACAAAATAACGAATGAATTTGAATATCCAATAACTTTTGCTTTCACACAGCAAGATTTTGTTCATCCTTCTGGGTGTTCCATATGTGGTAGACATGCCATCATCCGATGTGCATGGTGCAACAAGTTCCTGTATTTTAAACATTTCTTTGAGGAGTTTCATCACCATGCAAAATAATCCATTGTATGTTTAAATATAAAAAAATTCTATATTGGTCGGTGTTTTAACGTGTAATAAAATTGACATAATGATGCTGTTATGTTATTATTAACTCCAATGCAAAATAATTTAGAACGTAGTTATCAATACTTTTGTTAATTTTTAACATTAATTTCAACCCTGCAACTACAGGTCTGTTTCACAACCAAACAAATCCTGTTACGTATTATTAATCCCAAACATATTTACCCGTAGAAAAATATACGTATACAAAAATGTAGATATATTTAACTTTTTTTCTTACCTGCTTAATGAAACTCATTCAAACAAAAATTAAAATGTTAAATTTTTTTCTCTAACTCTTACTATTAACGAGTTTTGTGCAAAGGCAGAATGGAAAATTTTCAATTTGCAAAAATCCATTTCACCCAGTCAGTATGTTTTTCCGCAGAAAAAAAATGCGTGGTACAGTTGCAGGCGCTACAAACTCAGACACCGACTTTCACACACATTCTGTCAAATTTAAAGCATTCGTGATTTGTAAATTTGACTTTTGTCCGGTATGGTTATGTTAGTGTCAGTTTATTGTAAGTCAGAAGCGTACACAATTTTTAAAAAGCCTCTATTAAACGAACTGTAAATGTCGATCATTAAAACTAGACTAGAGGCCGGGTGAGCATTAGGCACATCGCAAATGAAATAAATGTTGATAAATACACGATAAAAGTCAATGATATATTGGCCATGCCAATACTTTTTAAATAATTAATACCTTTTTTTTGCTTTTACAGGTTTAATATTCTCATCTTGCCGTGGTTTCCAGATTTCATCAAGAAAAACAAACTGGAATACATTTTCATTTTAAAAACGCAAATATTGTTGCAAAAAATTATTTGTATTTGAATTTTTCCGTTTTTCAAATTTTTCACTAACTTTCTTTCAGTTAGGTGACATTTTATAAACTTCAATATTTAGACCAACATTTATTATTTGTCAAACTGTCTGAGCTTGTAGAGGCCGCAACTGTACCATCGGCACCTAAAAAAACGGGTACACGAGTATTTTGTTGGTGTAAATCTGAACGCATCTGACAACTCCTGACAACTAACATGACAGTTAAATAAAATAATTCAAAATATCAAATTTGAACCAGCTTAAGAAGTCTCTTCTGATAATGCGACTTTAGGAAGGATGACTGTTAGAAAAATTCCGGGCGAACTAAACATAAGTAAAAATACAGTGCAACAAGCTAAGAAACGTTTGCAAAATGGAGTCTTTCTCCGAGAAAAAAGTTCAGGACGCCGAAAAATAACATCTCGAGAGCAAGATGAGGAACTGGTAAATTTTATTAGAGAACAGCCCTTTGATACATTTATAAGATATAATTATAAGAGATGAGTACGTAATTAAATTAATAACTTAATTTAAATGAAATGTATTTTTCCGGAAGCTGATACTGTTAGAAGTATTGCAGATATAGTCTGCGCAATTGCTGTAACAGCTTTGTTCGCTGCACAGCTAAAGTGCGGCCGAAATGTAGCTCAAAATTAGAACCACTCTCATCAGCATTGAATGTATTATCAATCCCGACAAGCCCTATTTGCACTATTAACGAAAGTGGAGGCAATTTCTTTCAATTGCTCGAAGTCCGTACCATATGATCGGGTAATAAATTTATTTATTTTTCTTGAAACTATTTTGTAAGTTCTCTTAAAATCCCAAACCAAATGTCGTGATGGTTTAAAATTTTCTAAACCACTGTCTGTGTTAGCTTGTAACGCCCATCGCTGGGCGTCCAAATCATGAATAATGGCACCTGAATCAAGACTATTTATTTACGAATTCATTATATACGAATTCAGAAATTTTTAGCAAGTTTTCTCGTCGCTTACCACCTCTGTTTATTGCTTCTTCCCAACTAGAAAAAAAATCTAATAATACTATAGGATAATAAAAGTAGGAACAAATCGTTACTATGTCACAATATTACTTCAGCATTTACCTGTACAATTGCTACATAGATGAAACTTAGCAAGACTTTTGCTGGACTGTATTCAATGCAAGTCGCCTTTTCTTACGTAACAGCGTTGGTTTCATATTGTAAAGTTACAATACCTTCTTCTTCTGGTGTATACTCTTCTTCTTCAGCTTCTATTGCTTCTACCGCTTCTGCCCTTGTGGGCGCATAGACCCCAACTACAAATTTTCGGGAAAGTGGTCTGTGCAGTTGCAAAAATTCTAGAGTTGTATCAGTTTCAGGTGAAAACCATGTTTCTCTTTCAGCATCGAGAAGGATATTTTTTATTATGTCGTGCAATTCTATTTTGTTGGTATTCACAGTGGGGCTATTATTATTATTATTGGCAACTTCGAACGTTACCATGAGTAAACGAATTACATTTATAATACTTATGGCGGCCATTTTCAATATTACAGGCCTACTATATAACAAACCAATAACTATTATTAATTTTAAGTTTGATCTAATTCTAAGAAATAAGTAATTAAACTTTTAGTTTCAAAAAATTCTATTTATTATAAATATCACTACAATATTGTTTCGCCATACAATGGCTTCATCAGGTGGATGAATACTGTATTCATCCACCTGATGAAGCCATTGTATGGCGAAACAATATTGTAGTGATATTTATAATAAATAGAATTTTTTGAAACTAAAAGTTTAATTACTTATTTCTTAGCGTTATAATGCAGTTTCAACAAGTATCTCCTTCGTCAATTAACTATTTGATCTAATTGTTTATCTCATTCATTACCAGCCTATTTTTTTACAAAAACAACTAACTATTTACTGGTCTAATGTAGCTTCCTTCGATAAGCTACATCTTGTAGATAAGAAACAATCTAATATAATGAAAAAAAACAGTAAATTTTTTTTTGTCTGTCTGCTTAATAAAACTCATTCAAATAAACATTTTTTGTGTTAAAACCTTTCTCTACCTCGTACCGTTAACGAGTTATGCGCAGAGGCAGAATGGATAATTCCTAATTTTCAAAAATCTATTTCACCCAGTCAGTGTTTTTTCGCAGAAAGAAAATTGCGTAGTACATACCTATATGTGATGTACATGTTCCCAAAGTATCACAATTTTTTGAATTTCCGGGTTCGGTATTTTCCTTGTAAGATTGGAGGGGGGGGGGCGGGTACTTATTGAAGTAGGCAGCCGTGGCTAACTCTTGTGGGACTGCGGCTGGAACCTGGACTGCTAGTCGACTCAGTTTCCTGGAAATCGTCTCCGCTTGTATCCTGTCCGGGCCTAGTGGGAAGATAATGCTGTTTCATCGTGGGATACGGTTTATTGATATTGACGGATAAGCACCGGTGGTAGGGGTTAGATGTCGTTAGTACGTTGTCGGCACACATAAACCAGTCTGTGCTCAAACAATCGTCGTCGGTTCAAATCAGAGGCCGCCGCGGCGGTAACAATGTATTCGATTTATTTTCGGCTTGAAAAGATATTGTAAAGAGCTCGTCCTATGGGTTCGTTTAAATAAAACTAACGGTAATTAAAACACTACATTAATAATAAAATACACCAAATAACACTTCAAAACTAATATAACAGTATTTATTTCATATTTACATAACAATATTTATTTTACATTTACAACTACTTCTTGAATATCCCCCATGCTTTCCTTGGAGCGCTTTTATAGGCCTATGGTAATTCGAGAATAGTCCGGACTCTTCGCTTCTCGAAGCTTCTGGCGACTGATGGCGTGTTCGGCGGGTGCCATCATTGCCTGACGTAGCGGCGGATCACTCACATCACAATATGACCACGTGTCTTATTTATTGGGTGAATTGGGGTGGCTTAATATGCATAGACGAAGATATTTGCAATTTTGCTCTTTTCTCCATAAGACGCTATAATAAAATGCACCAAGTTACATTGCGGTCCTTCTAACCAAGAGGAGTGCAATACATTCCAGGCAGTTTCGATTCACTAATAATTATACGGTGCCGAAACACTGCTCCGCACTGTTTGAGAGATCTATTTCGTATGCAGCTCCGTCTAATTATAATGTCCTTGCGGAGAAGTCTCAGTATAAAAGTTTTTAAAACTAAATTTAAAAAAGCCCTTATTTCTGGAATAGAAACCTCACATAATAACAGTAAGTGATTGCATATTTTTGTAATTACTAATGAAGCTGGCAAATAGCGCCAGCAGGCGTGGTGTGGATCCGAAAATAATAATAGTGGTGGGGCGGCGGCGGTAATGCCCTCAGTATTACTTCGACTCTGTATGAGATCTGTTGTATATACGTGTATGCTATCGTAAGTACTATTTAGTAGTTTTGTTTTAAAAATGTCGCAGTTACACACGTCGCGAAAATGACCAATGTCGGACTCTATTAAAAACTTTATAGTAGAAATGTCGGGCTTTATTATGTTGGCTCCAAAATTCAATGTTTACTTTGTGATATCCAGGTAATATTTTAAGACACTCAGGTTATGATTTACAAACTATTAACAACAACTACTTCGGACTAGCCTAGGGAACAGAAGAATTACAAAATGTTTCGATGTCGCTAGAGGATTCCTATCATGGAATCCTTGTGGATGATGTTCGCGCACAGCTATGCGCTGCAGAATTCGAAAAAAACTAGTACGTAATAGAAAAATTTGAAAATGTTTTAGACAAAGATTTCATTCTTTCATATTAAGATAAATTTATGAAGGTACGTTTAAGGATCCATTAACACGTTCGCAGACACTTGGGTGATCCGAAGCCAATTTTACATTTCAAGTTAATAAAATCAAAGCATTATTAGCATTCTGTTTTTATCGTTTTGTTTTTAAATGTCAAAAGTGTTCATTCTCGTTAGCTGTTTAAACAAGTTTTGTTATGTTTTAAAAATATACTAATTTGTAATTTCACATCAAAGAGGAAAGGTCAAAAATGTACGAGGTGTGGTTATAAAATAATTAGACAGATACTACTACAAACGATCTACAGCCCCGATTTCCGCCTTTCCGTGTCTGTATGCATAATAATCCGGCCGTGCTCTCTGTTTGTATAAGATGTATTTTTTTTGTTTTGTCGGAAAAATTATGAATGCTTTAGTAGAACAACGAATTGTCGTGAAATTTAATATGAAACTTGGAAAAATCGCTACTGAGATTTATCTTTTATTAAAAGAAGTATATGGCAGTGAATGTTTGGCATTTGAGTGGCTTAAGCGTTTACAAGATGGCTGAGAAAACGTTGAAAATGTTCCTTCCACGTCAAGAAATGATGAAAATAATGAGCATATCGGTAATCCGATCTGACTGTCGCGGTCGGTTAACTATTCGTGTGATTGCTGAAACTGTAGGAATTGACAAAGAATACGCAAGGCGCATTTTTCATAAGAATTTAAACATGAAAGAAATGTGTGTGAGAGTGGTATCTAAAACACACTGCATTATCTGTCAAGACATTTCTGACCAAATATAACATCCCAGTGTTGAGCATTCGCCTTATTCGCTTGATCTGGCACCATGTGACTCGCATCTGTTCCTCAAGAGTAGTTAAGATATACACTCTGATCTTGAAAAGCCCCATAGTCTTATGGGGAAATAGGTGTACATGATTTTACATCCGGTAACAGAACTCCGGACTCAGTCACCTCTGCTTGTCTTACAATGGGGGTCTTTCTCTCTTACGTTAATGTTATTTTTCTTTCTTTCGAGTTTTCTCTGTTTGGCATGGTAACTTGTAGGGTAAATCAAGGAGAGACGACGCATTAGGTGAGATGGCGCAGTGACTGTTTTTCTGTAGCTGGTGTTTATACGGTAAACCTGGCGTCACTGTTCCGTGTAATTTGAACTACCGACATGTTATATGTGTTACAGGGTTGCCAGGTCTAGTGATTTTTACTAGATTTAGCGATTTTGGTACTGTGTTAGTGATATAGTGAAAAACTTGTGTATTTTAGTAAAATCTAGTGATTTTACTAGGTTTCCTATATGTAATTCATATAAAATCATATATTTACCAAAATATATTACTTTACGTTATTTATTATTAAATATTGTAGATCCTACGTAAAATAACATCTTTATGTTAGTAATGGAAGCAATTTCTATGCATTAAAATTAAATAATAGCTTGGTATAATACATATGGCACATACAACCTCGGGGCACTACCGTTTAAATTTGCAATTTTTAAAGTAATTACGATGAAGGGATGAAGTACCTATTTTAAACGATAATGCATAAAAGCTCTTTCAAAAAGAGATTTTCCATCAAATAATATATATATATATATATATATATACATATATATATATATATGTATATATTGTGTATATATGTATATATTGTGTTCTAGCGGTGATTCTGAACAAGAAAGTTCATATACACTTTAGCTCAATTTTTTTTTCTTCCTCAAATTCACTTGTCGAGTTTTATTTTCATTAGCAAACTAATGTTGTCCTAAATGAATTGAACAAGATCCATCCACATGTATAGGTACGCAAGATATCTACCATGACCGGTGTTTGTCAAACCCAAGTATGGCGAATTTTACATTTCAAAGGACTATTTTTCCTATCATTTACATCAATGCTACCAAAAAATTTCGTGAAACGCGTACAGTATTGTCAATGGTTACAGAACAATTTAGAACTTACTCCGCTTATCCTTTTTACAGACGAGTCTCAATTTACTCGAGAAGGTATAAACAACACTCGGAATTCTCACACTTGGGCTACTGAAAATCCACATAATGTAGTTTTGGTTAATCATCAACATCGTTTTTCTGTAAATGTATGGTGTGGGTTGTTAAACAATGACATTATTGGGCCACATTTTATCCAAGGAAATCATACGGCAAATTATTATAGGAATTTCTCAAAAGATACTTTGCCGAGATTATTGGAAAATGTTCCACTGGAACCTCGACGCGGTATGTTTTATCAACATGAAGGCATGTAAAATACATAGTACCTACTGGTTAATGTATTTAATGCATGTGCGGTGCATAATTTATGACTGCGGAAAAGTCTAGTGAAATCTAGTGATTTTTTATGTTTACATCTAGTGAAACCAATTCTTTTCACCTGGCTGTGTTGGTAGTTTACAGTGAATTGGTGAAGTTGTCGTATTTTTACAAATTATTATAAATATCTTGAAAAAGTTTTGTATCACATAAAACCGAACAGAATACAGGTATGCTATAACGTATTTTTATTATGTTATTGAGCTTTTGTTATAGCTAACAAACATTTAATACTTTCAAACCTCATTTCGCAGCGTTGCTGCATTTAGATTTACAAATATCTGATGCGCTGTCTCTGCTTATAGAGTAAGGTGAGATGACGCATTAATATATAAGGAGAGTTGACGTCTATTATATCATAAAATTGCATTCCGTCTAGGTAATGTTAGATATTAAATAATGTATCTTCTTTAGGCATACCGACAGAATATAAAAGAAAGGGAAGTAATACAAGAGGTGAATGAACAATAAAACAGTTGTTTGCAGCAATTGCTCCTGTGTATAGGGGCGACATGCGAATCCGCGAACCGGTCGTGTATTTGGTGATCCCAAAGGCATTTTGCTACGTTGAGATAAAAGCAGGAACTTCCAAACTAAAAGCTCTCATCTACATTAGGAATTGAAAACGAGGCTAAAATTGTGGTTCACATAAAAAAAGTAAAAAAGTACGGATTTGCACCGACACGGTCCTGTGTAAGATCAATGGCTTTTGAGCTAGCAGAGACCTTGAAATTACCACACAAATTCAATAGAGAGTCTCGTAAGGCTGGTTATCCATGGCTCGATTCTTCTTTCAGGAGAAATAAAGAACTTAGCATACGAAAATCCGAAAGAGTTTCTGCCCCTTGATCTTTAGCGATGACAAAAGAAAATATTGCTTCTTATTTTTCACTCCTAGAACATACGTTGACAGAAAACAAACTGATGCACGAGCCTAGACGCATTTTCAATATAGAAGAGACAGGACTTCAGTTGAACAATCGTCCAGAACATGTTGTAGCTGTCAAAGTATAAATGTCGCGTCAGTACGTCTTCTCAAAAGGGGTAAACCGTTTCTGTTATTGTCTGCTGGTGAGGGAGCTTGCATTCAGCCAACTTGCATTTTCAGAGGAAAAAACACAAAACCTGAATATCAAGATGGAATGCCCCCTGGGCTCACAATTTATATGTCACAAAAAACTACATATGTAAACAATGAAATATTCTTTACTTGGCTGAGAGAGCAATTTGTACCTCGGAAACTGGCAGGAAAAGTATTGCTGCTGCTAGATGGACACACTTCCCACTGCAGTAACGTTGAAATGCTGGAATATGCATCTGAAAATGGCATTATTTTAATTTGTTTGCCGAGTCATACTACTCAGTTTTTACAGCCCTTGGATAGAGGATTCTTTGAGTCTTTCGAAAGGTTTTATTATGAAGCTTGCAATTTTTCTTTGAGGGCAAATCCAGGAAGACTTATTACCAGGCTTCAGTTTGGACAATTTCTAGCAACTGTGGGAAAAATCTGCGGCAATAAAGAACACAATGTCTTCGTTCAAAGCAACAGGCATAATCCCGTTTGATCCCTCTGTTATTCTTGATTATGCGTAACTAACAGATGAAGAACCACATACACGTTCGCGATTTGATCATAATTCTCAGCCCAGCACTGATGTAAGCAACACCTTAGATGATCCCACGATCAGGAATCGGCCAGTCTCACCACAGCCGAGTTGTCCACATTCAACAAAACAAACACATACTCCTGTAAAACTGTTGGATCAAATATCTCCGGTGTCAGTTATACGTGCCATAGAAACTACAAGAAAACGTAGCAAATAAGTTGCTTCTAATAAGTTGCGAGCTATGAGCATATCTCGGAAAAGGAAGATAAAGTAGCGTTAAAATGGGAAGAGGCCAAGCAATAAAAAGATGCTAAAAAGAAGTCAATAGCTGGAAAACAAAAGAAGAAACAAAAACGCGTTTATGAATCTTCAGACGATGCCAGGAATGGTACTTATATTAGTTCTGACGATTCTTCCAGCTGGGAGGATGAATCAAACCTTTGTATAGGATGTAGAGAAGCCTACAGCAAAACGAACAAGTTGGAAGATTGGAGTGCATAACATGTGGTTTTCTGTGATTTCTGTGGAAGGAAGTCAAAGCAGCAAAATAAGTAGTTTTAGCATGATTTCAAATATCTGTTATAGTTTAGAATGTAATTTTTGTTTGTTTGTTTAACAATGACAAATTGCTGTTTTTTTAGTCAATATATTTGCGTATGTAGCAGTAATGTAACTTTAAATGAGGTTTTTTGCTTACTGGGCGAGTTAATGTCATAAGAAGAAATGCGCCGTCTCACCTAATACACTGCGTTATCTCGCCTATATACAAAGATGAGATGGCGCACGGTTTATAAAACAAAAATAATTATTTTTGTTGGGATTAATATGTTTATTCTTATTTATAGAGTATGACAATTTAACAAAGTGCTTTTTAACAGTCTGAATTTATTTCCATTATTATTGGTACCAAACTAAGCGTACAAGTGAAATTTCCAAAAACCCTACAGTCAATATAAATAAAATTTGCATGATTGCGACATAAATGAATTAGTTTACTTGCACACAATAAACTGTGTAAAATTCTTATTAGTGAAAAAATATTAATGCATTACACCTCGTATATTCTTTGTGCAATTCATATTTAAAAAATCGCATTTATATAATTAACTTACATCGTCGACCACAGGAAAAAAATGGGCATAATAAATTAAACGTGCGCAAATCAACCAGTACATTTATGTCGCAATTATGCAAATTTTATTAAAATCGACTATGCAAATTACCATTCCAGAGAGAAAATTCGAAAGAAGAAAAAGAAACATTAGCGTGAAAGAGAGAGATATCCATTGTATGACAAGGAGTGGGGGGGCACAAGCCACTAGGATAGGGCGCAACTTTTCCCAAACTATCGTACACATGTGCGCATGCATCTCTGACGTTTTATGATATAATAATATAAATAGTAACAACATTTGCCTTTATGTTAGTGGTGCAAAACAATTTTCTAATTTGTATAAATTGAGACGACATGTAATAAAAAATCATCCCTACAATACTTAACCTCTTGCTTTCATTGCCGTCTAAAATGCCTGAAAATTTAATGCAACATCTTTTTTAAACAATATTTACAAATTTAGTCATGATAATAAGAAGCAACACATAAAAAATGCCAATAATAGCTAACGTGCGACGTAAGTGTTCTGTGGAAAGTGCATTACTAATGATAATGAAGAAGCACTTACCTACATATATTTAAAATTTATGTTGAGAAAAAATAAAATAAAAAAGTAACAGCTGCGTGATAAAGTTTTATTATTAAATAGACATGGAAATGATTATTGTATCGGGTGTTCTTAAAATTCAATTATTTTATTTGGTAGTTTGCAACCACCCTCAAAATTCTTTCACTGCAAGAAAATTTGAATAATTACAGATACAATATGCATGTTATAACAGCTCCACTATTTGCTTGCTCGATTGGGTTCCTCGAGCAGATGTTTTTATTTCCGTCGTTATAATAGCATCTTGTATGTATTCCTTCAAAAATTCAATTCACAGCGGCGTGTAAGACGGAATATACATTTATATATTATTTCGTTAGACATCGTTGAAATAATTTATTTAAAAAATTGTATTCGCTAATTTCGAAAGTGTATTCTCGTGTTTACATGCTGTTATACATGCGTATAGATATATGTACGAGTATTTATTGTTCTTGAGATAGTATATTTTCTATTCTCTTCTATAAGGGATTGTTTCTGGTATCGTTTCTTTCAATGTTATTTGGTTTCAACGTTTAGTATTTTAAAAAATCCGTTTTATATTGTCATATTGTATATTTATCCTATAATTTTTTGTAAATATTAAGTTTAATTTACTAGGTACCTTATTTTTGGAGTAGTTTTTGTTTCTCTTTTTAGTCCATTTCTTTCTGTTGTATTAGATGGACTAGAGGCCATACAGATTGGTTGCATATTCGTAATGATACCGAGATATATTGCAGTGCCTGTTCATTAAGTTTAAGGCGTCCACAAAAGTGTAATGTGCAGAGACATGTTTCTTCGAAAACTCATCAAGATAACATATGACCATCTGCACTTGGCACTTTTAACGAAGAACTGTGTGAAGATTTCATGGCGGCCAATATCCCATTCAAAAGCTTAACAATCCAGTCCCCAAGAGGTTTCTTACAAAATATACTAATCGTCATATACCAGATGAATATACTTTACGTAAACACCACTTACCAAAATGTTATTTGAGAACCATTGAAAAAATACGAACCAACATATCTGGTCCGTATCTTTGAGTAAGTGCAGAAGAAATAATGGATGTAGTGGATATGTGTTAAATGTAGTTGTGGGTATTCCTCATCCGACAACTTCATACCAACCATACTTAATTGCAACTAAAATATTGCCAGTCCTAAATGGTAAAACAGTTACAGAAGTAATTGATAAATGTATTAATAATATTCTGTCATCGGATAACAACTATAAAGACATGATGCTACTATTTTTTATTGATGCGGCAGCTTATATGTTAAAAACAGGGAAGTTATTAAAGTAATCTTATCCCAACACGCTACATGTTACCTGTGGGGCACATGTACTACACAGAGTATGTGAATACTTAAGGGGTAATTTTCCAAATGCTGATAAGTTAGTTTCATCATTTAAAAAGATACCTTAACTAGGTAGTATTAACATGGCTAGAAGCAGCATTTTTGTGTTCGCAACACTTGAATAAATTAAAAAATTTTGTTTTCTATCTTCAAGATGATGATACACGGAGCATTTACATACAATTGTAAACACCTGATACAAATTGAAAGTTTACAAAACCAGCTAAACTTTATTATAGCTAATTTCCAGTGTCTTACAGATACGATTACTTACATTCAAAATTAGGATATTAACCTAAGAAGGGCGATAATTAACTTACAAACCGTTACCGATCGAATGAAAAGTATGCCTTCTGAATTTGGAAACAAGCTGAGACAAAAAGTTGATGCCGTATTTAGCAGAAATCAAGATTTGAATATATTATATCAATTCTGCACAGAACCGATTGAAAAATCTATACATTCCAAGTATGGTGTACTTTTGCAACATTTTAATCACGTACCCATCACTAGTTGTAATGTGGATTTTTAGAGACGTTTTAACATCTAAAAGAACTAATTTAACATAGAAACACCTTGAACAAATTTTAGTTGTTCGTAGTAATGTTTTACACTTTCAATATTTCACAGAAAGAACGTAGCTTTGAGTTTTGTTCTTTGTAAATTATTTTTATTCGAATTTCGATACGCAATTTGCTTGTCAGCATTACTGTTGTTTCAGCAGTAGTTGCTTCCGGTTACTAAACCGTTTATTACATTCGCTCTGCTGTGCATTGACAGATACATATTAACTGCATATGTAGCTATTTGCCACTTATGCAGTCGCTACACGTATCAAATTGTTCGAAACCCACGGTTCGCTTACAGAAACAAACCTATTGCGAATACAAGGCAGACGCCTATGGGCTATAAATCATTAATCGCTCGAGACCGCTCTCTGATTATAACATAAAACGTTGGAGATGCATGGGCAAATGTGCGGGATAATTTGGGAAGAGTTGGGCCCTAGAGGTTTGTGACTGAGGCTGGGGGTTCTATAATCAGATGTGATTTTCCAAGGTCAGAGCATATATCTCAACTGCTCCAAAGCCAAATGTGCTTTAAAAGGTACGAGATTTCCGACCGTTGAAGCTGTGAAAGAAAAGTTACCAAGTGTTATGAACGAGCTTACAGGAAAAAACTTCCAGCACTGTTTCCCACAATAAAATTTCGAATGGAGTGGCGTAGCGATAGAGTAGGGGTGTATCTTGAAGGGATAATAATTAAATATGTAAAAATTGAAAATAAAAAGTTTTCAGTATCATGCTCGTTACTGCATAGCCACAATTCGTGCAGTGACTTGTTTAATTCCTTACTCTGTCATCCTTTCACATTTTAAGCAGCAATTACAAAATTTAAATTTAGAAACAGAGGTTGTGTCGGTCACAAAATGCCTTCGAGAATCAACTGTGTTAATGGAAGAAATGAGACTGAATATTTCAGATTAAGTGGAGAAATAGTATATTAAAATACAAGTTTTATAAGTAGGGACCGGGCACAAGAGGCCCACAACTCATCTCCCACCGGCGTATTATTGAAAATTTGTAATTTTAAAGAGTTTTTAATTTTATTTATATAAATGGAAAACGGGTGGTGATCTATAAAATACGAAACACATTTTTATTTGTTCATTTTGTAGTTCAAGTTGAGTAAAGGAGTATTAATATTAACTAGTAATACTTTCTCAAGATTCTCTTCTATAAAATTTGTTCTCTTTAAATAAAATATATCCTTGTTGATAGAAAACGTCCTTTCTACATCGCAATTGGTTATATGTGCATTCTGGAAATATTCTTTTATTTCAGCGTATTTAGCAGTTAGCTTTTGAGGCATTGTTCCCATACACAATTGCCGCTATGTTATTAAATCTGGGGTTCTATTAAAAACTGCGTCAAACTTCTGCCGAAGGCTATATCCGAAGTCACTTGGAATATTTTTCAAATTATTAATATCCACATCCAATATGGTTAATCCATCATTTAATTTGAGAGTTTGATTTTCAAAATAAGTGATTAGTTTTGGCAAATTTCCAGTGTTACTGAAGAAAGTACAACTAATTTTTTAAATCAGGAATTTGTATTAGTTCCTTGCACTAAGAAATACTTCGAGCATCGTCACTTAAACATGTAACGAAATTTTGTAAACTAGCGAAATTCTCTGCATAAAAACTAGTAGCTTCCAACCATGTTCCCCATATAGTTATTACTGGAGAGGGAGGCAGTGACAAAGATGAAAGATGTTGCCTGTAAAGAGCTACTCTCAATGGTGCTTCCCTGCGAACTTTTTTAAAAGCGGATACAAGTCTTTCAACTTCCGAAAAGGTGTCTCTGATATATTCACAGATTCTATGGAGAGCATGTGCTACACAAGTAATATCAGCATATTAGGATATGTTTCCTTTAATAGTCTCCCTGTTTTTAACATATATGCAGCACTGTCAATGACAAATCAAAGTATTTTTTCTTTGTACCTGTCGTCTGAATGAAGTATTTCGTGCATATTCTCGTAAATGGTTTTAGCTACTGTTTTCACATCAACTGTATTTATAACTTTTGTTGCTATTACATATACCTTATATGGAATAGTTGGATGTAGTACACCAGCTACAAAATTTACCACACAGCTATATCGACAGTTTCGTCGCCACTTATCCATAGGTACTGATTTGAAAGATGGATTCTAATGCTGTTTGTGCCTCCTGGTTTGAATGACCGTTATATATGGCTCAAAGTACCGAATGCTGCGTAGTACTCGATTCTCGAAGGACCATGTATATGTTTTGTATTTGACCCACCGCTCACAGGGCGTAACTTCTGTATAAGCTGGTTATTTCTTTTGGTTGGTGGTAGTTATATTGAAAATTGGTGAGTTTTCTGAATGTTTTATTTATTTTACAAAAAACACTTAAACCTAATTCCATAAGATAAATCTCGCACTTAATGTTACCTTAAACTTAATTCTTTACTGTTTTATTGTTGTATAGTTCTAGAATGTATGTTGTGTTCTATTCTGTATGAATGATTATGTTCTATGTTCAGATTGATGATTTTCTATCTATGACTGTTTTTTTATATGAGACTTGAATTTTGTTGTGGTCGGAGTTGCCTCCATTTCCACTCCATTGTTTCGTATTTCCCAGGGTTGTGACATGTTTGTGTCTGATTAATAAATAATCGTGTGTTGTGTGTTTTTGTGCGGTCCTGTGTTGCGTATGTGTAGTCTGTGTGTTTGTCGCTTTTTGCGTTTAAGTCACTGGTCATCGGTTTTTGCGTTTCAGTCACGTGTGTGTTTAATGTTTGTTGTTGTAGAGTGTGATTATTTTCTGTGTTTGCGTTACGAAGTATTGTATCTGTTCTGTTGTTGCGTTTGTGGAGTGTAATGTTATTAGCATATTGCCTAAGGCAAGTGCTAGTTCGTCAGTTGTGTTAGGTGTTGTGTTTCTTTGTTTTTGTGTCCATGGGTTCGTTGTTGGTGGTGGTGCTGGTATGTATTCGGGTTTGGGTGTGGTTTTGTTTACAGGGTTGTTTGGATTGTTAGGCCAGTTAAGGAAAGTGGATAAGTGAGGACCACCGCAGTTTGCACACTTTGGTGGGGTTGTTTTGTACATAGGTGTGTTGAGTGTTCGTCTCCGCATTTCATACATTTGTAGTGTATGTTACAGTTTTTTTGGTGGTGTCCAAATGTCTGACATTTGTGGCATTGTATTATGTCTGTCCGTTTGTTTAGTGGTTCGATTTTAATTGTGAGTCCGCAGCAGTCGTGTATGTTGTAAATTTATTTGTATTGTCTCGTCAGTTCTATTAGTACAAGTGGTGCTGGTATTCCGTGTTTGCCGTTCATGCGTTTTATTTTTATTGTCGGGTATCCTTGGTCAGTCAAGTCGTCGGTGATGTCAGTGTCTGTGATAAAGGTAGGAATGCCACGCATAACTACCTTTAGTGTCTTTTCGCTTCTCAGTTGAAAAGTGTAAAATTGTATTTGTTCATTGTCGAGTATGTGTTTAAGTTTTCGGTAGTCTTCGTCTGTTTTCGGTTCGATGTGAATGCCAGGTTTCACAAGTTTGTTTTGTACGGTGTTAATGTTATGTGTTTTAAGTATTTGTCGTATATGTGCCCATTTGTCTTTGGCTGTTATTATGATTTGTGCGATTTTGTGTGTTTTGCGTGTTTCGGTGTTTGTGTTTTGTGTGGTGTTTGTTTTGTCACTCACCCTGGGTGTGCTGTCTGATGTTGATGGCTGTGGGGTGAATTCAGTTGTTTCTTCTTCCATTTTTTCCTCGGTTTTGGTTCCGAGGGCGTCGTATGAATTTTTTGTTTCGATCGGCATAGTTGTTTCGTCTGTTTTCGGCTTCTTTGTAAATTTCAGGTATATAAAGTCATCAGTTTTGTTTTCAGGTTGTTTCTTGTTCTGTGTTCGGCGTTGTTTTTCTTCTTCTTTGGGCTGTTCGGTATTGTTTTCTGTTATCCTAACTTGTATTTTCGGTTGATCCGGGTCTACTGCGAAGAAACTCGGTGATGTCTGTAGTAGTTGTTGTATGCCATTTTCGCTGTGTGTTTCATCAATTATTGATTGCGTTTGTTGAACTAATTCAGGTGGCCAGAGTTCAATCATGTTGGTATTCACTATTAATTTTGTTAATGTGATAATTCGCCCGGCCATTTCTTCCGGCTTCGCTTGACGATATTTCGTCGTATGTTCTCTCACTGTGGTACTGCTCGATCAGAAGGCGCAGTGAGAATCCATCTATGACTGTTGCGTTACAAGTATATATAAAATATATCACTACCCCTACCTTAACATAATTAAAATGTGTGTGTAGGTTTTACGTAATTGTTGTGGAATTTACCTACATTATTACTTCTTAGAAATTGTATCTATTATACATGCAAACAGTACCCAATGTTTCCGATAGTCTTATAGATCTTACTGATAAATAAATATAATAATAAAATAGAATTCCTAATTACGCATTAAATAGGGTGTCATAAATCTTCTTAATGTATTTGTATCTGATCGGTTCATCTCTAAATGTATAAAGCAGGTAATAGAGATTAGTAAATGTAAATTCTTTGAATCTAAGGATAATATTACAATTTAAGTTAATAAAGTTAATAAGAATACGTTATATATAGTGGTTTACCCTTGAAAATGAACATTGCATATTTATAAAGTTTGAAATGTTATTTTTTAATTCTGTTATGCTAAATTTACTAATATTCAAAATATATGAATATATACTATATAAAAAATTTCGTTTTATGACGAAACAAATGCGTTCTACCGCTTTTGTGTAGCACTTAGAAACATAATATTTCCGTAAGGTGGATTCATCAGGCACATTTCGACCAGTATATTTTTTGGAGAAATGTTTTTAAGGTGGGGTTATTAAGTTTATTTAATGGAATAATTGCCGCTATTAAAGTTTCACAGAGTTCTTGGTTAATTTTTGTGTATATATCTGCGATGCTAAGTGACGGTTTACGTGCGATTTCTTGGAATCTTTTAGCGATATTTTACAGACTTTGCAATAAATTTCGGAGTAACTGGCAATATACAAACAATCAGTATGACCCTCAATCCAACTCGCCATTGCTTCACTTAACGAAACTCACTGGACACTTACGTCAAAATAATTGGGAGAAGTGGGTTCGATGAAACGATATTAAACAGAATGTATTACAAAAAATACGAAGTATAGATATAATTAACAGTTAAAACAATGAAAAAAAGAAACTAACTCACCGTCCTTTATTTATCTTACGAAATATAAACTAATGAATAAAATAATTTTTAAAAACTCTTAACGCTATCTACTCCTATGAAGAAAGGAATTTAACTATAATATTGTAATTGTATCACAACGACAAAAAAACAAGTGTTCGGTTAACCGAATGAATAGTGCTATTCAATAACTGTGTGTTGTTCTTAGCGATGTTATAGACCATTTATATGGTTCATCGTAATTTCGGCCTGATGCGTCCGGTCTCTATTCATAAGGCACCATTTTGTCGCACGAGTTCAGAACGAGCGCAACAAAACGCCTTATGAAACGAGTTTTTTATACTATTTTTTCTATTTGGCATTTTTTACATTGATAAATTGAAATTATTTAATTTGAAAATTCACAGTTTCGTTTTGATATAAAGCATGCATTTGTTTGGTCACATTGATACTTGACATTTTCAAATTTAAATCTTGCTATCCGCGAAGTATATTATATTACATATTATTTACTAATTTTCGTTAACATTACTTGATATTTTATATTAAAATATAAACATGAGTAATATTGAAACTAATATATCTTGTTGTCAATTGTACACAATATGCGTTGTTTGTGTAGCCTACGTATACCGTGTGCACAACGTCGAGCGATCGATGGATATATAAGTAATGACTGGCCAACTGCAAGTGGGAGGGGCTACATACGTTAAACTCCTACAGGGCGTTTTTAATTGTGGTGAACTAAGAAAGCGTTATGGTTGTTTATTAATAAATGATGTATCAAAATAAATATTCCAAATTAATAACTAATTGTTTAACAAACTACAAAATTATTTGTAGTATATTATTTATGGTTAATGTACGAATTTGGATATTTTATCCGACTACACCGTTGCTTTTCGCACTATTAGTCATATGCCGGCTGTCAACGTCCCTACAATAACGGATACTTTTGTTTATGTCTCTTCGGCCATAATACTTTAAATTTAACATTTAAATTTAAATAAAATGATATAATATAGTTGAAAGTATCATAAAATACAATTCGCCGTAAAGTGCAGAGTTTTTGTTTACTGCATAATAATAATTCTTACCGGCGAAGCATCAGATATTTTCATCGCTAAATATTCAATGATAAGTTTCATCATAGCTTCGTGGCTTGAACTTAAAAAATTCTTATTCAAATGAAAACACATAAATAATATAAAATTATGAAACAAAACCGTAACTCTTATTGAAAAAAATCAAAATAAAAAGTATTCTGTAATAGCATAAAATTTCAAAGAATAACGATTCTTGCAAGAATATAAATAAAGTATTTACCAGTATAAATAAATGGTTTCCTTAAATAAACTACCTATAAAATATTAAATTTAACTAAAATACCTTTATTGGTAACAAATATTAATTATTAAATAAAAGAACATTCTAAAAAGAAAAACTAATTATTTAGTAAATGCTCAAATAAACCACCCTCTTGAGCCGAGCAGTAACCCAATCGGTTATAAAAATTACGACGGACATTTATTAGCATTTCTATACGTACTCTACCTACGGATGACAAGGAGCAACTGGATCACCAGTCGTATAGCGTTCGATGATTATACAAAATAACCTACTTAGTGCGCAAGCTTGTTTTCCGATTCAATATATTCCGCCTTGCTTGAACACTTTGAGCGACTGATAGGAATATTAAATGTGTTAGAGAGAGATTATTTTATTCGTACTTAGATCGTATGTAGAATGTGTTGGATAAAGAAAGGGAACGCCCGTACAGTTAGACAGTAGAACAGACTGAATATACTCTCTCAACCCTAACCACATAAACTCGCTATTCGTCTTCGTCTTACTACATTGTGGTAGATCAATCACTCCCGGGCGTTCATACGGTATACATCATATCTGTCAAATGTAATTAAATTCTTAAAATCAATGATATTTATTTCTGTGTTCGAACAACGCCAACATTGAAAAATTAGAAAAAGCGTATCGAAATGAGGCTCATTTCGATACTGTTTTGGGTTTCATAATGAGTTCATTACGAACGCAAAATAGAAAAAAATCCTTTCAGTTTGTTAGTGGTGTTGTTATGTTGCTTCAATTTTAAATCTCACTTTCAAACCCTGCTCCATCTGTCGGAGACCTCATGCATTAAAGACTGTAACCATCTAGAAATCCTTGGTGTTTATAACGGGTGTTCAGAAACATTCGAAGTCAAGTGGGCTCTGAACAAAAAATCGTATATCTTTACTTAAGTATCTGATTTGTAATAATTACTAAATGTCAACTGTTGTCTGTCAAAAATCAATCTATCTCAGGCATGACTTCATATTTTCAAGGACTACTTTGACTTCGAATGTTTCTGAACACCCGTTACGATTCCATGCCCGTGTGGTTTCTTAACAGGGCCCTGTAGATAGTCAGGTTTGTGTACTTGTTGAACATAGATTGGAAGATTGGAAACCGAACCCTAAATTCTGTACATTTCTGTAATTATCTATTTGATTTGATTTTAATATTCAACAATTATTTTAAATAGTTTAGAGCGCGCTTGTAGGATAGTTTATTAACATGTAATAAATTCCTTGCATTCGTACTTATTTTAAATCTTTGTAGCGGAATGGTATTTGCGTTTTTCTAGGGTAACAATAGATTTTAGTTTATGTATTTTCAAAATATTTGAATTGTACTTAAACCCTTGCAACTGCAAATACATTTACTATTAATTACAGGTACAAAAAATATCCGAAATTATAAAACGCAATATCATTGTAGTACAGATTGCATTTTATTACCATCATTTAAAATTTCAAAATTCTGTGGACTTTAATAGGTTGTTCATTGTTATTCCCTAGTTATTTACAAAGACATTATAAAGATTAGGAATATTAGGATACAGCGGTTAGATGACCTAACTAAACACAGGCCAAGACAGGTTCAATTAAAAGAGTTCTATCATAAAAATTCTTTCTCTGGAGACTGGTTAAGTAAAAACTTAAAAAAGGTATATAACCCCTTACCATAATTATTAATCGTATCCTAAATACGTATTTCGACAACTAAGTTGTCAGCATCAGTAGGTAAAACCACTAATTAAAAGTCGCACATGGGGCATAGTAAACCTAGAAAACCGCTTACGCAACAACTACTTTACACCGCGTCCACGTATAGACTAATTTTAACATGCGAATATAAACTACGAAAGAGGTAAGTGCTTTTCGAAGTTAGCAGTAGTAGCAATTCTGAGACATTCTTTGTAGTAGTGGACAAAATGTAAAGCAGTGTTAAAGACGCGGTTATAGTCCAGAAATCGCGAAGCTCACTTTCGGGTGTTAGAAACTATAATAAATGAACTATAAACCACAGTGTTCTTAACGGTTAATTGAAATTGCAAAGTTACAGTAGTTGCTAAAGAATGTTTAATAAATATAAACGAAAATATTGATATTAAAGTTCAACCACTATTGAGAAACAAAGGTTTGAAATAGAACTAGAACATTAATGAAATGTGATGTACCATTAATATTGTGATGTACGTCATGCGACGTTACGTCAGCCGGTGACCTAAGTGACAACACCATACGATGTGCACATCATGGAGCGTCCCGATGCCTCAGAAAGGGAAGAATCTAGAAACTCGCGATGACTATATAAACACTCAAGCAAAGGATGATTTATTCGACTAGTGATCATCGTGAAATAAGCATTGTAGTCATAAATGTCCACACAAATATAAATACTGTAGTTACTGTTAGTGGAACTCCATTCAGATCAAGGGCGAAATTTCGAGACCAGTCCTTTCGAAAAGATGTGTAGACTTTTAGGTATTCGAGACAGCAGAGACCGGCGATTGGGATGATTCTACAAATAATAAACAACAGTCCATTTTTATTTGTTCACGAAAGAACTGTCAAGCCTGAAGCTAACTTATCGTGCCTTATGAGAGGCTTTTGGTCTATTTGCGTGAACTAATGCTACAACAAGACACCTTCAGAATAGCAGTACCAACATTGGGTTGTGGATTGGACCGCCTGCATTGGGGAATTATAAGAAACATGACAGAGGTTTTATTCCAACAACTGGTATGGAGATTTTGGTCTGCAGTTACCGGCCTGAATATTCCCTGCCGCCCAGACAAAGCTGTGGACTGCTACGTTTATATGACGTCGCAATGCAGCTAAAAACTTGCCTGTAGATTTCGTCATCACTTGATGGAATCAAAAGATGGCATGTTTCGGGACGAAATTTTTCTGTAAGGAGGGACAATGTGATGTGCATTATGCGACGTTTACGTCAGATTACGTGATGACTTCACACGACGTGTATAGTTTATTTCAAATTATAAGAATATAACTTTAAACGGCTCTAATGCTTTTATTGCACCACCTTCTGTGATGATAATTATTATACCTGGTCTCCTTATTGAACGGGTACGGTTTACCTATTTGCAACGTATGAATCTAGGGGCCGTATTGACTATAAATTAGGGCCCTAAAGATGAGGTCATATCTTCATGGTAATCTAAACTTGAGGATTTAACATTTTTAGCAGATAATGGCTGTCCGATTCATCCTTTTTCTGACCCAGCATGAAGAATGATTATTCTCTTCCCTCTCGAAACCGGCGCGTCCAACTGACTCGAACTATCCACCCAACCTTTGCAAATTGTGACATGGGTGTCATATTACGTCTCGTATAAATAACATATGAATCGTCCTTCCTGTCTATACCTTCTAATTTCGTTAAGTATTTATATCGAAGTTTCTGTAACCTCGGGCTTTCCATAATTGCGCGACGTTTGTCTATCGTGCCAAACTTAAAACCAGCTTTTTTAGCGTCCGCCACAAGGCCACAAGGTTGCTTTAGAACACTGAATATTTATAGGCTCATCACTGATTCTTTTATGTAAGCAGTCAAGTGTAGATACAACATTTCCTCTGTAGAAGGAGTATACTTGCTGCCTAATAGTATCAATTTCATACTCTTCAATTTTTCTCGGTGCTCCTTTGTCAATTCTTTGCTTTCGAGGCCCTGCGTTATTCTTAATTATTTTATATATTGTTCCAAAAGGCATCTTGGTTAATTGCGACGTTCGTTGAATGTTCTGGGTCTGTAGTTCGTTATTTTCTTCCATCACGGTTACGATAGACAATGAAAATGATCTGTTTTGCATCTTTTGATATATGCTTTCTCTGTCGTGCTCCAATCACTATCCACATCATAATCACTAACACTTTCAGCAAAAGGTCGCCACATGTTTGTTAAGTAAAGAGAGAAAAATCAAATATGTATACAGCAGTAAAGATTAACAATAAATGAAAAATAGACTCAATATTAGATGTAATATATACCAACTCTCCTAACTATGTTTACTTAAATTTTGTTTAATAAATATAAGCACTTATTTCATCTAAATTGTAATTTAATGACTATTTAACTATATATAATAACTATATATTCAAATTAACAACTGTTGGTACTTATATTATTATTAAATTTTATTTCATCTAAATTGCAGTAATTACAATTTACTTAAATTTTGTCATTACGGACCTCAGCAGTTTGTTTGTGTAAAAGATAATCGTATTGAGCGGCCAGGTAGTTATTGCCACAGGTGGTGAAATAAATGCATTAGAGCCGTTCAAAGTTATATTCTTATAATTTGAAATAAACTATACGTCATGGGGCTTCTCGCTGCTTTGGAAAGCAAAGAATCTAGAAACGCCCGATGACTCTATAAACATTCGACTAGTGATCACCGTGAAATAAACATTGTTGACATAAATGTGTACATAAATATAAATACTGTAATTATTGTTAAAGTCCACGCTTTTTCTCTTGGCACCAACTTACGCGAAAATATAAACGTCATTTGCTACAAAAAATATCGGTCTAGGGTACGTTCATAAGTCATTAATAAAAATATTACTTATATAATGTATACATTTTTAATTAATATCTATACAGAAAATAATTTCTAAATTATGATCTTAATTAAAAAAATGCTTCTAGAAGCTAATATACATTTTAAGTAAAATAAATCATATACTTATATACCCCTTTACTTACAGCTTGTATGAATGCATTTTTATTGATTACAACGAGTTTATTATTTGTCATGAATTAAACAAATTCTACTCGCGTATATTATATATTAGTAAAAGAAAATATCCAAATAATTATTGTTTATAATTAGAACTTTCTATGTGTATTAAACAAATTTAAAAAAAAATTGAAATATATATTTTCCAAATAATTGTACAGGTAAATAATACAAATATAAGTAATATTTTTTATTGTATAGCATTAATAAATACATATATAAAACATATATAAAAACCACAGCTACTTGAATACAAAATGTGAAATATATACATGTAAAGGACACACTTTGTTAAAACTAATTATATAAATAAACTATTCATTTATTATTCATTATTATTAAAATCCGAGTAGTAGCGTGGTAGTTATAGAGAATAGACGTGTAATTTTGGCTCCGCAAGAATTTATCGAATACGAGGTTTTTGCGAGTGTAATAAAGTAATATTGTTAGCAAATAATTAGAAGTGATACACAAAGGTGTAAATTTGTGAAATAGTGGAAGAGATAAGTACATGATTAAAATAAATAATATATGTTAGTGTTTGCAATAACAACAGAAAAGAGATAGAGAGAGATGTGGGCGGTGACTCGCTAAAGAGGCCAGCATCCGACAATATAAACATATGGCACAATAAAAACAAGGACTAGTAAGACATAAATAAATTTGTGGCGCACGAGCGAATTTCAAATTAGTGTGAAATAAAATCAAATAAATGTGATCCGAAAATTTTAAAATAAATATTTGAAATGGTTATACAAACATGAATTAAACGTGGTTTTGTCCTTACCTGCTTTTTAACTATTAATTAAATAGCAATTAGTTAAATAAATGGTTAAATATATCAATAAGGAACAGGTCCGGCTTATAAAATATTAGGAAATATTAACGAGATAACTAGCTTAGTGGTTTGGGGGCCTGGATAGACATTGTTTGCGATGGACAGTGGTGGGAGTAACACGGATGAAGGAAAAACAAAGAGAAATAAAAAAGACGTAGCCGAAATCTTCAAAAAGAGTAAAAAGCTGACCAGAACACCAGACAAAGAAGCAAGCAGTGACGAAAGTAAATTAGATAAATTAATGGAAATGATGCGAGGATTAGTTACACAAGTGCAACACATAGAGGGAAAACAAGATAAATATATGGAAGAAATGAAAGAAATCAAATTAGAAAATGAGAAGATTAGAAAAGAAAACGAAGAACTGAAAAAAGAAATTAGAAGTGCCAAAGGAAGATTAGATAAACTCGAGGGTATGAATAGAAGAAATAACGCAGTTATGGTAGGCTTGAAAATAGATGGGAGTGATCAAGATCAATTAAAGGTAGCGGTGGAAGATATTATCAAGAAGTACATGGAAATACAAATTGAAATTAAAGCGGTGAAACAACTGGGTCCAAAAACTTGCTTAATAGAACTGAAGAATATAGATGATAAGATAAAAATAATGAAAAATAAGGGCAAATTGAGAGGGTTTATGGAACAAAATATATACATTAACGATGACATGACAAAAGAGGAAAGAGAAATACAAGAAAAGATACGAAGAAAGGCCAAAGAAGAGAGAATGAAAGGAAAAACTGTTAAGATAGGATTCCAAAAGTTAATAGTAGAGGGAGAACAATGGAGATGGAATAGGGAAAAGGGGAATTGGAATAAGGAGGAACGAGAATTGGCACGAGAAAAGAAAATCCCAAAAATAGTGTCAAAAAACTAATAGTAAAGACTAGTGAAAATAAAGATGATGACCCGGACAAGAAAAAGGATATGATAAAGGAAAATAAACAAAATAATGATCAGTATGATAATGATGATACACAAAAAATAAAAAAGATAGAGAAAAGTAAGGATAAAGAAAGTGAAACATGGAAAATTGGTACTTGGAATATAAAGAGCATAACAGGAAAAGAAAAGGAATTAGAAAAGGAGTTTGAAGAGTTAGGAGTGGATGTATTAGCAATTACGGAAACAAAGAAAAAGGCACAGGGAATTATTAAGACGGACAATGGTCATATTATGATGTATAGTGGTGTAGGAAAAGAAAAAAGAGCAGCTGCAGGAGTGGGATGCATTATACACAAGAAATTAGAAAACCAAATTTATAGACGGAATGCCTGGTCAGAAAGAATATTACTAATAGAGATGAAGGAAAGAAACAGAACGAAAACAATAATAGTGGTGTACGGGCCAAACGAAGATGATACATCAGAAAATAAGAATAAATTTTGGGAAGAACTAACATTAGTGGTGGAAGACGCGAAAGGTATAATGTTTGTAGTAGGAGATTTCAACAGTAGAGTTGGCATAAGAGACGATGAATATAGTGAAGTATTGGGAACAAACGGGGAGACTGTTAGAAATAACAATGGAAAAAGAATGCTGGACTTCTGCATTGTACACAACTTGGTAATAACTAACACTCTTTTCCAACACAAAGATATACACAGATATACTAGAGAAGTCAAGAGTAGGGGGGAGAGGTCCATAATTGACTACATATTAGTTGACAAAAATAACAGAAGAATTGTGAGCGACACGAAAGTAAGAAGAGGGCCGGAAATAGGAAGCGATCACTTTGTGGTTATATCAAGAATAAAAGAAAAAGTTCAAAACAAGGAAAAGCAATATATATACACAGAAACAAGACCAAATAGAATCACTTAGAATATACAAATTAAGAAGTGAAGTCATTGCTGAAAAATTCCAGAAAAGGATAGCCGAAAGAGTAGAAAATATAGAAATTAATGGAACTATCGAAGAAATTTGGAATAGGTTTAAAGAAATAATAATAACTACAACGAAAGAGATATGTGGCGTAAGGAAAAATAAAAAGAAAAAACAAACAAAATGGTGGACAAATGAAATAAGACATCAAATTAAGATAAAGAAAAAAGCATGGAAAACATACTTAGCAGAACAAACAGTGGAAAAATACGATATATACAAAGAAGAAAGAAAAAAAGTGAAACATTTAGTAGTACAAGCAAAAAAGGAGACATGGAAAGAATTTGGGGAAAAGATGGAAAAAAACAGTAAAGAGAACCAAAAACTATTTTATAGAGTCTTGAAATCAGTAAGGAATGAAGAAAGGTCACAATCTACACATTATATACAAAATAAGAAGGGAGAGATCCTAAGCGATAGAATGAAGATTATAGAAAGGTGGAAAGAATACTTTCAGGAATTGTTAAGCGGAGGAGTGGAAAACGAGAATGCTAGTGAACAACAAATAATAGGAGAAGAAGAGACAGAAGAAATAATTACCATGGACGAACTGGAAGAAGCAATACAAAAACAGAAAAATGGAAAAGCGCCAGGCTGTGACAAAATAACAGCAGAAATGATAAAAAATATAGGACAAAGAGGAAGAGAATTAATGTTGAAAATATATAACAGAATATGGAGAGAAGAGGAAATACCAAACGATTGGAAGAAGTCATTGATAGTACCAATATACAAGAATAAAGGAAATAAGAAAGAATGCAATAATTACAGAGGAATATCCCTTCTAAGTACTGCAATGAAGATTCTCGAGCAAATAATAGATAAAAGACTAAGAACAAAACTCGAAAATACGTTACATGAGTCACAAAGTGGGTTTAGAAGAGGAAGGAGCACACAAGACCAAATATTCTCTGTGAAACAAATAATACAAAAAGCCTCTAGAGAACAGAAGAAAGTGTTCTTAGCATTTATAGACTTGGAAAAAGCCTTCGATAAAGTACCAAGAGAAAGATTGTGGAATGTATTAAGAGAAAGAGGTGTCAATGGCAAAATAAGACGATTAATACAGAAAATATATAACCACAATACTAATGCTGTAATAGCTAACAATTTAGAATCTGAGATATTTAAAACAAACGAGGGACTGCGCCAAGGGGGAAGTCTGAGCGCAATGCTGTTCATTGTTTATATGGATGACATTATCAGACAGTGTGCATGTAAAAGTAAAAAGTTCAGGGTTGGACACCTTAACTTGAATGCAGTCGAAGTTTCGGAAGGGGCATTCGCAGACGACATAGTAGTTATAGCCGACAATGAGGAAGATCTGAAACGTAATTTAACAACATGGAATATGACACTAAAGGACAGTGGAATGACGATGAGTAAGAGCAAAACTAAAGTAATGGTAGTGGGAGATGAACAGGTAGATACGAAAATCGTAATAGAAGGAACTGAAATAGAACAAGTGAGAACATTCCAGTACTTGGGAGTACGAATTGATGGAAGAGGGACCCAGGACGCTGAGATTAATCAAAGAATAGAAAAAACAACAAAGCTGTACTACAGCATGAGGAATAATTATTAACAAAAAAGAGATATCCCGAGAAACAAAACTAAAAGTATATAAGGCAATTTACCGACCGATATTAACATATGGCTGTGAATCCTGGATATTAAATAGAAGACAAAAGAATAAATTACAGGCAGTAGAAATGAAGTATTTAAGAAGAGTTAGAGGAGTTACAAGGATGGACAGAATAAGAAACTTGGAAATACGAAAAGATTTGAAAATGCAGTCAGTGTTAGAATACATTGAACAAAGACAGCTAGGATGGTGGGGACATTTATATAGAATGGAAAATACAAGACAAACAAGAAGGATATGGGAAGCAAGGATAATGAAAAATAAAAGAAGAGGAAGGCCAAGGACAACATGGGATGATGTCATAGCGGAAATACTGGGAAGGAAAGGCAAAACATGGACAGAAGCGAAGAACATGACAAGGAATAGAAATGAATGGAAAACGTTTATAAAAAGCTAGAAGATAAACGCCCTACACCATTGTTATGGTAATAGGGATTTTTGGATTATATATATATATATATTAAAATCGGATAAATTAAAGTCTTTATTACCTATGTTTATTATTAACTTATTACAATATGCTAGTATATGTTCTTTTTCTATATCAACAAGACATATTTGCCCATTCATTATTGAGGGAATCTTTCTCTAACTAAAGTTTCTACATCGCTTAGTTTGGAAGTAGCGACCCAGTTTTTAACACTTGTCTTGAGGATTTGTGCAATCTAATAATTTAATATAGTTCAGCTTTTGTAGATTTTGCTTCGTGTCTAATGCCATGTCGATTTAGCTAAGTTACCATTTCTTCTTTCTTGGAATTCGTATTTGAAATGCTTTATTGCTAAAACGTTAAGATAACCGGCATTATCCAACACAACTACAGAATTTGAAGGTAAAGTTGGTATTACTTGCTCTAATAACCATCGCATGTAATTTTTGAAATTCATATAATAGTAGTCTCCAGTTTTTGTCTAGATTTATAAATTAATTCTGTGTTATGCACAAATCCTGTTTCATCACCTGTATATTTATACATATATTATTTTCTTGTGATTATATCATATTATGGCTACGGCACAGACTGGAGCGAGGGACATTGCACACTTCGCTAGAAAGGCGAATGTTGACGGTTCCTCCTCCAAGTTCTTCTAGGCCTCCCTCTCCTGCGCTTTCCTTGTGGGATCCATTCCAACACTAGCTTAGGTAGCTGTTCACCTGTCATCCCTCGCACGTGTCCATACTGTAATGTTTGTCTGTCTGGGTTCTTAAATAAAACTAATGGTAATTTAGACACACACTATATTAATAATAAAAACGAATGACAATTGAAAAACTAATTACTAACAATAAGAACATTTATGTAAGTTCACTCGGCGATGATTTGGTATGGAATGAATCAAATCCCTTCCTCGACGGTTTATATATCGGCCGTCGCACCTCTCTCGTGTTTTCTATTCTCGATCTTTCCGTTTCTATATCATTAAAGAAGGTGCAAGAGGTGTGGTACGTGACGTATCGTTGGATGAAGATCATATTGCCCCTTACTAAAAATGAAGTTTCGCACCGAAACATGTCATGCTTTGGTTCCTTCAAACGATGGCGAAATCAACATGTTACATTGTGACGTCATATCGAAATAACAGTCCACGGTCTTATCTTGTCTGGGTGTACAGGAATATTCAAGCCGGTAACTGTATACCAGAATTTCCATACCAGTATGTTGGAATATTACTTCTAACATGTCTTTTACAATTCTCCAGTCCAGGCGGTCCAATCCACAACCCAATTTTTGAACTGCTAATTTAAAAATGTCTTGTTGTAACATTTGTTCACGTAAATGGACCAGAGCCTCCCATAAGGCACGATAGGTTGGCTTTAGGCTTAACAGTTCTTTCGTGACCAAATAAAGTATTGGCTGTTCTTCATTTATTATTTGGAGACTCTTCCCAATTACTGGTGCCTGCTGTCTTAATTTTTCGATTCTGCCAAATCTCTCTTTAAATTCTTTGGCAATTTCTTTGGCCATTCGCAGATCTCTGGCTACGCAATAAGCGAGCGCGTAGTCTGGCGGCACCGTGAACAAATCTTGCTATTTCTTGATGGTCACTCCAAATCGAGCTTTTCTCGAACCAGAATATTCCTCAATAAAATCTTCGAATGTTAGATCCTTGTAGTGGCTATTTAATTGGCGCAGGTCAGCGGCTTCGTCATTATTGTCTCCAGAGTATAGGGCTAATCGATTAAAATGTACGACTCTGGGCTTAGTATGAGGTGTTCGCCTTATGCGGTGTATTACATCGTTAATCCGCTTCAACACCTCGTATGACCCCTCCCAATTCATTTGAAGTTTTGGAGAAATGCCCCGTCGACGTTGTGGATTATATAACCAAACCCGATCGCCTTCATGGTAACCACCCTTCTCGGCGTTGATGTCATAGCTCTCCTTCGTTCTGTCACTGGTATCTTGGATATTATTTCTTACTTGATCATGGATATTATCCAGTCTTTGTCTGAGAGTGCTGACATAGTCTTCTCCAGCAAAATCTTCACCAGGTTTGCTCCCAAACTTCAAATCACAGGGCAGTCGGAGTTTCCTTCTGAATAGCACGTTTGCTGGTGATTGCCCAGTTGTCTCTTGCATAGATGCCTGATACGCCATTAGGAATAATGGTACATGTTCGTCCCAATCTCTCTGGTGTTCGGAGACCACTTTGGATAAGTGTCTGATCATGGTCTTGTTCATTCGCTCTACCATCCCATCTGATTGTGGATGCAAGGGAGTTGTTCTCGTCTTTCGTATGCCCAAAAGTTCACATATCATTTCGAATAGACTGGACTCGAAATTTCGCCATTGATCGGAATGAAGTTCCAGGGGTACACCAAAACGGCTGATGAACTCCTTTACTATCAGGTCTGTTACAGTTCCAGCCTTTTGATTTGGTAGAGCATAGGCTTCAACCCATTTGGTAAAGTAGTCCTTGACCACTATTATGTATTTATTTCTTTGGCGCTTTTTGGAAAAGGAATGCGGCATCTATGGCAATTCTTTCAAATGGGCTTCCCACATTGTATTGGCGCATAGGTGCACGTCGACGCCTCTGGCGACCATTACTTCCGGCGCAATTAGCACACTTTCGGCACCACTTTTTCACATCTCGTGAGCAATTCACCCAGTAAAATCTCTGGTGCACCTTCTCCAGTGTTCTATGGATGTCAAAATGTCCTCCAGAACCACCGTTATGGAGTTCTCGCAATGCCTCTGATATTCTTTTCTTGGGAACCACCATTTACATCTTCCGCTTGCTTCCATCGTGATTTTCAACCTCACGTCTCAGGAGATCGTCTTCCCTGGTTAAGAAATTCCATTGTGCCCAGTATGTCTTCAATTTTCGTGAATAGGGAGCGATTTCCTGCCAGGTCGGTCTTTGCCGATTTCTCTTCCAAGCTCTGAAGACTGCAAGATCGGGACCATCTTCTTGATCTGCTATCTTTTTTTTAATAAGTAGTTTAATTGTCAGTTTATTAAAACTCTAGTAGGCACTAGAGAGAAGTTATTCTCCTCTCTGTGCAACCTTTGTATATTTTAACTCTAAATTAAGTCAGCTTCAGGGCTTCACCTTATTACTTCGTCCGATAGGCTTCAAACGTCTGATTTCTAAATTACCTTTTGTTAAATATTAACTGGTTGACTAGCTTCACCAGCAGCCAGAAGTTAGTGTAGATTATAGAACGGCGCTTAGAACCTTCAGTCGGGCCTTCGTTCAATTTAGATATATCTTAGGGTTACGTCAAGATCTAGATAACCTTATTTTACTCTGTAAATTTATTGTAAAGAACCTCAGTTACGTATACCTAATTTGTGTTCTATTTAATATTGTCTTGATCTTAAATCGTATAAATAACTTTATCTTTCGCCCTTTTATCACCTGTGTATACAGGGTGATGTTAACTTAACAGGTGTTCCTGTTTGTTTTAAGAAAAACTCTAGATTACGCCTGGAGCGTTGCTAGGGCGTTACCCATTAATTTCGTAGGGTGGCATATTAATTTTTGTAGCTTGTAGCTATTTATTTTGCTTCTAAGATTATCACATCGTATAATACCACCTAGTATTGATATTTACACTTTATAAATTAATTGCAGTGAGGTAAAATTTTTGCTATAATTAATATTATATTCAGATTTCTTTTATATCATATTTATTCTGTTTATAAACTTATTGCTTCTACTTACTTATTCTTGATTACTTATGCATTTCATATAACTTCATTTAATGTTTTAGATCTCAAATTATAGATTATTTCGAGATGTTAATCATTTACCTAAACTTTTTGCTTGTATTATAACTGCTAGAATAGAATTATTAGCATCTGGACACTTTGTTGTAGTGCCTTTGTTTAGTTGTGACCTGCGTTTACTGTTGTGATATAAGAACTACTTCGTGATATTAAAGCTTGTTATTCTTGATCATTTGTGTATTGTTTGATTCCCTTCCCTACAAGTGTTGGGTAAAGCAAAGTCTCACGTTTTATTTAGTAGCCAGTGATAGGGAGCTGTCTCTCTTGTATTTGGTGCTACCTGGGCCCCACCCGCTACCGTATATACGGGGTGAACCTTGCAGGTTTTAATATACGGTGGCGCCACCATTACAGCAAGCGACCTTTGGGACTCGTGCGCTCTTCGAAACTATTGAGCTAGCCGGCAGGGTGATTACGACGGGACGTCCAACTTCAGGTAGGTCAGATCAAGAGAGGGAGGCTTGCATAACATCTTACAATCTCCATGTTACTTGTGGTTTGCTAAATTGGTCGCGTTTAGGTAGCATACCCCATAATAAGGTGTTCGATTTGAATTTATTTCACGTTGCCTTAGATTGCTTAAATCGGAGAATATTTTGTACTGTATGTAGACCAAAACAATTATTCTGTAACTAATTTATTTTAGTCAATTAATACAATATTTTTAAGCATATTTTGCACTGAAAATAAAATAATCAATCAACCTCTGTGTTATATTATTTTATTTGTGATATAATTTTGCGGTATTATAAAATAAGATACATGTATTTACAAAAAGTATAAAACCTAAGAATTTTTCATAATTATAGAAATGTATATAGTTACATTAAAAAAAAAAAAAAAATTAATAGCGAAATTTTAAAATTTGTTTTACATCCATTATTGACAGTTGAATAAATTAGTTCTGTAATTTCCTGGTCACGGATGAACCACTTAAGAGAAATCATTGTTCTGAAATAACAAAAAAGATGCTTGTCGGCCATGGGTTTTGTTCTAAATTTCTTTAATTTTCCTGGGAGTTATCAACAAACAACCAATAACAATTCTGGAATATGCAAATACTGCAGTTGAAGTATAAATGAAATGCACCACAGACATTTTTATTATTATGTGTATATATAGTGGCATGACATAAGATACACTGAAGAAACTGTCTTCTGCTGAATAATTAACTCTCCATTTTGACAAACACATATTTTAATTTTTTCCATAATTATTAATGTGACTATCATTTTCATTTAATTGTTTAAAACGTTCATATAATCATCCACAGTACATAATATCCGTAATATTGATAAATTTACATAATCATTTATTAACAGACATTGCTTGACAGCGACATTTGAAATAAATAATATCAAATGACATACGTCATAAAGAATGTTATTCGTACATTTGAAAGTGAGTCATAGCCAAGTTAATTTAATGTGTACTATATCTATTAATTCTTAATTTGATTGGTTCCAAAGCAAAAATAGGCCTGGTGTAAGTGCTCTAACATAAGAAACATGCAAGGACGTGTTCAGATATATTCACTCAATGTTCGCCAGAGCAATATTTTTAGTAGTATCTTTCTCATACAAAAGTAAATTTTGTAAAATTTAATGTTTTTTTTTTTTTAATATTTAAGAAAATATCTCAAAATCCTGAGGTGATGGAGCAAATTTTAAATCAAATTCAGAATCAGCATGACAAAAGGCCATCAATTACACGTATTGGTGTATAAGAAAACTAAACTGTGTTGACCAGTGTTATTAATTAAAATGAGTTTTGTTAGGTAATCTAACCTGAACTGAAGAATTATCACAATATTATTGCTACAGCTTAAAAAAACTCATATATATATATATATATAAATATATATATATATATATATATATATATATATATATATATATATATATATTGATATATATTGCGCTGAGATAGGTCTCTACGTTGGGCTAGCCAATTGATATATGACGCACCCTGCCTGCGGTGAGAGAATGAAATGTTAATGAAATAAAAGTGTAAGATAAAAATCAAGTATTTGAAAAGATTAGTTGGGCGCCTTAATTTATAAAATCTCACCTCAGACTGCGCTATCTTTATCTCAAATAGCCAACTAGTCGGAAAGCAAGAAACTATATAAAAAAACAACTTTACTAAATGGGTGATCTCAGGCTCGTCGTGAATTTTAGGTTGTTGCTTCCATAAATGAATAATATTAATGTTGAGGCTTAATAAAATAACTCCTACAAACAAATATAAACAAATAAAAGATTTATGTAAATTAAAAAATATGATATTTTTTAAATTAAAGGAAACTGTAAAAATATAACGTATTACAAATGTGATATTACCGAAACTGTATATACGCATAAACAACAAGGTGTTACTAATGTGAAAAGAGGTTATGTGTGTTAGACTAATAAATAATATGAATATAAATGTGAATAACCTTATTACAATAATGGTGAGTACCCTTTTATTGCTATATCTAAGTTTTAAATAGCTTGTTTAATTAAATATAAAAATCAGAACAGGACGTGATAGATCAGGTAAATAATTCGAGAATATTGTTAAATAAAAGTTTAAAGAATTTAATTTTTGGAAAAATAGATAAATATTATCTGAAAACCTGTTATAATAATGATCCTGATGTATGTTTGTAGATCGTATGTATGAATTGGGAAGATTCTCGGCGATCCGAAAATGTTCGGGTGCAGTACAAAACGATGGCGGCGTGGGTGGCTGTTTACGAAGACGCTATCGAAGATTTTCTTCGGACTTCGTCTCCGGTGCCTAATTACTCCCTGCGCTCGTTTCTGGCTGTAGGATTTCAGGTATCGTTGTAGATGTACGTTAGACTATTATGTTAATGTTCGGCGATGGATTCTGGAATATTTTTCTTTTGATTTTCTATCGTTTTCGGTGGAACTACGTCTGTGACGCTATGTTGTTTGAAAGTTCGTTATTACCGAAAATTCTTGTAGTAATTCTCTTGTCGATCGAGTTAATTAATATTCTGGATACTTTTAATAACTTTTAGATGAATTTATAATTTAAATTTATGTTTTTTAAAAGATTTCTAAGGCTTGGTCTAAAAAGATGCGTCTATTCATTTTTAAAATTCAAGGATCGAATATCCCGATAGCACTTGTCTGAATATTACCAAACACGCTATCTATTGATATCAAAAGTCTCGATGATTTTCCCTTTTAACAATTTTATATAAAAAGAATTTGATTAATTTTGATTATCTAACTGATTTTAAAAATTATATAATAAATTACCAAGTTAGGTTAAGATAGATTTGAATGATACAAATCGCATACTGCGCATGATAAATGTAAACATAGCGAGATGTCAATTTGTAGGCGTGTCTTACTAGCGTCGATATAATACAAAGATGCATATGGATTTGAATATGTTTTTCGCGCTAATATTTGAAAATTTGAATATGATATAATAAAAGTAAATAATGAAAGGAAAATAAATATAGAAATTTTAAGAATGAAATGCTCGTTATAAAAATACATATGCACTTCGATACTACTAAGACTTAATAATATTAATTATATAACCATTATATTATAACCCTTTTTCACTTTGTATGTCTTATTCTTCCTATTTTAGATGCAGCTCTATATGAATAACTTGCATCACTACAATATATATATATATATATATATATATATTTATATATATATATATTTTTGTTTAAATTACAGAACTAATTTATTCAACTGTCAATAATGGATGTAAAACAAATTTTAAAATTTCGCTATTAATTTTTTTTTTTTTAAATGTAACTATATACATTTCTATAATTATGAAAAATTCTTAGGTTTTATACTTTTTGTAAATACATGTATCTTATTTTATAATACCGCAAAATTATATCACAAATAAAATAATATAACACAGAGGTTGATTGATTATTTTATTTTCAGTGCAAAATATGCTTAAAAATATTGTATTAATTGACTAAAATAAATTAGTTACAGAATAATTGTTTTGGTCTACATACAGTACAAAATATTCTCCGATTTAAGCAATCTAAGGCAACGTGAAATAAATTCAAATCGAACACCTTATTATGGGGTATGCTACCTAAACGCGACCAGTTTAGCAAACCACAAGTAACATGGAGATTGCAAGATGTTATGCAAGCCTCCCTCTCTTGATCTGACCTACCTGAAGTTGGACGTCCCGTCGTAATCACCCTGCCGGCTAGCTCAATAGTTTCGAAGAGCGCACGAGTCCCAAAGGTCGCTTGCTGTAATGGTGGCGCCACCGTATATTAAAACCTGCAAGGTTCACCCCGTATATACGGTAGCGGGTGGGACCCAGGTAGCCCCAAATACAAGAGAGACATCTCCCTATCACTGGCTACTAAATAAAACGTGAGACTTTGCTTTACCCAACACTTGTAGGGAAGGGAATCAAACAATACACAAATTATCAACAATAACAAGCTTTAATATCACGAAATAGTTCTTATATCACAACAGTAAACGCAGGTCACAACTAAACAAAGGCACTACAACAAAGTGTCCAGATGCCAATAATTCTATTCTAGCAGTTATAATACAAGCAAAAAGTTTAGGTAAATGATTAACATCTCGAAATAATCTATAATTTGAGATCTAAAACATTAAATGAAGTTATATGAAATGCATAAGTAATCAAGAATAAGTCAGTAGAAGCAATAAGTTTATAAACAGAATAAATATGATATAAAAGAAATCTGAATAAAATAGGCCTGGTGTAAGTGCTCTAACATAAGAAACATGCAAGGACGTGTTCAGATATATTCACTCAATGTTCGCCAGAGCAATATTTTTAGTAGTATCTTTCTCATACAAAAGTAAATTTTGTAAAATTTAATGTTTTTTTTTTTTTAATATTTAAGAAAATATCTCAAAATCCTGAGGTGATGGAGCAAATTTTAAATCAAATTCAGAATCAGCATGACAAAAGGCCATCAATTACACGTATTGGTGTATAAGAAAACTAAACTGTGTTGACCAGTGTTATTAATTAACATGAGTTTTGTTAGGTAATCTAACCTGAACTGAAGAATTATCACAATATTATTGCTACAGCTTAAAAAAACTCATATATATATATATATAAACAAAAATATATATATATAAAATATATATATATATATATATATATATATATATATATATATAAACACACAGACTAATTATTCTAATTTGATTACAAAAACACCACTTAAAGGTTATTTCATGTTAACAACTTCTTAATGACTCTATGTTAAATATATATATATAAGCGGCGGTCTCCAGCCAAATTTTTAATAGTTATTGAATCGGTAACAGTTTCAAAATGAACATACTAATTTTTATAGTTATTTATATTTTTAACACGGTCGTTGCGATAAATTTTCGTAAGTTTAATATTCACTTTCAAAATATTTTCTATTTTCTTTTAAATATTTCGTATCATATATTTATGTGATTGTTTTTTGCAGCATCCTATCTTTCTCGGTGTTCTTTGTCGAAATCAAATCTTAATATCTGTGTTAAAGATAATGGGAACGCCGCTATAAGCTACATAGTGAAAGGTAAGTATATATTTTCATATTTATTGTTCTAAAAAGTAGGTATCGTCTAAGTATACTTTAAATAAGATGTGTATTTGACACCCGAACTTACTTTTTTTGTGTTTATAATCAAATCTTTCTTTTCATTTTCTAAGTAAAATTAGAAAAAAATAAAATGAAAGATTATTTTATTATTATTATTGGGGTTTCTAATCAGGGGAAGCACTATAGTCAAAAATTTAGTACATATTAAATCATATACTGAATCAAAGTGGCTTGCCTGATCATTCGTTTTCATTTCTCTTTTTGGGTTAGGATATTTTATATAAACATGAATGATATATGACCAGGATTACTATTAAAACAATATTAATTAATATCAGAAGTGAGATTTATACAAAACGATAGCTGAAACAAATTTTACGAACTTGTGTTATAAGTAGGGACCGGATACGAGAGGCGATGACTCTTCGCCCACGGGCGTACTATTGAAAATTTGTATTTTTAAAGAGTTTTTAAATTTATTTATATATTTGGAAAACTAATGGGTGGTGACCTATAAAATACGAAATACATTTTCATTTGTTCATTTTGTAGTTCAAGTTGAGTAAAGGAGTATTAATATTAACTAGCAATAATTTCTCAAGGTTCTCTGTTCTCTTGGAATGAAATATATCCTTGTAGATAGAAAACGTCCTTTCTACATCGCAACTGGTTATAGGTGCATACTGGGAATATTCCTTTATTTCAGCGTATTTAGCAGTTAGATTTTGAGGCATTGTCCCTATACACAATTGCCGCAATGTTATTAAATCTGGATTTATATTAAAAACTGAGTCTAACTCTTGCCGAAGGCCACATCCGAAGTCACTTGGAATATTTTTCAAATTATTAATAGCCACATCTAATGTGGTTAATCCATCATTTAATTTGAGATTTTTATTTTCAAAATAAATTATTAGTTTTGGCAAATTTCCAGTGTTGCTGAAAAAAGTACAGCTGATTTTTTAAATTTGGAATTTGTATTAGTTCCTTTCACTCAGAAATACTTCGAGCATCGTCATTTAAACACGTAACGATAATTCTCTGCATAAGAACTAGTAGCTTCTAACCAAGTCTAGTTATTACTCGAGAGGGAGGCAGTGACAAAGATGGAACTTTTTCCCTGTAAAGAGCTACTCTCCATGGTGCTTTTCTAAAAACTTCTTTAAAAGCGGATACAAGTCTATCAACTTACGGAAAGGTGTCTCGTATATATTCACATATTCTGTGGAGAACATATGCTACAAAAGTAATATGCAGCATATTAGGATATGTTTGCTTTAATAGTCTGCCTGTTTTTAACATATATGCAGCACTGTCACTAACAAATATAAGTATTTTTTCTTTGTACCTGTCGTTCGAATGAAGCATTTGGTGCATATTCTGGTAACTGGTTTTAGTTACTGTTTCCGAATCAACTGTATTTATAACTTGTGTTTCGATTACATGTGTTATATGGAATAATTGGATGTAGTACCACTAGCTTATTAGCACCATTAAGAGCTACTCTTGATGGTGCTTTTCTACACCAGCTACAACATTTAGCACACAGCATCCTAATATATCGACAGTTCCGTCGGCAATTATCCATAGGTAATGATTTAAAAGATGACTTTTAATGCGTTCTACTGCATTGGTGTAGCACTTAGAAACATAATATTTTTGTAAGGTGGATTCATCACAAACATTTCAACCAGTATATTTTTGGAGAAATGTTTTGAAGGTGGGATAGTTAACTCTTTTGATGGAGTTCTACGATAAAATTGTCAGATTCCAACGGGTCTAATTTCTGTGTATGTGTTTGCGATGCTAAGTGACGTTTTACGTGTGAATTTTACGATATTTTACAGAGTTTGCAATAATAAATTTCGGAATCACTGGTAATGGACATAAATCAGTATGACCCTTAATCCATCTCGCCATTGTTTTACGATGCCATTCTTGATATTGTTCCATATTATATCTGAAAAAGTAACTTAAACAATGTTTTAGATCTAAATAAATTTAAATTAAAAATGTATGCGTAAGTTATTGAAACTTAACGAAATTCACTGGACACTTACGTCAAAATAATTGGGAGAAGCAGATTTGATAAAATAATATTAAGCAGAATCTATTACAAAAATTACGAAGTATGTAATTAACAGTTAAGGCAATGAGAAAAAGGAACCGTACTTTATTTATCTTACGAAATATAAACTAATAAATAAAATAAATTATAAAAACTTCTCATGCTTCTATCTACGCCCATCAAGAAAATAATTTAACTGTAATATTAAAATAATTCCGTCACAATTCAACGACAAAAACAGATGTGCGGTTAACCGAATGAATAGTGCTATTCAATAACTGCGTGTTGAACTTTGCGATGTTATAGACTATTTATATGATCCATCGTAATTTCGGCCTGATGCGTCCGGTCTCTAACAATCACATACCTCGAAAATTTGTGCACATTGTTTTTTATTTATGTAAGAAAGTATTTTATATGGACATTTTTTCTTACCATAGGTGATGATAAATATGGATTTCCTGTACTGAGTCCTTATCGTGCTTCAAAGCTTGAATTAAAAGGAAAAACATTTTCAATACCTCTCACTGATATTTACACTGATAGCTTTAAAAATTATATGTTTGCGGATGTTAAGTAAGTATACAAGTAAGACTCTAGTAATAGTGAAATGCAATTTTATGTATAGTTCGTAAAGTATAAGTTTTCAGTTCAAGGCCAAATTCAAAGCATATGATTCAAATCAGTACTGCAGAGTCAAATAAAGTCAATATTCAATCGCGGAAATAACCGTTTGTCATAAAATATAAACGTCATGTTTTGCAATATTGTCAAAATTTTTGTATGTCACGCAATATAACCAAAGAAAGCATATACATAACCTACATGTCAAAAGTAAAGTAGGAACATGAATAGTTCAAAAGTATTGTTTCTTTTCTAGTATATTCATTCTATCCATGAAAACTATGCGCAAATTATTACTTTAATATTCGAACAAATTACCAGGCATCTAAGAAATATTCTGTAAAATAAATAGGTAGGTTAGAAATGTCAAAGTGATAATCAAACAATTTCGTACTTATTGTCACTAATTGATATTACTGTTTATTATCAGTATTGTTCTGAAAAGAACGGATTTTGTAATTTTTTATGACAAACTAAATATTCAAATTAGAAGAATGGTTAACCTAGAAGTCAGAATACCGGAAACAAAGTCAATAAACAACAGTATTCAAATAATTTTACAGCAAGCAGAATATTACAAGACTATCTCCTGGACAACTTATCGTTTTTATTTAATATAATATTTCAAGGACGTACGTCTTGACTTAAAATGACAAACGTGTGTAGTATTACAGCGCGTATTCATGTGTGTTAGAAAGAGATAAAGTACCATTTGCGGTTCCCACTTGGGCAGTACGAACTGAAAACTTATACTTTATGAACTGTATATGTACATTATTAATTTTTGTACTGACTCATTACGAACATTTTTACACAAAGTTGTTTTGAAAAGTCATTCATAAAGAAAATGTTTTTCTGAAACGTAAAACTGGGGCGTTCCCCCAATTAGGGTCATCTACAGTGGAATGTGGTTGTAGATCCGAAAGAATCCAGCACCTTATTTTTATAAAAATACAAGGAAATTAACAACAAGCTAAAAAAACAACTACAGCGTTTTTAAGTTTGCGGATTGCGGGAAAAGTGCGAGAAAATAAAAATATAAAATTGCAGCTCTAATACATTTTTCAGATCTTTCAATTAGCTTGTGGATGTCTTCATAAAAAATGTTTTATTTTTGTTTGAAAAATACGCCGAATCTGTGTCCATTACTTCTTCATCGCTCGTAAATTTCTTCCCACGCAGTTCCTTTTTTATTTTTGGGAATTGGTAAAAATCACTCGGAGCGAGATCTGAACTAGAACTAGATCTGAACTAGAGTTATCTGTTGAAGCGTATGTTTGTCGGCTACGAGGTCGGCATCATGTACCTGGACAAGTATGTAAAGCGATGCTTGGCCGGAGGGCGAAGAAATTAATTAGTTGGATTAATTAAATTAAGGTGATCTCGATGAAACAGATATCATTAAAATATCCCTTGTGAGACAAGCTTTATAACGATATGCGACACGATATATAATAGAAGACGTACGTAATTAAATTAAAACAACTTAATTTAAAATTAAATGTATAAAGAAATTCAAAGCGAACGTTAAATGCTTGGTTGACCGTTCAAGGCAGGTAGAAGCCGAAGCGTCTATCATAGTACGATAACAAAAGAAAGGCTTTCTCTTTGCACACGAAATGTACATGGCTAAGTTGATGTTTAATATTTTAAATGCGAGATATATATTTAAAGAAATATAATTTAAAACTAAATTAAAATAATCTATATATGCGAAGCGTAACAATCTTTGTAATCTATTAACAAAATTCCTTCTGAGTCCCCAAAAAAACATCGCCATGAGTTAGTTTTGCGGCCGATTGTGATACCTTAAACTTCTCGGGTGGTGGTGTGCCTTACTTATGTCATTGCATGAAGTCTTGCTTGAAGTCAAGTTTATAATGATGAACTTAAGTTTCATCCCCAGTGATAATTTGACCCAATACACCATCTCTGTCTTCATTACGGAAGTCCAAAAACGAACGCGAAACTTTCACGCGCTGTTGCTTTTTGCGACGACGTGAGCATTCTCGGCACTCATCTTGCGCTGACCTTAGTCATGCCAAGATGATCTTGCATCGGATATTCCAATAATTCCTGCGAGTCCTCCTTTAGCTGAGTATGTTCCATTATTAATTTTTCGACTTTTCGAATAACTTAAAAAGGTATAAAACCCCTTACCACAATTAATAATCGTATTTTAAATACGTATTTTGATAACTAAATTGTCATCATCAGTAGGTCAAACTAATCACAGTGTTGTACATGGGGTACAGTAAAGTTGACACAAAGAATTGCGCACCACTTTACAAGGCATCCACGTCTGCACTAAATTTAAGAAAACTAATGTTTCGTCAACTTACGTCTCTTCAGAAATGGCACACATGTGTTTGTTCTCATGCCCTCAGCTTCTACTACCTCTTTTATAAAAATGAAAAGATACACTAGATGGGATAGGATCGTTGTCTGAGTTGGAAGTATTAATTTTATATTTAACGATGTAAATTCTTTCGTATATATCGAGCTCCCTCGGGTTGCTCATATTTTTGATAAGTTTTAAACCCTTCTACCGTGATGTTATGATCAGCCATAGCGTCGAACGCCTTCACCCTCACAAAGGAGACAGCAATTCCTTGTATACCTTAGTTGTAAACCAAGTAGAATTCTTAGAACTTTGAGGTCTGGGCTCATATACAATTTTGTATTAATTCGGGATGGTGTTGATGATCTAATGCTAACATCAAATCGTCGACATTATTGCAGTATGATAGACCTTCGTCGGTTGAAAAATACTCTGTTAGTTCTTTCTGACGATTGCGATACACAGAAATATACATGCCTGGCGCTAACAGTTTTCATCCTAGTGTTCCTGCCTTAGTTTTTGAGAAATTCAGGTCCGGAATAAGATCATTTAATTCTAACTGATTTATTAGGTGCGGTCCGTCGTCTTCAGATGGCAAATATTCGCCTTCGCTGGTTAATAACTGGACATTTGCTTTTTCTAGTTATATAACATCATATTCTTCTGCAGAAGGTACTGGACGAGTAGCAGAAGGCAGACAGACTAGCATAACTAATATTTTTCTTATGTTTGTTGGAAAATCCAAAAGTTTTTCGTACAGCGATAGTAAGGATCAGTCCAATAGTTCGTTTGTTCACGCCAAATCATAGCTCTTGCAAATTGCATAGCGCTTTCCTTGCCGTTTGACCAGCCCCACAGAGTAACAGCACAGCGTGCGCAGCAAATGCTGGGAGTCCACGGCTTGCCTTGATGTTCAATGGTTAAACCAAAATAGTGAAAATATAGCTTTTCTGTTAAATGTGTAATATTCCGCTTATGATCGTGGGCAGTGAATTCTCCACATACAAAACAGAAACTGTTTGGATTCTTCTTCTGTTTTGGGTTGGACGCCAGCACGTTCAGGCACTTGAGCACACTGCTCTTTGTACTATCCCCAATAGATCTCTCAGTTCCACTCTGTTAGTCTTGTGTCCTCGATAAAAGCCACTATCCTCCTCAGGGGAAGTTTGAGTACATTCGAAGGATCCAATAGATCTCTCCCGAAATATTTATGTCTGAGTTCCTTCAGTTCCTTACACATGCATATTACATGAAGGCTAGTTTCCTCCCGTTTTTCACATCTCCTACACCAGGGCTCGCTAACCAAGCCCACGCTGTACAAATGCTTCCTTAAAGGACAATGTCCGGTTATTGACCGGTAATTATTTTAATTTCTTTTTTGTTACTACGAATTAGGTTAGCTGCAAACGTTCCGTCCAGCTCCCTTAGTAGTGTTTTGGTATGGAGTTGACCTTCCGTTAACCTCCATTTATTTTTATGTTCTTTTTTTAGCCATAACCAGATCTCCCTTTTAGCGGAATCCTTAGTGATTCCACATACAGGTTCTGGTCCTATGAAGTTCCTATTAGTACCTTCTTTGGCATTTGTCGGCTATCTCATTGCCTTTAATTCCCTCATGTCCTGGCACCCATATCGGCGACACTAGATTGTCTTGTGCCAGTTTATTGAGGACATGTTTACAATATTTCACCAGCTTAGACCTGGTAGATGGGTTCATAATGCCTTTAATAGCCGCCTGACTATCAGTCATTATGTTAATTTTTTGTTTGCGCAGCCGGCTTTCCGAATTTCCTCGGCGCAGGCTGCGACTGCAAACAATTCGGCCTGGAAAACCGTAGTATGTTTCCCCAGACATATCGATGTCTTCCTTCTAGGGCACATTCCGCATATGCCTGCACCTGCCCCTGACTAGATTGTGATCCATTAGTGTACCAGGTGCCGGCACCACAATCGATCGAGCGACTTTTTGCCTGTTCCCTGGTCGGTATAAATATGTTCAGCTTAGCTGTAAACATAATTTCAGGTGCCATACTGTCCGCCGGCATTTGAAATATCGGCCCTTTCAGTATAGTTCCTTTATATCTGTATGGCTCCCTACACCCTTATTAGGACACCATACGTCATTGCCTCCAGCCTCAGTATCGCAGCCATTGCCTCCGCCTTTACAAATAGTTCCAGCCGAGGGAGATCCACGATGACCTCAATGGAAGCGGTTCCCGTGCTGTTCATAGCTCCCGTGATTCCCAACAGAGCCTGTCTCTGGAGAGTCGTAAGGAGCCTCACCGACGATGTCCGCTCCGTCCTTCTCCACCAGACAACTGCTCCATGGGTAATCGTTGGTCTTATTACTACTGTGTACAATCAGTGTACCACATTTGGTTTTAGTCCCCAGGTCTTGTCAACAGTTTGGATTATTTATATACATACGCGGCATTGTGAAATAAAAAGACGTTTAGCTATCACAAACTGCCTTACATTGAATCGAAAGAGCCGTGCGTAGCTCCTTATATACCCACACAGCTATATATCTACCAATTATGAATTTAATTGGTTCCAGAGAAAAAAAAGGGTGTGGTTTAAGTGCTCTGACGTAGGAAACATGCAAGAACATGTTTAGACATGTCCATTCTACGTTCGACAGGACAATAGTATCTTTCTTATATAAAAGTAACTTCAAAATTTTGCAAAATTTAATGCGCTTTTTGAAAAAACTATATCTCAATATCCTGACGTGATGGAGCAAATTTTATCAGAGTCAGAATCAGCATAACAATAGACAAACTACACGTATTAGTGTAAAAGAAAACCAAACTGTGTCGACCAGTGTTACGAGGGACACCTTTTATATTTTTACAATCGACCACTAGATGGTGCTTTTGACATGAGAAATCCGCGATAGCTTATAAATTGAGTCAGTAGTTTGTTGACAGTGACAGTTTTAAGACAGTGAGTTTGTAAAATAATGGAGATTACTCGTGAAGGTTTTCGTTGGATGATTTTTTACGATTATAAAAAGGCCTAACTCCACAAGAATGCATTATATCGCTTCGGTCAATTTTTGGTAATGAAGCACCATCAGAGAAGATAGTTTACAATTGGTTTGCAGAATTTCGTCATGGTCATGCCTCAGTGAGTGATGAATCACGTTATCGTCGATCAAAAACTGTTGGGATTCCAAAAAAACATCGATGCTGTGCGGAAAATGATATAACACGATCGACATGTAACTTACAGCAGGTAAAGGCATCTCTTGGCATATCACAGACTGCAATTCATTCGATTTTACATGAACATTTATTTTTAAAAAAATATGTTCCAGATGGATTCCACATAACTTGACCGAAGCACAGAAAGCAGCTTGTGTCAATTAGTGTAAAGAGATGCGCAAAATTCGATGTAGGAACCGAAAAATTAATAAACAACATCGTCACAGGTGACGAAACATGATATATGCGTATGAACCGAAAACCAAGCAACAATCTACTGTATGGGTGTTCCAAGGCGAACCGAACACCACAAAAGCTGTTCGTGGAAGGAGCACTTCCAAAATGATGGCTTGTTTCTTCGGCTGTACAGGACACATCGCAAAAATTCCTTTAGAGGATCGAAAAACTGTTAACGCTGAATGGTATACAGGAATCTGTCTGGAGTTATGGACGAAATCAGGAAGAACAACCGAAAACGTCGCATTATTCTTCATTACGACAATGCGAGTTCCCATACAGCATCTCTAACAGTTGACTATTTGAAGGAGGAAAGTGTTGAAATAATGCCACATTGTCCATATTCACCAGACTTGTCGCCGAATTATTTCTTTTTGTTCCCAACTGTGAAACAAAAAATGGGTGGACAGCGATTTTCAACACCTCAAGAAGCAGTCGAAACATTTGAAAACCATGTTTCTGAGATACAACCTTCAGAGTGGAAAAAATGTTTTGAGAACTGGTTCGTACGCATGCAAAAGTGTATAGACCATAAAGGCGAATATTTTGAAAAACAATAAAATTTCCCAAAAATTTTGTTTTCTTCCCAGATTTTGTAAAAATATAAAAGGTGACCCTCGTATCAGATTGACTTGAAATTTCAATCAACTACTTCCTTCCTGGATATTTGTGTCAAAAATTGCCAAAACAAAATCATAAATACTTAGTATTCAGTAGAATAATTTACCGTTGTAGTTATTTTATAATATTACGGTGTATATTAAACTTACATGTAACGATATTTTAAAATAGTTTCGACGTACAAAAGGGAAACGCTGTCCTTACAGGAAATCTTGATGTCTGGGAAATAACTGGAGAATATTCTGTTAACAAGGGAAAAATTCTGTCTCGTTCAATCTCCGGAAAAAATAAATTCAATATTACTTTCAGCATATATGTTCAAGAAGTTAAGAAAAACAAAGTCATATAATAATGTATATTTCAGTTGGGAACACAATAACTTATAAAACCGATGTCTATTTTTACGAGAAAGATGGTGAGAAGTTCGAAGGTCTAGTCAATTCGTCAGTTGAGTTAATTTCAAAGCGTGCCTATTACACATTTGTCGATCTTAAATCATCGGATGAAGGAATTTAAGTTGATCTTAACACATTTTAATTGTCTTGCTTTTAGGTCAAGATATTAACGAAGTTATTGAGGAAAATTGGCAAGAAGTGTATGCTGAAACAAAGTCATCATTAGAAAATCTTTTTTTGTCCATAATAGGTGGTATAATCAAAAATATTAGGAACAAATTTCCAATCAATCAATTATATTTACCTTAAAGAAACATCTTTCTTCAAAGTTATGTTTTAATCTTTCCGAAATATTATACAAATAATTTTTTTTTAAATAAAATACTTTTGATCGATCTTATTATTTGTTCAACTAAAAAATTAACTTAATGGCAAGACAGAAAAATGAAAACATTCAAAAGTATCTAGAGAGCAACTAACAGCTACAGAAAGAAAGAGTACTCCCCTAGAAAGCTCTAATGAATGTAAAAAAACATCATTCGTCATTCACCTATTAGAAATATCAACGTGAGATGGGCAAAAAATTATCAGGAAAAAGTAGAAACGTTTGCTGAGCACCTTGTAAAACTCTTTCAACCATTTAACAGTGAAATATTCTCGGAAGATCCCCCAACAGATGAGTTCGCCCCTAAGAAAAATAAAAATACAAGGATTAAGCTCGTCATTGAATATGAAATTAATAAGCTCCCGGATTCGATTTGATTACGTAAAATATTTTGATGATCGGTGCCTGTATACTCTTAGTGACTTTGATGACCTATTTGTAGTAGAGAGTAAAACCTTGCATGTGTCTTCTGACACTTTTGGTTCTGAAGGTCAGCGAGTTGCCAGTGTAAAACCTTGCATGTGTCTTCTGACACTTTTGGTTCTGAAGGTCAGCGAGTTGCCAGTGTTGTTTAGTGGAAGTTCTTTTAATTTAAGTTTTGCGTTATCGTTTGAGAGAAATTTTGGAAAAAAATTTGACGGTCTGGAGGCGAATGCGACTTCGCACTAAATATCCAAATAGGAAATCAACTTAGGTTGGTTCAATTCATGGCTCTTATAGTTAGAACGCAAGATTTCCGCTTGGGCTATTTATTTGATTAATTTTACTTTTAATGATTAAGTAATTAAATAGTAATATCATTTTGGACTATAGAGACTGTATGTAAATTTTTTGTTTTTTTTATTTGTTACACGTAATAAAATTTTCACAAGTCATAACTCATGTTTATTTGTATCAGCGCTAAAGTAATTTAATTATGCTAATCAAATTTAAAATTTGTGTTAGACTGTGAGATAAGATAGCTTGTTTATAATAATTAACTGTTAGTATACCCTATGGTAATTTAGTTTCGTTTAAGATATTTAACTTTTGTTTTACCTGAAGATAATTTTGGTTAGAGTAGTGTCTTTATTTGAATTTAGCACATTCGCGCTTATCAAAGTAGAGTTTAAGTTGGCAATAAGAAAGAGGACGGCGAGCGAGAAAAATGTCTGTTATATATGAAATCAAAATGTGATCAAAATGTCGCTGTAAATAGTATTTGAAACCACATTTATTTAATGGACTAAAGTATTTTATAAGCTTTTTACGATTTTTTTAAGTATGTAAATATAAGAAACAAAACCACATGAATTATAGAAAATAGTAACTATTGATGATGTGTGCAGTGCACATGAAATGTATGTACATATAGTTAAATATACTATTGTTTTGTGAAAATATAAGGTGTATTATTTAAGTTTAATAGCACATGAATTATACTAGTAAGATATAATTTTTACAATAAACTTGTTTTATGCTGTTGTTATTTTACTGTTTGATACTGATTGATTAATACTGACCATCATTGCAATGGCACTTATAGTATAAAATTCATTGTTTATTATAATCTTGTCATAATCGAAATCTTAAATAATTTTACTAAAGCATATTCAGATGTTTGTAACTCTTCGTTTATTATAGGGTAACTAAACTAAAAGTTGCAAAAATGTATGGTCAGGCGTAATTTAGCATTGGCATTAGTCTTAAAAAAGTTAAAATATACGAAATACGTTCACTCATTAGTACTAAAACTTAAATGAACACATACATGCGTTTCGTATATTTGATCTTCTTAAGACTAATGCTAATACTAAATTACGCCTGACTGAACCAGGCATTAGTTATAATTTTGAATCCCCCGATACTGTTTTTAGAACCTAAGCGATGTCAGTCATATTCCGGGGAAGTTGCGTATCTATTTGATACTATATCTATGGTTAGACTTGCCAGCTTTCTGAAATGTTCAACCAGGACACCGTAATGCCTCCCAGCGTCGCGGGTATTCAAGGGTACACACCATTGGCAGGTTTTTAGAGTATTTTAAAGCGTAGTTTATTCTCAATGCTATGAATAAATGGTTACTGATTAGGAACCTAAAGCAGGGGTGATACTAAATGACACAAGCATATAAATTTAAACATTTTATTTCATACATGTTAATATTTATAAGTTACTTAAGTAATAAGAAACACTTTAAATGAGGAATAAAAATTTTAACAATATTTACATGTAGTTTTCATTGGCAATCTTGATCAGATTGGGGGCTGCTATGTGATTCTCCTTGAAGTAAGCAAACAGCCTGAGCCATTTTTCTTCACTTGAAATAATCACATCTCTGGTAGTCTTTCCTTGCTTCCACTGTTCCCAATTTGACTGCAAATATTCCTTAGCGAGCACAATTTCGTCAAACAGCTGATCATTGTTTATTTTCATATCGGGTACATCAAGAAGACTGCTATTAATAATTTCAGCAGAAGTTTCGGTGTTTTCCCAATCAACAGCATTTGTTTTGGTCAGATTGGCCCATGAAAACTCTTCAGCATTTCCAAAACTATTCTCCCAGAGGCCCAAGTATGCAATGCATCTTTCATAAAAGCCATCAAATTCTTCTTTCACACTGTTACGGACTTGCTCATCTAGATTCCTGTAGATGTTCTTTGCGCCCATAGGGATAAAGTTTGAAGCCTTCTTTCCGTCAGGTTCCTTTTGAGAGCTTTATGAGCTTCAGTAACCTCAAAAGCTGTAGTGTTACATTTTTACATTATCAGGATTGCATTGTTAAACAGAGCAAGCTGTCCGTGGATAAACCACAAGTAGAGCTCCTACGTTAAATCAGTAAACAAGTTTTTTATTGTTGATGGGCACATTTCTTGGTCTAAAAAAAGCTTTCAGATCTTCCAAAAATCTGTAAAATTTTATCCAGCGCGGGCATCATTGATAGAAACCGGGTGTTCCCGTGTTGAATGAGTTTACGGTACTCTATCTCGGCATATTCACAAAATTCTTTTAGTTTAGTTACGCGGACTGTGTATATGTGGAAGTATTTATAAATCTCCACCAGTAAGGCCTCAATATCGATTGGGAGACTATCTACTGCAGTTTTGCACACCGTTGTGCACAATGTATGCTCCACATCTGATTCCATTAATTTCCTGTGCTAGGTTATTCCTCAATCAATGGAAAACATTGTTTTTCCCTGCTCTTTTCACACCACCGAAGTTAGTGTTGCAGTTATCTCCACAAAAGGCAACTACTTTGTTGTTCAAATTGTTTTGCAACAGGACAGAGCATAAGTGATTTGTAAGAATTTCATGTTTCACCCGCCACAAAAGTTTTCTGTTTGATGCATCCATACTTACAGATATGTAGTTTGACTTGGTCAAGTCTTCTTTAAGCTCTTCTTGAGCTAAAGGGCTATGACATTTAAAACTATTGCCTCACACTTAGTTCTTCCGAGTGAGAAAGTAGGTTCAAAGAACTTAGAAATTAGTTTTGATGAACAAGAATTAGAATTGAAACTTAGGCCATGGTTTACTGTGTGATAAGCAAAGGTCGCCTCTTTCGCTGCTAAGTCTAAGTTTTTGTCATTAGAACTCGCAGTCTTAAAAAACTGGTCAGTTTTGATGAGCAGCAGTACATGCCAAACTCTTTTTGTGTTTACTCGAACTGCAAATGATCTTTTATATCAGATCGGCCACCGTGCGCAACCGAAAACTCAGAATTACAATGTGAGCATTTAACTCTATCATCTTGATATTCATTCAAGCGGCTCGCACCGAGGTGGGCAAGTCCAATGTTATTGCACACGAGGGGGTGCCCAATACAATATTGGACTCGCCCGGAGAGCCTCGCGCATTACGCATGCTCACGATTGCGAGACAAGACGATACGATGACAATATTATTTATTAGCAGACCATCACTCTTCTATAGTTTTTTCACTTTTCATACAGTACAGAAATAAATGACAAAGTAATTATACTAAATAATCCTCCACAGTTAATTATTTTTAGACTTCTTTGGTCACCTATAAAATCAAATTTAATTTTTACCGGAACGTGAAGCAAACTGGTCGGGACACTGGGATTTTGTCTGAAAACCGGGACTGTCCCGGTCAAACCGGGAAGTCTGGCAAGTCTATCTATGGTGGTCGCTCGAAACACTCGCCTGTCAAATCCCATATCATGCTAATCTTGATATTCGAGATCTGTCATATTATTGAATTTCTCCTCCCTCATCCCTGTGAAGTAGTGTACCATTTGCAAACCGACAATATTTTAATATACACGGTGGCGCCCTTATTTTCATATTTAGTCAAGAACCACACGACCGTCTTAAACTGACTAGTAAGGTCTCGCTCGCCGGTTTTGCAATTTCCATCTCGACCATCCAAAGGTAAGTTCCAGGAACGCCGCGGAATTTAGATAAGAAATAAGAGTCACTTTGGTTTTGTTAGTTAGCGTTTACGTTTATACGTAGTAGGTATTGCAAGAATTACATGAAAAAGCAATTAAAATCCTAACTCAAAAATTCAATTGGATATTCAGAGTTGATATTTCTCAAGTGATTAAAAGATTTCTCAAACAATAAGTATTCCAAAACAAGTTAAAAAAATCAAATTAAATAGGTAATTGCAAAAGATAAATACAAAATGTTTGAGTTTGGGAAAGGAAGTCTATCTTTGGAGACTGTTGTTAAGTACAAACTTAAAAAAAGGTATGAAACAACCCCTTACCAAAATTATTACTCGTATCCTAAATACAGGTAACCCCGTATAATATGGTAGTTAGGTTCCTAAAAAACACCGTGCTTTACAAATTTGTGTTGTACGAAGCAAAGATCTAATACAGAAAACGGGGTTAGGTTCCAAAATGTAAAAAAATAAAACTTGTTTAATTTTTCAATTAAAAGCAATAATTAATAAAAAAATTGTATATAGGTATTACATAATGTATTCTTCATTACTACTGGTTATGACTCGAGGGTATTTTCTTTTTGGAGAAATATCTTCATCTTCTGCTCTTCGTTCAACAGCATCTTTAGTTTCATTCTCTATTTTTTTGCAAAAAATCTGTTATTTTAGGTTGTTTGCTTTTAGCTGAGAGATCTTTGTAAATTTCATTGTATTGAGCTAAGCATTTGTGAAGTTCTCTTTTAAATTTTTTTGCTTCTTTCAATGGAAGGATCTTCATTTAGAAAATATAACTCCAATTGTTCGGCTAAGTTTAGGCCTTTCTTTATGCTTTTTAGAGTAAAATCTTGAACTTTATTGTTTTCATTTGTATTAATTATCCTCTGAATTAGTTTGGCTTATTCTAGATGTCATTTCCAACAAACTTTCTGCATCATTGTCTTCTTCCAATTGAATTCTTGAACATCTTCGACAGTCATGTCGTCAAAACCTTCTCCTCCTAGAGACGTAGCAAGTTCTACTATTGCATCCATTCTGTTTTCTGCTGGATTAATTAAATTACCACTTTGAACCACCTGTGACCATGATTTGACCTGTGATTTTTCCAGCAAGCATTCAATGTTGACGATTTTAATTCTTTGATGGATGAGTTATGAGGTTCATACAATTCAAAATTGTAAAACGCTTCCATTCGATAGATTCAACTTCAACTTTATTCAAAATTCATTGTAAAAACATTCTGATGTAGTGAGATTTAAATGTAGCTATAATTCCTTGATCTAACGGATGAAGTAATGAAGTTGTATTCGGCGGTAGGAATATTATCTCGATATTTGTGGGACTAAATTCTTTCGGATGGCTTGGTGCATTATCCAATAACAGTAGAATTTTAAAATCTAATTTCTTTTTCTTACAGTAGTTTTCTACGCTTGGAACAAAATAATTTAGAAACCATTTTTCAAATAAATCGGTGGCAATCCAAACTTTCTTATTTGCAGTTCAATATAAAGCGCTCTTATTAAGATTTTTCATCGCACGAGGATTGAGGAATTTTAAATAAGCATGGTGATTAGCATGTGATCATTTGAGGCGTCACTGCACATAAGTAATGATATTCTGTCTTTTGCTACCTTAAAATATGAAGAATTTTTTTCATTTTTTGAAATAAACGTTCTTTTGGGCATTTTTCCACCAAATACCTATTTCATCGGCATTAAAAACCTGATGAGATGTATATCCATCCTCTTCAATAACTTTTTTCAACTCTTTTGGATCAGTTTCAGCAGCTGCAGTCGATACGCTGTCTCCTTGTATTTTCATGTTTTGTAATGAAAAGCGTTTTGTAAAACGTTCGAACCATCCTTTAATGGCAACAAAATTGGGGTTAGTAGCAGTTTCTCCAATTTCTTTTAAAAAGTTGCCGGTTTTTAAGGAAGGGTTTATGTTTAATAATATTGGTGTCCAGTGGGATTCGTTTTTTTGAAGTCTTCAAATCAAATATTAAAAATATTTTTCATTTTTTTAAAGAATTGGTGTTCTGGGACGAGCTGTTATATTTGCGGAGGTAGAACAACCTGCAGTAACGGAGGATCTAATTTTCTGTTCATTTTTTGTATGGTACGGATTGTATCTTCATTTAAATTCAAGGTTTTAGCAGCATATTGCTGTAAGTTTTGCTTGAATATTATTTAATATAAAATAAATGATGGTGTGGACAATTACTCAAGTATATTTTTATTTAGACTCTGTATAACTTTTGGGTATCTCAGGACAATCTTTTTGGGTTCTACGTAACTAGGCCTAGCATCCAAAGTAAATGTAAAGAAATAATACAAGAGATAAATGGTTTGTAATTCTTTTATTGTCTCTTTGTATGTTCATATCTCATTTTGTTTTAACTTAAGATATTTTATTCTTTACTTAAAAACTTAATTTATCAATGAAATTTTCGTACAAATATTATTTTATGAACAACCCACGTATAGCTTTGGAGTTTTTGGTTTTGGGATTCCATTGAATCTCTCAGACAATTACGTTTAAGTACATCACTCACAAAAGGGGGTATTTGCCCTTCTAATGTTAAATTTAGTACTCAAATTATATTTTATTTTCAATTCGAGTATGCTATTCAGCGTCTATTTAAGTGGAAGTCAAGTTCCTACAGAATAGCACGCTTATCGTCACACTGTATATTTATTTTCTTGTTTTCACGCCTATTTATGAACGTTTAATTTACAATTTCAATGGCACAGATATTTCGAAATTATTCGTGGAAAACCTACTTCCAACTTATTGGTCTCTAATACCTGGCCTAAGAGATACACTTCAATCTAGTATTTATGATTATTTATTTATTTAAATCAACAATCCACATGCGCTTTTAAAGTGATTTAATTAACTTTATGTACTCCAATTCTACCGTGTGTGCGGTCTTACTTACTCGAAGCTGAGCTCCGCATATAAATCTTCAAACTCCTCTTGGTACATTCTATATCTTTAAAAATTTGTGACAATTTATTTCTATCGACGATGACTATAATATAGTTAAGTTAAATACTTAGGCAATAACAAAATTAACTAAGAAATTAAAACTGATTTTTATTAAGTGAATGTAATTTAGTATTCTCAAGTGACTGAATGCTGAATGGATTAATCGATCAATAATCTTGTTTCTGTCGCGTCTGGCTTTTATATCTGGCATTTTGTGATTTCCGGAATAGTTTTCCCACTTCCAGTGATTTATTTAAATTTAATCTGATTTCATCCTTATTTAACATTTTTACCCCTGTATATTCCTATCTATTATAGGTAACTCCGTTTTTTCAATTTCCGTGCGCTATCTATTTGTTTATATATTCTCTTCTTTTGTCGTAATTTCAGTATTTTGTACCTTCTATCATGGGGATGTAAATTTACTCTCGTCGTCTTCCCATAATTTTTTTTCATCGCGTTTCATCCTGAAAGTGTCTCCCGGGTAAAACGGCCTACGTTTTTTCCAAATCCCCGTGGTGTTTTCTTTCTCTTTCTTTCTCGTATTGGATTGCCTTTTTCCCCTCATTCCATTCGTGTATGTCTTTTCTATTATAATTTTATTATTGAGCATGCGCCTTCTAATATGCTCTCCATTTTTGACACCTTGCTTTTGTTTACATTTGAAGCATTGGTGATTTTAATTGCCTTATTTTTATTTTACCATGTTTGTTTGTATTACGTTATTGTTATTTTCGTTACTTTTAGATTTAAAGGATCCTGTTCTTGCCGTTTGAATGGCATTTTTATTTGGTTTTGCTATTTCAAAATGCCTTTGATGGCTCATGTTTATTTGTCCATTTGGAATGTTGTTTATAAAACACAATGAATTGAAATTGAATGTGATTACCAGAGAGCGGACTCGAGTGATTGAAGATTCATAGCCCATAGGTGTCTGCCTTGTATTCGCAATAGGTTTGTTTCTGTAAGTGAACCGTGAGTTTCGAACAATTTAATATGTGTGGCAAGCTGCATAAGTGGCATACCTACATATGCAGTTAATATGTATCTGTCAATGCACAACAGAGCGAATGTAATAAACGGTTTGGTAACCGGCAGCAATTAGGGGAGACCGCCCAACAGTGAGACATGGCCAACAGTGAGACGATTTAACATTTAGCAACTTCTAGCGTTTTAACTTTGGCGAGACTGAGACGTATAGATATCCTTCATTCGCGGTTAAGTTAATGCCTTTTCATTTAACAGTTGTAGAAGTGTTTCTTGTGATTTCAAATTTTAATGCAATTTTGCTTGGAGAAAACTGAATTATTCTAGTGGGTCGAAAGTTTTGTGGTAAGTGTACTATTTTAATATTGTTTCCGTGGTTTCTACCTATTATTAGATGAAGTGTAGGTATGATTTTCTTGCATAAACGGCAGTGGCTTTATTTCAGGTTATACTGAAAATACACTTTTTATCAACTAGATGCCTGTGGCCTACAGTGAGACAAATTAAGATGCCCTACAATGAGACTCGTCTCACTGCTAGACATGTATGATTAAAATTTTGTATTCTGCTCATTTCTAAATTAATCATTGTAGAACATTTTTATTGCAAATTAAACGAAAGAAAAAATATTCAACTAGCCTGTATTTTGCTATTAATGGCTTTTTCATTTTATTTTTATTTACCTTCTTCAATTTAGAGCGAGTCAAGAACCAAAATGAAAGTTAAGAAAAAATTAACCAGGAATGATGCAGTGACGAAGAGAGAAGCAATAGCGTTGGTATTAGAAGGAGAGCCGCTTCGATATATTCGATATTAGACGACACTTACGACAGCGAATCTCTAAACCTTAACTTGACCTTAACTCAGACACAGAAATTTCAGAGGAAGACTTTGAAAACACTTTATCTCCAAATTTTGAAGAATTGCAAAGAGACCCTGAGAAAGAAGACTATGTTCTTGTTCAGTTCAAAGCAAGAGGCACTAATGTTTTTTTATGTGGGAAGAGTTATTAATGTCAATGAAAACAATGAGATTGAAGTGAGTTTTTTGCACAAATCCTCGAAACTCCAAGGAAACTTTGTAATTCCTAATATTGCTGACATATCTTTTGTTTCAATAAATGATGTAAAAATTATATTACCAAAGCCTACATATTTTGGGCAAACAAAACGAAAAAATTCGTATTTATCATTTGAAATTAATTTTGGGGAATTAGATGTGCGGTAGATATTTTATTATTTATCATTTGTATGATAGTCTCACTGTTGGACGAGGTTGTCTTACTGTTGGTCAGCCCATTACAACACTGAGACACATATTTAGTTTTAAAAATTTCTGTTTTTTTTTAATGTTAAATTAGATATTGAGCATTGTAGTTTTATTTAGTTGTAGCCATTAGTGTTTTGATTTGTTCTATACAAAAATAAATATTATTATTTTGAATGTTTAATAATAAAATAATTTTTTAAAAAACTTGTCTCACTGTTGGACCGTCTCCCCTACTGCTGAAACAAAAGTAATGCAGACACGCGAATTGCCTAGCAAATTTTGAATAAAAGTGCACAGGTAACGTGTAGCATATTGGAATAAGATTGTTTTAATAACTTCCCTGTTTTTAACATATAAGCTGCCGCATTAGTCAAAAATAATAGTATCTTGTCTTTATAGTTATCTGATGACATAATATTATGAATACATTAATCATCAATTACTTCTGTAACTGTTTCACCATTTACGACTGGCAATATTTTAGTTGCAATTAAGTATGGTTGGTATGAAGTTGTCGGATAAAGATTACCAAATACATTTAACACATATCGTTCCATTACATCCGTTGTTTCGTCTGCACTTACCCAAAGATAATGACCAGATAGATTGGTTCGTATTTTTTCAATGGGTCTCAAATAACATTTTGGTAAGTGGTATTTACGTAAAGTAGATTCATCTGGTATATGACGACCAGTATATTTTGTAAGAAACCTCTTGAGGACTGGATTGTTAAGCTTTTTGAATGGGATATTGGCCGCTATGAAAGCTTCACACAGTTCTTCGTTAAAAGTGTGTTATGTCACGTGCTCGTAGCTACGTCCTGGTTTTGGTTGCAAATTTCTACTTTTATTTTATTCCGTTATGTTTATTTTGAACCGCACTGTAGTACTTGTAGTACTAATATTTACGTATTAGTTTTTCTTCGTGGTCTTCCTCCCCCTCGAATCTCGAGTATACCGATAACTTCTACAGAGAGGATTCTGCTATCGCTATCGATAGAGATAAGGTCGAAGTTGGTCATTCGTTATTTGCTTTGTAACGACTTATTGTAGAGCCTGATTGTTTAAGCAGTATTCTGGGTATTTCTTGGCAGCCCTCTCGTTAGTGCGAGGTTTTATTTAGTAGTTTCAATTTTTAATTGTACTACAATTACCCGACAGGGGATTTCTGGATGACGATTTAGCCGATTGACTCCTTCTCTCGATACATTTATTGCGTTGTAACCATCAAACCTGTGTTCTCGATAACAGGTTTTTTTTCCCTCTACCGAAGTAAACGCCGTTCAACACAGGAAACCGACAACGCGCACGAATATCCCGCTTGCAGGAAGAAAAACGGACACCAGCTAAGATTTTAAATATTAAATAGTTCAAAGGTATTTTTAATAATATAAAATATTATTAAAAATCTGGTGTGAAGAACACAATAATAATAATATTTTATATTATTAAAAATGCCTTTGTATTATACAAAACTGGTGGGGTTTACCTACTCATGTATGTTTCAATTATTCTGATATATTAAATAGTTAATTGACGAAGGAGATACTTGTTGAAACTTCATTATAATGCTAAGAAATAAGTAATTAAACTTCTAGTTTCAAAAATTCTATTATTGTAAATTTTATTTGGTATTTACAATAAAAGAATTTTTGAAACTAGAAGTTTAATTACTTATTTCTTAGCGTTTTAAATATTATTTTATTAATTTGAACTAAATGTTTGCCGCTTTCTTTGTTGAGCCTTTTTTTTGACTCAACTTTTCTTTGCTTAATTATTTAACTAGTTATTGCGTCGTTACTGACACCATTTTTTAAATTTTTTATTTAATTAATTCCATTACCTTTCTTATTAGTATTTCTCATTTAAAATTGCTATCTTTTTTGTTTGTTAAATTTATTTCGACGGAGATTATTTGATTTACACATCTGTTCCTCTCGGGGACAAGAACTTATTTTTGCTTCGTAAACATTTAAAGAGTTGTTTTTTTTTTTTGCTGCGTTTTCTTTAATATAGAAATCGTGAATGTTATTCTGTGAATATTAAACGTGTTTTCTAGATTTGAAAATTTGTACAGTAATTTTAGTATAGCCTATTCCGTCATTTTAATTTTAAGCATTGATTAATAAGTTTTATTTTTATTTTAATTATATCTTACCGTCAACTTCAATTAATTATTCTCAGAGCGTAACTTTGCGAAATTTGCACAAATTTATTACAAATAAATATTTGCCTGTAACATCACCTCTCTATATGTACCGGGTCTGTTCCAAAGATCAGACTTTCCATACTTTTTTTTTATTTGGTTCTAAAATATCTGTGAACCGACGAAATACGCATTTTGTTGGGGTTGTGAACTTCTGTGTACAAACGGTGTGTTACATACTTGATTTGTTTTTTTTTGTGACTAGCAATATTTAATTTTTTTTTTATTGTTTTTAAGTTAATGTCATAGAATAAAGACTAATTACATCTGGCTGAAATCCGCCTTTTTCTTTACGTTTCGGACGACCTGGTTGCATCCCCTACCCACTGCGCGTCTTGCCTTCTTTTGTTGAACACTATTTCTGAATTTTGTGACGTCTAGCGGTTCTAACTTCGGTGGCGCCCTTTACCACCTTAATTCTTGTACTGAAGTACCTTTGGGTCTCCCCACCCTTGGGCTGAAGCAGTCTCCAAAGCCGGGTGGGCCGCTAGATGTTGCCAGGGGCGGGTAGGTGAGGCAATCCTCGTCGCCCGAAACTTGAGTTCCTCTCTTATCTATGGTCTCGACATTCAGCGTCGTAGCAAGTGTCAGGTGCAGATGGAATATATTATCTAGATGAGTTTTGGAAGAAACATGTCTCTGCATATTACACTTTTGTGGACGCCTCAAACTTAATGAACAGGCACTGCAATATATCTCAGTATCATTACGAATATGCAACCAATCTGTATGGCTTCTAATCCATCCTACCATGGTTGCCCTAGGAGAATTCTCCATAGTTAATGAAAATAAAGAGAAATACTAAGAACAGAAAGAAATGGACCAAAAAGAAGAAACGAAAAAAAGGTAGTAAATTAACTTAATATTTATACAAAATTATAGGATACACAATATAAAACGGATTTTTTTTTAAACTAAAAATGTTATAACCAAATAACACTGAAAGAAACGAAACCAGAAACAATTCCTTATAGAAGAGAATAGAAAATATACTACCTTAAGAGCAATAAATACATATATGAATATGTATGTATAACAGCATGTAAACACGAGAGTACACTTTGGAAATTAGGGGATATAATTTTTTAATTTAAACGAAGTCTAATGAAATAATATATAAATGTATATTCCGTCTTACACGCCACTGTAAAATAGAATTTTTGAATGAATAGACACAATAACGACGGAAATAACAGCACCTGCTCGAGGAATGCAATCGAGCAAGCAAATAGTTGGGCTGTTATAACATGCATACTATGCACGAGACCGCCACGTTTTATCGGGGCAATTGGACCTTCAATCGCTTCAGTCCGCTCTCTGGCGACTACCAACGTTAATAATCCATAAAAAAAATATTCTGTATCCTTTTTCTACATTACTGGTATGTACAGCATGTTTTCTTAATTAATTTAATTCTAAGTGTTTAATAATCAGGCTAAACTCAAATTTATCGACATATCTTTCAATTATTTACATATAATTTTTAAAATATACATCTAATTTTTTTTTATACAAACTTGGAATATTATATACAAGGTGCATTGTAAAAGACACAACCTCAGTTGATTTATTTTTGCTATTCAGGTGACGTTTAATTATACTTCATTAATTTCTATTTTTATTTTTCACCCAAAGTCAATTTCACAGCAATATGATACCTTTTCCCCCTTTTTAAGATCCAAAATATGAATTTTTTGTTCTAGTGAGATGAAATGTCTTTGAAGAGGAGCTTTTTTATTTATGGTAAGCATTGTTCAGGACTACAAAAAAGTAATATTTAACATTTTCCGTTCCTGTTTCTCTTAGAATCCGTACATTTTTAGATAAATGCTATATATAATACAAATTTGCTTTTAGTAAGTCGCTATTGTGATTGACTAATAAATTATCTGGTGGCATATACTTCATTTTTAACAGCTACTGTTTGGTTGCATATGTGGCAGTGTCATAATTAAATCTAAATGATATAACAATAATAAAAGAAATATAATTGCTAATTATTCTGGATGTGATGCGAGAATATCAACCTAGAGCAGCGATGCACATACCGCGGCCATGCGGCCCACTGTCGATATTAAAAATTGTTCGAAAAACTACAAAAGTAGGTAAAAATCCATTCAAATCAATATTTCCTAACTTTTTATTTTATTCTAACTTTTGTAATTGTTAGTAAGATATGTATCTTTAAGTACCTACTACTTTCTTGTTCAGGTTTACTACGTAGGACAGGTATGCTCCTCGGCGTTCCAAGTATATTATTACGAGACTAGAAATCTGTCGAACCAACTAGATTACTCGAAGATTCGCGAAACACGTCGGTATTAGCCCCGAACAATGTGGTAGGTTCTCGATGTTAGGTAACTCGTATAAATATAACGCATCGCCCGCTATCGAGGCAGTTAAGTTTTAACTACGGACAACCGAACGTTATATTGTTTGAATTGTAATCTGTGAAGAATAAATATTGCGTCGATCGAACTTGGCATCTACCTACGTAACAATATAATACCAATTTTGATATGGATAAACCAGGCCCCAGTAAAAAACGTAGTCGTAAGGTTGAAGATGAAAATCGACAGTTTCAAGATATTTGGACCGAAAAATACTTTTTTTATTTCATCGCATAACAAAAGTGTCTATTTAATATGCAAGAGTAGTGTTTCTATTTCGAAGGAATATAATGTGAAAAGGCATTATGAAACCCAGCATCATACTTTTACCAAATTGACCGGCGAAAATCGACCGCAAAAAATTTCCACTTTACAAAGGGAAATAATAGGCCAGCAAGCTATGCTTACAAAACCAATTTAAGATGCTGAAACAGCTACTGAAGTTAGCTTTGAAATATCTCGAATAATAGCGAAAACTTGTCGGCCTTTTAAAGATGGTGAGTTTGTTAAGCAGTGTTTAGATATCGCCGCAAAAAAAATGTGTTCGAAAGATGCAAAGGGGTTTGAGAAAATTCAACTAAATCGGATGACTGTTCAAATAAGACTTACCACATTAGCAGCTAATATAGAAGAGCAATTAGCTACGAAATCGAAAAGTTTTGAGTATTTTTCTATAGCACTCGACGAATCTACAGATATAAGTTCCACTGCTCAACTCTTAATATTTTTACGAGGTGTAACGCAAAATTTTGAAGTGAGTGAAGAACTGATTGGTATGAGTTCTTTGACAAGTCAAGCCAAGGGGAGTGACATGCTCAAAGCTCTTCTGGAAAAATGTTCTACAATGGATTTGGATTTAACGAAATTATCTGGAATTACGACTGACGGAGCACCTTCAATGGTTGGAAGTAAATCTGGGATAATAACTATGTTAAAAGAGTATTTACAAACTAAAAACATAGATACCAAGGAATTAATGCAGTTTCATTGCATTATACATCAACAGCCCTCTGTTCAAAATTATTGGGATTTGAAAATGTGATGAAAGTTGTAGTACCTACTGTAAACTTTATAAAACCACGAGGTCTCAATCACCGACAATTCACACAATTTCTCGATGATATTGAAAGCGAATATGGTGATCTCCTGTTTTACACCGAAGTAAGGTGGCTAAGTCGTGGGTTGTCACTAGAGCGGTTTTTTAACTTGATTGAAGAAATCAAAATATTTCTGGCGGAAAAGAAGAAGGACGTCTCCGAACTCGACAACCCTGATTGGCTGTGTGACTTAGCGTTTCTTGTAGACATCACAAATCACTTGAATGTCTTAAATACGCGACTCCAAGGCAAAGATCAATGATTTCGCAGTGATACTTTCATGTTTCGTCCTTTCAATGCAAATTGAGTCTTTTCAGGACACAAATCAATTCAGCCAATTTTCGAACTACAAAAAAATTATGGAGAAATTCAATAAAACTAATGTCAATTTCGCTTATGTTGAAAAAATTGATATTTTAATACAAGCTTTTCATGATCGTTTCTAGACTTCAAAAAAGTTAAACCTCTATTAGACATTTCCAGCAATCCTTTCAACATTTCACCCGAAAATGCACCGGAATCAATACAGCTGGAATTGATAGACATGCAAAATGATGATAATTTACGAAACAAGTTTAATGAACGTAATTTACTCAACTTTTACCGTTGCGTTGACAAAACCGCTTATAAAGAGTTGTGAATAAATGCATTGAAATGCGCAAGCTTATTTGGATCGACGTATATTTGTGAGCAAACGTTTTCAGTGATGAAACTTACAAAACAAAAAATCGAAACCGTCTGGCAAATGAAAATCTGGAAGCAATTTTACGTGTGGCGACAAGTAATGTGGAGCCAAACATAAACAAAATTGTTAGGTCAATGCAATGTCATGCATCAAAATAATAAAACATGAAATATTAAAATTGTAATGATTAGATTACATTACGATTACATAATTACAACAAACATTTTTGAATGTTGTTTTATTTTTATCTTTTGTAGTAATTCATACTATTTAAAAATAAAAATATTTGTGTTAATAAGTATTCTTTGTAGTGACCCGTCCCTGGCTTATAATTTTCCCGAGTGGCCCCTGTTCCCTATAAGTCTGTGCATCTCTGACCTAGAGCCTTTAAAGAGTAGAATAAATCTATCTGCATATCCACCAAGTTCATTTCGGGTTTTGGCAATATTAAGAAATTTCTCAGAAGGTACAGCTGTAAGTCCAATAATGAAAATGTAAAATATGGTGACACCTTATAATAAAATACTATTTACTTAGTTCGTGTATTTATTTTCCAATACAAAAATTGTGAAATATTTCGTCTAATACATCAACAACTGGCCTATTGTCGCGTCTTCCTTCAATATTTTCTGTTAGAGCTCGCAACCCATTCCGCAAATTATTACCAAGTAGTGCGTAATCAAATGATTCTTTCGAATTCTCAACAGTTTTAAGATAAATTTTCAAATTTTCTTGGCATTCTTCTAATAAAACTCTATGTCGAACTTTGGTAATTACTGGACTTTCAGCGGACGGTTCAGCACAACTGAAATTACAGAACAAATAATACTTGAATAAAATATTAAACATTGAGATATTTTTCAACAAAATAGTCTACATATTATTCTGCAAAAGACAGTAAAAAATTGATCAAAATCGTATACTATAAATCATTCCAGGTGTAAGTAAAAACTTTCTTGCGTTCGAGATGGCAGAACTGACACGCAGTCAACTGTGTCACTGCATTGAATAAATTCTGCGCAATGTATGTTGAAAATTGCACGTTAATTGTACCTGCAATTTCCGATAAATAAATTAAAATTGTGGTGTAGAGTTCCCTCGGCCGGAAAAATGAATGACGTGAAAAAAGAAGAACGAATTAATTACAAATGAAACAGACATGCAATATACGTCTGTATCTGTACACATGGACATACACCTCGTATCGTGTTAATGGACTTGTATCTATACACGTATTTTTTTCTCTTCTGTACTGGCATAGCCGGTCAAGAGAAAATTGCCACTCTCGCCATAGTCTCCTTTGGCCATCCGATGGCGCTAGATATTATCTGATGCCACCTGATAAAACAAAATTTGCTGTACCTATGAGGCGATTTATTAAACTATACTAGCCAAACTGACGAAGTCTTATAGTTAATGACAGAAACGCGTGTAATTGGAAGACGTAAATGTTGGAAAATACGAGGAGTATGTCCATGTGTACATATACAGGCGTGTATATTGCATGTGTTTCATTTGTAACAAATGCGTAATACGTGCTTAACGTATTGATATCTCCAATTTCTTTGGTATACAACGAATTAACATAAAATTTTTCGTAAAATTAGGCTAAAAACCAGTGGAATATTTTTACAAAAATTGCTAATAACACACTGTTGCATTTAACATTGACCATTCTTGAGTTTTTGGTTAGGAAAGACCTCCCTGTACTTAACCAGCGTACAGTTCTGATCTCGCTCTTGGCGACTTCCTCTTTCGCAAGATGGTTAAGTCAAAAACACCCGTTTCGAGGTAGTATACGACGATCAAATGCTTTTGGAATTGAAAAGTGTGTGGAAGCCCTACATTGAGTTAAGAGGGCTTATTGTAAAGTCATGTAACTTTAATATTTTTCTACTGTTCAATATAGATTTGTCTCATTATTTAATTGCCACATCTCATATTAATTACATTTTTTAAATATTAATTGAAACAAAGGAATATAATTTAGAAATAGTTTAAAACCATCATTGTTTATTAAAATATTACTTGAATAGTTAGATTACGTTTTAAAATTTAAATAAAATTGCATTTGTCACTATTTACGAATATGATTTCAAATGGAGCCGGTACTATATTTGTTGAGCCAGAATTTCAAGGAAACCGCTATGTCATTTCTTGGAATAAACCGTACTTGACGCAAGGGTCTGCCTAGATTCCTAGATATTTGCAAGCAGTTGCGTGCCTTAAAGTTTTCGTATTTATTTTGTTTTTGGTAAATATTTCAGAAACTACTAAACGGCTTTTCGGAAAGTTTTCTTTGTTGCGAGTAATTAAATTATGAGAAATGAAGTGAATAAATAATCCAACACCGAACTGTACGATACTCCAAAATGGCTACATCTAAAAGCGATCCTACAGACCGTTCTTCTACATAAATAACACAGGATATTCAGTTTCATGTGTTCTGTTAATAATGTGATTGGCTTTATTTATTTTTTTGTGGAATCTTAGAAAATAACCATCTTCCTTGAATTTGTTAAAAATATTTAAATTTGTCTTCGAAAAAGGTATACGCCTGTTCGGATAATTAACTGTTTTATATAAATTATCTATTTTTAAATAAAATGTATTTAATTTAAAATTTATGTATGCATAGAAATTCAGAAATATTTGAGATTAAAAATTTTCTTTCTCTCCATGGCAAACTGATTTAAGAGTTAAGCAATTGTTTGTAGGTAAATACTTCACTGGTATATAACTGGTTGCCTACTATGCCATCTATACATTGATTTTTCTTTTTTTAGAATTACATATAGGCAGGTGTATGTGTAATGATCAGAGAGCAGACTGAAGCGATTGACTGACCAATTACCCCGATTAAACGTTGTAGCGGTATCCGGTATAGTATGCATGCTATAACAGCCCCACTATTTACTTGCTCGATTGCATTCGTGGGGCAGATGTTGTTATTTCCGTCGTTATGAATAGTAATTGTGTGTATTCCTTCATAAATCAACAGTGGCGTGTAAGACAGAATATACATTTATATATTATTTCCTTAGACTTCGTTGAAATAATAGCTTAAAAAATATTTACATACTGTTATACATGCATATACATATATATTTATATATATATATATATATATATATATATATATATATATATATATATATACAGGGCAATCCAAATTAAGTGTTCACCATTGGTAACTTTGTTATTATTAAAGATACAAGATTGTTTAAATTAGCAAACTAGTAGTACTTTTAACGCTCTTTAAGATGGAAGAATTTAAAAAATGATAAAAACACACAATGTTGTATTAGATTTACACTTTATTTAATAATATTTAATAATGACTATATAACAGCTGTTTCACCGTACAACGGTTTCTTCGGATATAACAAGCGGTACTATAAAACATTTTACTTAAACGTAAATATTTTTTATTTTATTACTTAATGGTATTCTCAGAAATTGGAAACCGAAATATTTTTACCCGCCTCTTTTAGTAGGGATACATATAGATAACATAAATTATATTATAAGTGACACATATCTAACAAAATATTTCAATCAAAAATAGGAAATAAATTCAACAGAGGGGAGGAATTAAGCTCTGTTTTGTCATTTAATAATTTTTTTGAAAATTTTTGTTTATTAATTTGCATTGCTTCTAATAAATCGAGTTTCTTACTTTTCTTTTCTTCGTGTAGGATCTTGAAATTATTATTAAAACTATGGCTTTTTCAATTAAATGGTTGGAGTATGCTGAATCTGTTTTCCCATTTCTAAACGAATAATAATGTTCGTATATGCGCTTTTTGAACGTTCTACCTGTTTGCCCGATATATGTTTTAGTACATGTGCCACAAGTTAGTTTATACACACCTGACTTATTATGATGTGCTGTTTTACTTTTATTGTTTTTGATGTAGTTACTAATATGGTTGTTGGTTTTATATGCAATGTTTATATTTTGTTTTCTTAAAAATTTTTCCAATGGTTTATTTTGTCTGCCTAGGTAAGTAATAATTTTAAATTTCTTGTCATGATCTTTAGTAATCGGATATATATCTTGTATTGCTTTAGTTTCTCGTTTTTTGGATATTATTTTATCTATTATATTCGGGTCATAACCATTATTGATTGCAATCTGTTTTATAATGTTGTATTCTGAATTAAAGTCTTCTATTGACATGGGTATATTTAATAGTCTATGAATCATACTATAGAATGCTGCTAATTTATGTTGAATTGGGTGCATTGATTTATTATGTATTGTTGTGTCTGTGTGCGATTCTTTATGGTATATCGAAAATTTTAGTAGGTTATTGTTTCTCTTAATCGTTAAATCTAAAAAGTTAATGCTATTATTCTGTTTTTTCTCTATTGTGAACTTAATGTTTTTATGTATTGAGTTGATAAATTCTTCAAGTTTATAAAGTTGTCTATCTGTGCCTGTATAACAAATTAAGATATCATCTACGTACCTATGCCAAAATAAAATGTTCTTAACTAATGCACTGTTATTAAATATAGTGGTCTCAAGGTTATCTATAAAAATTTCCGCTAATAACGGGCTAAGTGGGTTGCCCATTATTAATCCGTCTTTACAACTGTAAATATTATCATTAAACATTAATAATGGGCAACCCACTTAGCCCGTTATTAGCGGAAATTTTTATAGATAACCTTGAGACCACTATATTTAATAACAGTGCATTAGTTAAGAACATTTTATTTTGGCATAGGTACGTAGATGATATCTTAATTTGTTATACAGGCACAGATAGACAACTTAATAAACTTGAAGAATTTATCAACTCAATACATAAAAACATTAAGTTCACAATAGAGAAAGAACAGAATAATAGCATTAACTTTTTAGATTTAACGTTTAAGAGAAACAATAACCTACTAAAATTTTCGATATACCATAAAGAATCGCACACAGACACAACAATACATAATAAATCAATGCACCCAATTCAACATAAATTAGCAGCATTCTATAGTATGATTCATAGACTATTAAATATACCCATGTCAATAGAAGACTTTAATTCAGAATACAACATTATAAAACAGATTGCAATCAATAATGGTTATGACCCGAATATAATAGATAAAATAATATCCAAAAAACGAGAAACTAAAGCAATACAAGATATATATCCGATTACTAAAGATCATGACAAGAAATTTAAAATTATTACTTACCTAGGCAGACAAAATAAACCATTGGAAAAATTTTTAAGAAAACAAAATATAAACATTGCATATAAAACCAACAACCATATTAGTAACTACATCAAAAACAATAAAAGCAAAACAGCACATCATAATAAGTCAGGTATGTATAAACTAACTTGTGGAACATGTACTAAAACATATATCGGGCAAACAGGTAGAACGTTCAAAAAGCGCATATACGAACATTATTATTCGTTTAGAAATGGGAAAACAGATTCAGCATACTCCAACCATTTAATTGAAGAAAGCCATAGTTTTAATAATAATTTCAAGATCCTACACGAAGAAAAGAAAAGTAAGAAACTCGATTTATTAGAAGCAATGCAAATTAATAAACAAAAATTTTCAAATAAATTATTAAATGACAAATCAGAGCTTAATTCCTCCCCTCTGTTGAATTTATTTCCTATTTTTGATTGAAATATTTTGTTAGATATGTGTCACTTATAATATAATTTATGTTATCTATATGTATCCCTACTAAAAGAGGCGGGTAAAAATATTTCGGTTTCCAATTTCTGAGAATACCATTAAGTAATAAAATAAAAAATATTTACGTTTAAGTAAAATGTTTTATAGTACCGCTTGTTATATCCGAAGAAACCGTTGTACGGTGAAACAGCTGTTATATAGTCATTATTAAATATTATTAAATAAAGTGTAAATCTAATACAACATTGTGTGTTTTTATCATTTGATATGGATTTACAGCAAGTAAAGGCAGAATCGATTCAAGAATTTAAAAAAAAAGAGCAGCGCGTTTTCGGGTTTTCCCGAAAAATGTTTTTTTCAAATGGAAACCCCTGTATATTATATCATTTTCTGTTAGAAATTCAATTTTTAAACAAAAAATCTTATAAGAAATTTTTTACTGGGATTAAAAATACTTGAGTTATAGTGAATAAACAAAAACAGTTAAGTCAAGTGCATTTCTATGTTTCTATGATAACGACGTTAATTCTTTCTAGTAAACGTCAAATATTAGTACAGTTTTATTAGTCTTTCACTCATAAATTTCATTTTGCTAGTTATTAATTTGACAAAAAAATGATTTTTACCCATGCAGAAAAGTGTGATATGTTAGAATCTTATTTAGTGTGCAGAAAATCCTCTAGGAGGGCAAAAGAACACTACGCTGAATTATATCCACTCCGAACACAACCAAATGAGCAATTTTTTCTGAGACTGTACCGAAAATTTAGAGGCAATGAGAGTGTTTTTGCCAAAACAAGAACAAAAGGACTTTTATAATAAGCGAGGCCACGGAAATTCTAGTTCTTGCATATTTTGAGGCTAACCGTGAGAATTCCATACTAGATATTATCAAGGAATCTGATTTGAGTCACGGTACTGTGCATAGGATTCTGAAGAAACACAAATTCATTCCTTATAAGTACAAACCAGTTCAAGTTTTCTTGCCAGGGGATCCAGAGAGAAGAATGTTTTTTTGCCACTGGTATCTTAACTTTTGTCGCCAAAATGTAAACAACTTTCGTTATATTTTATGGACCGATGAATCAAATTTCTCAAATTCTGGAATGTACAATACAAAAAATCATCATTACTGGTCAAAGGAAAATCTCCTTTTAGTACATCCAAGACGCCCGCAAGTCCGTTACAGTTTTAATGTTTGGTGCGGTTTAATTGGTTCAAGGATTGTTGGTCCTTTCTTTTATGAGGGCACTCTAACTGGTGAAAGGTACATAGAATTTTTGACTGAAATTTTGAATAATTTCTTAGACGAAATTGATCTCATAAGTAGACAGAATCTGCATTTTCAGCAGGATGGCGCACCTGCGCACAACTACAGAGGTACTCATCAAATTTTAAATACTGTTTTTAACAATTCATGGATAGGAACAAATGGTCCTATTCAGTGGCCTCCCCGAACGCCAGATTTAACACCGCTTGATTTTTTTTTTATGGGGTTATTTAAAGACAGAGATTTATAAGCAAAGGTACGAAAACGTAAACGCCCTAAAAATTGCAGTTAGTGAAAAGATAAACCAAATAGATGGTAGGACCATACTAAAAGCAGTTCGACAAGTTCAGAAACGTGTTCAAAAATGTATTGAACAACAAGGTGGTATTTTTGAACATCTTCTATGAAAAAATCAGTGATTTTATTTTCTTTTAATGATATGTTTATGTATAAAATAAAGTTTATAAAAATTATTTAGCTGTTTTTGTTTATACATTATAACTCAAGTGTTTTTAATCCCAGTAAAAAAGTTCTTATAAGATTTTTTGTTTAAAAATTGAATTTCTAACAGAAAATGATATAATATACAGGGGTTTCCATTTGAAAAAAACATATTTTTCGGGAAAACGCGAAAACGCGCTGCTCATTTGTTTTTTTAAATTCTTCCATCTTAAAGAGCGTTAAAAGTACTACTAGTTTGCTAATTTAAACAATCTTGTATCTTTAATAATAGCAAAGTTACCAATGGTGAACACTTAATTTGGATTGCCCTGTATATATATAGTAAATTGAATTTGTTGGCGATTTAAGGTCTGGTTTTACTTCAAAATGTATATATTTAAAACAATCCTACATGTTTCGGCAAATGATGCCTTTTTCAAGAATATAAAATATAAATGACAGTATATTAATGTCATACATTTGTAGTTGCTATGGATAAAATTATTCAAAGATACATTCCAATTGAATAATAATAAATCATGCCCTAGTATTCTAAAATAGATAAACAACAAAAAACAAGGAAACGCAAGACATGAGTTATTATCTATGGAGCGTCTTAAGATGTAAAGCTGTCGGCATTCGCCTTAAACGAGAAGGAAAATCACGAAAACCTACTCGGACAACCAGACAGGAACCAAAACACGGAACTGTCAGCATGATAAGCAAATGTATAGATATTTAAATAACTTAAGATATATAATTATATAACAGCAGCATATATTATGATGGTAAATTGCAGATCGTTACATAATTAAGTTATAGTATATACTGCTTAAATTTTTTATATCACTTCTGTTGTTAATTGAATTTTTTTCCTGTTTAATACTAATCATTTCTTTAATTTCCCTTTTCATTGTGTGTTGTTCTTTATCAATTATCTGTGTGTTTTCAAAATCGAAATGGTGATCGCGTTGTAGTTTGTGTGGTTTGTGTGTAGATAAAGCAGTTTTGTGTTTTAGAGTATTTGTGGGCTTGTATTCTTTTGTATAAATATTGCTTAGTTTGGCCTATGTAGTAACTATCGCAATCGCGACATGGTATTTTATAGATGACGTGTTTTTGGATTTTTTTCTATTTTAGGTTTAAGTTTTGAAAATAGATGTTTATTAGTATTACTAAGTTTATGTGTTGTAACTATATCATATTTTTCTAAAGTGTATTTAATTTTTTCTGATAGTTGTGGAACATATGGAATCGTGTGTTAAGTGTCCGTAACGTCCTATATATTATTGCGTCGTTTTCCGATTAAATGTATTTTCTCGTTAATTTAATTCTATTACTTTTACAATTTATCCCCTGTATCATTTTGTATCTGCACTTTAATATCATATTTAATTCTTTCTTGCGATCTTTCTTTAATCTTTTTTTGTCCTCCGAGTTCTTATACCGATGCACGAAGGATGACTTGGTTTTTGGCATTCGACCACGTACGTTGAATGTGAACGCTTTTCACTGTACTTAATTAGTATTCCGTATCGTATTTACGGACCCGTTCGGGGATATCATTGATTAAAATTTCATTCGTTATTCGCTTTGGGCGATATCTCATTTGGAGGAATTAACGAGTTGTGAAGCGAATCAGCGTTCCTTCGTCAACGGCGTATGTTTTTTTGCGTACGCTTGTTTTTAGTTTACCATCGAGATGTACTGGTAAGCAAAGTTATTCTTTCTGTAATTATCTCTGTGTCTTATCGCCACATTTATTCGTTAAATAGATGGTACCACCCACCGGCCTAAACACATCATTTGCTGAGAACTGACGCCGGGGAGAAAAAAAGTGCCGAAGATTTGTCCACGTTTTTCTTGTCGTTCCTCATTATTCTACGAACAAAGGGAGAATTCCAACCAACGAACGTCGGCTACGAACAGATAAGCTCACTTATTAAACTATTACCGTCCTTTTTTTTTCCTTGTTTATAAAGTGTGATTTATGCGAATTCCTTAATTTTAGTCAGTTGTTAAACAAAACAAAAAGTATTAATCTCGCAGGTGTTTTCTCTTCAAGAAACAAAAAGCCTGTGACCTTCGACGATATATCGAGAACATTTGCGTTTTCAAATTTTCTTGTTTTCGAATAGTTATATGTTTTCTTTGTTGTTAAACCATTTGATTTCGCATTTAAAATGAAAGTCTTGTTGAATAGTCAAATTTAGAATTGCATACTGTTATTAATTACTTTACATTCATTCATTTACTCTGTAATTGAGAATTTTTTTTTATATATACTCTTTATACCTTTTTGTTCCCCGAATTTGTCAAAATTTTTATGTCGTCGTTAAATTACTTAGCGTAGTTGATTGCTTTTGTTCTAAATTACACATTTTGCGACAACCCGTTTCGAACTTTTTGTAGATAAGGGAATAATCTTAGCGAAAGATCGCTAAGTTCAAACTATCTTTAAAACTGTTATTATTCTGTAAACTAATAAGAACAATACGTATTACTTCTTTTTAGGGTGTTTGAGGCTTTTAGTCTCTGTGTACTTAGTTATTCAAAATTCATTCCTAGTAATTTATCTGCATTACCTAATGAATATTAATTTATTTTGCAATTCTTTCACTTCATTAGATTATACAGGGTTAACTTTAAATTTAATTATACAGGGTTATCTGTTAAATTTTACTATACAGGGTTATCTTTAAATTTTGTTTATACAGGGTTATCTGTTAAATCTTATTGTACAGAGTATTATTATTATTCTTTTCACGAATATTTTACAGAGTATTATTATTATTCTTTTCACGAATATTTTACAGAGTATTATTGTTATTCTTTTCACGAATATTATAAAGAGTATTATTATTTCACGCATATTGTACAGAGTGATATTATTATTTTTATTTCACGAATATTATACGGAGTACCTTTATTTCACGAATATTGTACAGAGTGATATCATTATTTTCATTTCACGAATATTGTATAGAGTGATATTATTATTCTATTTCACGGATATTATACTACTGTTTTGTTAAAATTATTCTTTTCTTTTCTCCCTTTCCTCATCTCTCGAACTTCGAGAGTGGAACGGGTCTCGGTCTGGGAACCGGCTCTCTGCCCCGCGGCTTGCTTTTTTTCGGTCATCAAGTTTCCGGGTTTGCGACGTCCAGCGGCAGAAATTCGGTGGCGTCCTTTTACCACCTTATTTTGGGTATTTTTCATTTCTCGTACCTCTGGGTCTCCCCACCCCCTGAGCTGAGGCAGCCTCAGTAGCCGGGTGGGCCGCTGGACGTTGGCGAGAACGGGCAGGGGCGGTTTTAGTCGGCCGAGACTAGTTCTGCTCCGAGGAGCGTTTGTGTTTTTTTTTCTTTTCCTATTACCAATTTTTTTTTGTTTGGTATTTTATATATATACTACGACGTGTGATCGTAGCACGTGATATATGTTGTGTCATTGTTTAAATTGTTATTGGTGTCTGCAGTGTTGTATATTTGGTGGATTCTTTTTTTAATTGTTTGGTCTATAAGTTGTGGTGGATAATTATTATCTGTTATGATTGTTTTAATTTTCTTGATGTTATCTTTTCTGTATTGAGTATGTGATAGTTTTACTGCTCAATCAGTCAGATTATTTATAATCATTTTATTGAGTACTGTACATTTGAGTGGTAATTCATATATAGAAAAGAAGCTGTGGGTTTATTATACCAATTTGTATAAATAGTACCCTGTCTATTATAGCTTAAAGAAATATCAAGAAAATTAATACTGTTATTAATTTCTTCTTCAATAGTGAATTTTAATTTGTTGTGAAAATTGTTGAACTTATTTAAAAGATAGTTTATTTTATTAGCCGGAATACATGTTATGATGTCATCTACATATCTTTTGAAGAAAATGGGGTGGAAGTCTAATGAATTGATAACGTTTTGTTCCAAATGTCCCATTACCAGATTTGCAATAGGAGCAGCTAAAGGAGAGCCCATGGCAATACCAAATGTTTGACTATAAAAATAATTTTTGTACTGAAAATATGTGTTGTCGCGACAGAAGTGTATACCTCTAATAAATTAGTTTTCATTTAGTGATGTGTGTGGACTAATTTCATCCCATTTGGATTCTATTATGTTTATAGCTAGATCTGTAGGAATGTTAGTATATAAAGATTCTACATCAAGTGATATAATTTTGTGATTAGATGGTACTTTTTGTTCCTTGATGAAATTTTGAAATTGCCATGAGTCTTTGGTATGATATTCCGTTTTTCCTAACATCTTAGATATGCTATCACCTAGGAATTTTGCTATATTATAAGTAGGTGCTCAAGCAGGTCCATCCTGATACGGGTATATCCAGCAAGGCGATGAGCATCATGAACAATATATTCGAACGCATTGCGGCCGAAGCGTCCCGTCTGGCCCATTATAATAAACGTTCGACGATCACCAGTCGGGAAATACAGACGGCCGTCCGTCTGTTACTTCCCGGTGAATTGGCCAAGGACGCTGTTGGCGAAGGAACCAAAGTCGTCACGATACGCAAATGGTTTATCATCCGGCGGCGGGAGGCCGGCCAGTAAATATATAAATAACTGCGTCAATAGAAACAACAAACAAAATAAACAAATGTATATGTATATGTATATATATATATAAATATATATATATATATATATATATATATATATATATATATATATACACTTTGTCCGTTTTCAGTTTGCAGTCACATGACTAACTATGTCATACTATCTCAGACACAGAATCTATATACTTTGTTTTTCAGATATATTGAGCTACAAATATTCAGAATTGAAACGTATGTCATTTGATACAAGACATACGTCTTTGAAATTTCTTCGTAGCAAAGACAAAGAAAAATAATATTTAGCATGTCTTGTATAATATGAGATACCGACAACTGTTTTAGTCAAAAGAGAAAATACGTATTTATCGACATATACAGGTTATGTTTAGTGCTTGTTTGTATTTTTCCGTTGATATTTTAAGATTTCTTATTTATCTGTTCTTCTTGCAACAATAATAGTCAGTTTCGAGTAATTAATCGTAAGTATTTAACGTAATATTTCTTAATTAAATTATTTTACTTTGACACTGACAAATTACATTTTTTGATAAATTGATATGCATATCGCAAAATGTAATTTTCATAATATGAAGTGATATAAAATTTCATGTTTGTGTTCTTTTTGTTGTAGAATATGCCAGCTAAACGTCTAGATTCACAGGCACAAAATCTAGTTGCCAACATTCTTCATTATTTTGAAGAAGAGAAATATAATAGAGGTCCATTATTGTCTGTTGATTCAGTTTATGAGGTAAGATAACACCAAATTAATATCTTTAGATTAATGAGGAAAAATATTTTTAGAGAGTAGCAAGTGCTCTTAAGATCTCTGTCCGAACCGTTTACAATATCAAGAAACGTGGGACATCATCACCTGGAAAACAAATACCCCGACGTAAACCAAAAACCAAAGATTTGCCAGAAAGCTTGAAAATGGAAGTCCGAAATACTTTATACGACATGTTTCATCAAAGTATTCTAAGCAATTTTATTTTCATAAATGATTTATTTTTTAACGATATACTTTTTTAGAAAAACATGTTACATTGAAAACATTGAAGACTGAACTGGAAACTAAACAAATGGTGCAAATAGGAAAAACATCTCTTTCCATTTTACTCAAACATATCGGTTTCAAATATAAAAAAGATGATAATAGAAGAGCATTAATGGAAAAACTTGATGTTAGTGTAATGTGAAGTGTATTTTTAAGGAAGTACATTGAGAATACAAATTCTGGTTTGCGTCAAGTTGTCTTTTTAGATGAAACATGGATATTTTCCAAAGGATCGAAACCGTAAAGAGAAAGTTTATGAAATTGATGAACTGTTAAGAAATGCAGGACATGAAATTCTTAGACTGCCACCATACCACTGTGACTTCAATGCTATTGAGCTAATTTGGGCAAAAGCAAAAACATATAACAATGTGCACATCGGTAGGGCTGGTTACACCGACGAAAAGGTGAAAGAAATGTGGAAGGAGGCATTACATACATGTGATAGTAATACATGGAGTAACTGCATAAGGCATACTGATAATTTAATAAAACAATGGTATGAAAGAGAAAACTGCTTGGTAGACTTGGATATAGATCCAGTAATAATCAATGTTACAGAATGAAGTACAGAATCAGACTCTGATTCAGATTAATATATGTAATTGCAACTAAAGGTGTCATATTTTATGTTAGTACAAGGCAACATTATTTTCTGTCTATAATAGTGTTTTTATGATTGTATTAGAAAGATTATATATTTAAGCTTCCATGTAAATATGTTTTATTCAAATAAATATTTCTTATTAGACCGATTATGAATTAGATGAATTATTTGCTATTTCTACATACTTCTATTTTCTAATATGCTCAGTTAATATATGAACAACTCAAGAGTTTGCAGATACAACCAACATAAATTGCGAAGATAAAGAAAATAGCTTTTGTCACATACTGCACTACTGTTATTCATTGAGTTTAGTATGCTGTATGGCATTTTAAAATCAGGTTTTAAGTCTTATGCAGAATAACATTAAAAAATATCAGCGCTCACTTGTGCAGTCACATCCATATCTGTTAACACTAGAATAGAATAATACAATTTCGCTATTTTGTATTTATTGTATTGATTAAAGTATCTGCATTTTATTAAGTTGAATAGTTTTTATATGAGCAAGTTTAACAAACAGTTATGATAATTTTTTAACATACTGATTCCAAATGAAGTTATATCTTCAATGGTTTTACTTAGCGTAGCAATGTAATAATTGAACTGTATAATTAATTTATACATAATACTAATAATTCTCTATAGTTTTTGTAAATAAATGAATTATTCGTGTAATTATTATTAACCATTTTCTTGGAAATAATAATACCAATATAATCAAGGTGAGCTTTTATTTATTTAATTTCTAATGCAAAAAATTTGATTATACATATGAAACAATCAAAATTTAGCTTCCTATTTTCTTATTTCCCAACCTTTCTGTTCTACTTTTTGGTTATATTGAATTGCTTTGTAATTCATTTATGTTAGTGAATTTCTTCTCGTATGATTTCTGCACTTTCCAGATTATTTCTTATTCCAAATTTATTTAATGCGATTAATGCTAGAAGTGAAGCATCTGTTTACAATACATGAAAAGCTGCATTTTCTACATGTACCTTTGTCTTCTTTAAAGAATATTATTTTATATGCGTATTTGAGATTTAAAACTTCCAAAGTTACTGTGTTTATACTTCAAAAATTTTAGGTTATGTCATACGGCATCGTTCCAATTTCATTACCATTACATTGGTCAATAACATCGATTGATTAAACAGGAAAAACATTTAGAAAATAAATAGAAAACATTATGTATTGAAATAACAATTTTATATTTATAAAATACATAAACCTCTTTTGACTCAAAAGTACCGACTAGATTCATACTACTAAAAATAAATGAAAATTGATCATGTGACTGCAAACTGAAAACGAACAGAGTGTATATATATATATATTTATTGTTCTTGTTTATAGTATATTGTATATTTATCCTATAATTTTTTATAAATATTATGTTTAATTTACTACCTTATTTTAGTAGTTTTTGTTTCTTCTTTTTAGTCCATTTCTTTCTGTTCTTAGTATTTCTCTTTATTTTCATTAACTATGGAGAATTCTCGTAGGGCAACCATGGTAGGATGGATTAGAGGCCATACAGATTGATTGCATATTCGTAATGATACCGAGATATATTGCAGTGCCTGTTCATTAAGTTTAAGGCGTCCATAAAAGTGTAATTTGCAGACATGTTTCTTCGAAAACTCATTAAGATAACATATGACCATCTGCACCTGATACTTTTAATGAAGAACTGTGTGAAACTTTCATAATTGATCAATGTATTCATAATATTGTCATCTGATAACAACTATAAAGTCAAGATGCTATTATTTTTGACTGAGCGGCAGCTTATATATTAAAAACAGGGAAGTTATTAAAGCAATCTTATTCCAATATGCTACATGTTACCTGTGCAGCACATACACATATGTGAATACATCAGGGGTCATTTTACAAATATTGAGAAGTTAGTTTCACCATTTAAAAAGATATTTCTCAAAGCCGAGACAAAAAGTTGATGCCATATTTAGCAGAAGTTCAGATTTGAATATATTATATCAATTCTGCACAGAGCCGATTAAAAAATCAATACATTTGAAGTATTTTGTAACATTTTAATCACGTACCCATCACCAGTTGTGACGTGGAACGGACATTTTCTATTTTTAAAGACGTTTTAACATCTAAAAGAACTAATTTAACACAAGAACACCTTGAATAAATTGTAGTTGTTCCTAGTAATGTTTTACACTTTCAATCTTTCACAGAAAATACATAGTTTTGAGTTTTATTCTTTTGTTCCTAGTAATGTTTTACACTTTCAATCTTTCACAGAAAATACATAGTTTTGAGTTTTATTCTTTGTAAATTATTTTTATTCAAAATTCGATACGCAATTTACTTGATAGCATTACTCTTGTTTCAGCAGTAGTTGCGACCGGTAACCAAACCGTTTATTACATTCGCTCTGTTGTGCATTGACATATTAACTGCATATTGAAGCTGTAGGTATGTGCCACTTATGCATGTAGCCACAGGTACCAAATTTTTCGAAACTCACGAATCGCTTACAGAAATAAACCTATTGCGAATAGGGGAAGATGGGGCACATTGATACACTTTTCTCCCTTTACCTCATAGCACTTCAAATTTTTCAATTGGTATTTTGGCGTTTTGCAGTTCAGTACCTTAATAGTTTCTGGTTTTGTTTTTCCTAAACCCTTTTGATAGTAGTAACTAATAAAAATTTTTAATTGACATTTTCAGGTGCGCCTCATTTATATCAAACTGCCCCATACATACATGGGCAGAATGATGCATGTATGGGGGCACATTGATACATATTGAAAAAAATAACATACCTGAAAAACTTACGGTTCAGTAATTAATAAAACAATCAATATATATAAGTATAACTGAATATACTTTGATTAAAATATAAAATGAAAAAATTAGCCAGAACATTTATCAACAACAAAGGAAACTGAGATTGCACGTACCTACAATAAAACATTATTATAAATTATAACACATTGTACGACATGAAGTCAATAGGAAATGAATAACATGATGAAGTACGACTTGTTCCCCCTGTCTCTATTGGGGCAGGTAACTTTAATATAACATCTGTTAAATCAGCTGTTGCCACATCAGCAATAGCTGGAAATACAAAAGTCCAAGAAGTAGATTTTTTCCTTAAATATGAAACTTCATACTCTGTAGGACTATGTAATATTTGAACTTTACATATATAATAAACTACATGTTTTTTCTTAGGAAATTGTATTAACAAGAAATCTCCTTCTTTTATTTCCTCCGGTGTAGGTTTTTTCATATTTTCCACGCTTAGAATAGTGGTCTCTTTATCATCTAGAAAGTCTGCATCTGAAGAACTATTGATAATGTCATAATCCAAGGCTGAAACACTAGTAGTCTTATCAGAATCAGCGTAAGTTGTAATTTTGGTTTTATTTATTTTTACAGCCTTTTCATCTGCTAATTGTTCAGAAATGCGCCTTGATGATTGTTTGAGTTTTCTGATATTTTCTCTCTCAATTTTCATTTCTCTTTTCTTTTGTTTAATCCAGTACAACTCTTTTAGTCTGTCTTTTTCAGGTGTATCCGTATAAATCCGTGATTTTCCTTTTTCCACGCCTTTTCTTTTGGTTTGTTTTGGTTTTGCTTTCGGATAGGGTCTAACTACATCAGGTATAATTATAGTGTCTGGAGGAGTAAGGTGCTTCAAACTGCTTTCCTTTTTCCACGCCTTTTCTTTTGGTTTGTTTTGGTTTTGTTTTCGGATAAGGTCTAACTACATCAGGTGTAATATTAGTGTTTGGAGGAGTAAGGTGCTTCAAACTGGATGCACCTAGTGCGTCACGTGGGGGAGTTAATTGTCTTGAGGTAGACGGAATCAACTCTATTGGAACTGCTTCTTTTATTTGATTTTTTTACTTGCGATAAATTTGTTAAATTATTTTCACCAGTAGCCAAACTGTTTGCTGTACTTGTGTGATAGATAGCAGATGGGGTAAAATCCATTTCACTGAATACCAATGAATTGAACGGCCAGATTCCAGTTTTTGAAAAACCGCTGATTATATTTTTTCCAGTAAATGACTCCAAAGATGCTGTTTTCGTAATTCTAGGAATATCATAAATAGTTATACCTATTCCTGGATTATTTATGTGCCAATTATTATGAAAGCTACTTTTAATTTACTCTTGAAAGGACCAAAAACTCCTACATCAAGAGGTTGTAGTCGATGTGACGTGTGAGGCGGAAAAGTTAAATATACAATACCGTTTGCTCGAGAATATTCAATAGCTTCGATTGATATGCGTGTTTCGTGATTGTCACTTAGCATTAAAATTGGATTACTTTTACTACAAGACGTGTGTTTCTGAATATGCTTAGGACATCTAAAAAAAGATCTGTAACAATCCAGCCACTTTTATTGGCCCAAGCTACCTTCAGGTCCTTCACTTAAAAAGTGGTTCTTATAATGAACCCTTGGAAATACAAATATTGGAGGAATTGCGTTACCCACTGCAGAAATTATACCACCAAATGTTACGAGTTCACCTCTCTCGGCAGTAGCGATTTGTCTCACCTGTTTCTGAGTTTTGGAAGCTAAAACTTTTGGCGTATTCAGAATGGTAGTTATTCCAGATTCGTCATTAATAATCTGATCTGCTGTAAATTGATATTTTTCCAAAACCATTTTAAGATTTATCAGAATAATTGAAACATACATGAGTAGGTAAACCCCACCAGTTTTGTATAATACAAAGGTATTTTTAATAATATAAAATATTATTAAAAATCTGGTGTGAAGAACACAAATGCAGGTCACAAAAAATATTAATAGTGAACCTGCATTTGTGTTCTTCACACCAGATTTGTAATAATATTTTATATTATTAAAAATACCTTTGTATCATTTTAAGATTGTTAAAGAAATGTTCAACTGCCGTTTTGTTAAATCGAGTTGATCGAGCTATACTTGTATTCTCCGGTTTTCGTAAACTGATATTTATATGTCGTTTACGAAAACCCTGTGTCCAGTCTATACCTGCAATTTTCGCTCTATCCCAGCTAGAAGGGTATTTATGGTTTAATTTTTTTGCATACTCATACGCTAAACTTTGTAAATGTCGCAGTGTAAGACCATAATGCATTTTACTGCAAGTAATTATGTATTCTGACAACAATTCTTCTTCTCCTTTGGTGAAAACTTGTTGACTAGAAAATTTTGATGAATAAACAGCTGCATTTAATGATTTGCCAGTTAATTTTCTCTTTTCTATTCGATGTTGTAGAGTAGCAGGCTTAAGGTTATACTTTTCAGCAGCTTTCCTTATTGATAAGATTCCATTAATGACGTTCTCTACAGCAGTATGTACAGCTAATTCATCTATGTTTACTCTGGCTGACTTTTTTTTGTAATTTCTCACCATATTGACTGAAATTATAAAAAATTATTTTTATGCTACTTAGGATTTTAGATGGGGTAAATTGATACACTGTATCAATCTGCCCCAAAATATTTGTATCAATGTGCCCCATTAGTGTCTTGCCAACCATTGTGCTTTTTTATTTCACAAACTGTTAGTCAAATATTATAACGTTTTATAAAAATAATTTCAACAATGATGTTACTCACCTCTAAAGTCAAATAGTTAAACCGATGACACAATACTTTCTCAATAAACGACGATAAACGGTACCACAAATATTTACTTATGGTCCTCCTAAAGACGTGGTGATTCACATGGGAACAATTCAAAACTGAAATAACGACTAATTTTGTAGACAAATGTAGAGCCGGGGATGCCATCTTTTGATACCTCGCAGAACATTTAAAAGTAGTTTGCAATATGAAAAAGTTCACGGTATCGAGGTGCCCCGTGTATCAATGTACCCCATCTTCCCCTACAAGGCAAACGCCTATGGGCTATGAATCATCAATCGCTGGAATCTCCTCTCTGGTAATGATATTGTAATACTCTTATTTAGAGCAGATATGCCTCACTAGCGCCATCTTCTTGAAACATATCTTAATTTGTGGATACACCTCATACTTATTTTGTTTGTCAAAATTCATATTATCATGTATTTCAAGATGCCTGAATACTTAAGGCCTTGGTTGTAACGTATGATCAAAAATTCTTTGGATCGCGATAGCCATGAAGTGTAAAAACCATCTATAGAATTATTTACTTCTGTACTTCTTTACTTTGAAGTACACATAAGTCACAAATAAAATAGATTTTAGGTTATGGTAATTACTTGCATTTTATGTATATTTTATAACAGCTGACTTAAAAGTTGTCAAGTAAATGTCAAAACTAATTGAAATAAATAATTTTATAGATATCTCGTAAATTCCACGGCAATGGCGATCCAAAGACTTTTTATCATACGTTATATACACTTAATTCAGTGCTTATTAGAGTATTAATAGAAATTACTTACATGTCTTTTAACTTCTTCTCAATATTATTCAAAAATTTGTCTAGTCCAGCATTAGTTTTTACAGATATGTACGATAACTCTTTTATATCTTCATTTTGTGAGAGTATGGAAATTTTGTCTATTTTATTAATAACGATAATACAGTCCTTTTTAAACAACTTAGATAACTGAGTTTCACTTTTGTTAATAATATTCGGTAGTTGTAATTCATCAATGTAATCTTTAACATAACTCACGATACTGCCATTCAATGTATTTTGCTGCCAAACATTGTACTTTTCTACGTCAATAACTAGTAGAAGTAATTCTGATGATTGTATAGTATCCAATGTAATTTTGACACCTTCAGCTTCTATTATGCTAATCTCTGTGTAACGAATACCACATGTATCATGCAATATTACAGGATATCCAAATAAGTCGATATAATATTCCAAGGTATCTCTGGTAGTACCTGGATATGGAGTAACAATGGCAACTTTCTTTTTACCTACAATAAAAGATTTTTTTACATTGAATATGTTTAAGATATCCAATATTTGTATACTTACATAAGAAATTATATAAACTACTTTTTCCGACATTAGGTTCTCCAATAATGGCTACTTTTATACCTGTTCTTAATAGCTGCCCTCGTTTGCCATCATTTAAGTGGTATCCAATCTCATCATATAACTGTTTTATAGTTCTATCCACATTTTGTTGAATTTCAATGTTGGAGTCTTCATCAACATTTTCAAAGTTAAAAAGACTCTCAAAGTTGATTAAGGCATTAGAAAGATCATCTTTCCATTTTTTATATATGTTGCTTAAGATCCCTTGGCTTTGTATAAGTGCCTATACACATATATAAAAGAGTAATAAGAAAATAACAGTATTATATAAACTAAGTTTGTAATATTAAAATAGAAATGTAATTTCTTATTTTATAAAATTAATAATGGCATATATGATATTGTTATATTAAATATTAATGAAATCTCTTGGGCTCGTGGCCCCTAGAGACCGTTTTTCGTCAACAAGGGAAATTCGTCATAGCTGGACATAGGATCTATATTTCTATATATCGATGAATTCGATCTTTTGGGCTTAGATCGCATCGACTATTTATTGGAAGCTAATTCCAACCTATAAAATTGCACGCTAAGAGTGGTGTTACGAAAGGTTGTACTAGAATGAATCGAAATCAAGTCATTTTACTCAAACGTTGATGGTGTGGAGTGAAAGTAGAACTGTTGTCAATTTTTTAGCAGTATAATGCACGGCCACATAACGCGAAGGTTACTATCAAGTTTCTGGATAATACTAACAATATTGATCGGCTACCATGACTCTCTCATTCGCCGGACTTAGCACTAATAGATAGTAATAGAACATGTGTGGGATATGGTAAGACAAAGGATCAATCCTTTACAACTACCCTCAAATATAGATATTTATGTAGGAGTTCTTCAACAAAGGATTTTAGAAGCTTGGGATAGCATAGCACAGGCTTTGCTTCGCTAACTTCCAGTATGCCTAATAGACTAGCTGAATGCATAAGACCCAGTAACAGAGAATTGATGAGTTATTAGTAATGAATTAAGTTTCTTTAATGAATTTATTTAGGAAAGAGTGTTACATACTTGTTAAATATAACGTTCTTTCTAAAACTTTTCCCATTAGAGACAGCCATGCTCATTCAAAATTATACATTTGGAACAGATTACATGCACTGTCACTAACCGTTATCAAAAAGCATGGGTGTCTCTAATGATGAAAGCTTTGAAGGCACGTTATTATGTATAACGAAAATATATATTAGGTTGCAATAAACAATTCAATACATTGTAATATAGGCTGTTTGATTAAACGGTTATACATAAAAACAAGTCTATTTTTTATTTTTGTAAACTCTGGCTGCATATATCCTAGAACAGAAGAAAATCAATACCTGTTTTCGCTGCAATTCTGTTTCTGCATTTATTAAATCTCCTAAACCTTCTGCTTGAACTAAATCGAGTTTTTTATTATAAAAGGCACGTTTAGTAAATTCACCTGGTCTAGCTAGTCGAAAATTACTTAAAGTACTCAATGACTGTAGTATACTAGAAACAATTGCTATGCTACCATGGACTTGAAATTCACAAACGTCTTCACCAGTAAAACTGTTTGGGCCTCAAAACAACATGGTTATTTTTATTGTTTTTAATTTAAAATATAAAGTACCTGGAAACCAAATTACTAAACCCTTGTCTAACAATTCTCTTGTTACTGGATGGTATATTTTTGATAAGTAAGCATACCTAGGCTTTAGCAAAGTTGAACGATTCAGCAATTTTAATATAGCTAACTTAGAATCTTTACCAGAAACTCTAACAACAGCTACACCACTTTTACCATAACCTGATTATAATGAGTCTGTTATTACAAACCAACTAAGTCCAAATATTAGCTAATACCACCTGAACTTAATGCATAAATCGTTTCATTAAATTGACCTGGTACAGTTGAAAAACGATCTAAAATATATTACAATGTCAATCCACTAAGCATTTAAGATTTAACTATCTATAATATTACACAAGTTATTGTGTATTGAAATTAAGAATGATAACCTAATTTTAGAAAAGTTAAACATGACAACCATGGATGTAGTAAATATGGATAGCGCACATCGAATCAACGCAGTGCATTCGATTGACTCCAACATTAGAGAGAGAAACTACCGTGTGAGATAGAGCTAGTACTGGCAAGAAAATGCGCGTTTCCTGTTAAAATACATGGGCAATCGACCGGGAAAGGTAAATATACCTAGGTGCAGTTCTGGTTTCAAGGTCGATTTTTTTTGTGTCGACGCCAGGGGAAAAAGGGTAGCATATTCAAACAGGTTTGTACTGGTTGCGGGTGTTCAGAAACATTCGAAGTCAAGTGGGCTCTGAACAAAAAATCGTAAATCTTTACTTAAGTATAGCAAACTCCAATTAAGTTGGCGCGAGGAGGGGTAACTTCGCGCAGGATTAAAAGTAGTGTGGAGATTTATATTTGGTTTTACATTAAATCTCAGATAATTCTAACCTCTGAGCGTGTATCACTTTATGGTCCCCTAGCAAAGACATTATGTTCCGTCAAACGTCAATGACAAATGTATTCTGACAATTACTTGAGTAGTGGGGGTGGACGTTTTTAAAAACGGCTTCTGCGCACCCCCTCCTCGCGCCAACTTAATTGGCGCTTGCTATATCTGATTTGTAATAATTATTAAATGTGAACTGTTGTCTGTCAAAAATTGTCAGAATCTAATATCGAAGATACTAATTTGATAACCTATAAAATTGTATTAAGTAAATGTATCAATCTATCTCAAACATGACTTCATATTTTCAAGGACTACTTTGACTTCGAATGTTTCTGAACACCCGTGATCTAATCTATTGAATTAATGCATCGCCATCTATATTCAAATGGTATAAAGACGTAAGATGACATTACCACTATTTTTGGTAAAATTCGTAAACATTCAGTCCAATAATATTTCTTGGCGCGACTATATTGATTAGAGAATTATTAAGATTATTATAAGAGGGATCGATTTATTAAAAAACAGAACTACAAATCAAAACAAATGTTCAAACTGTTGACCACTTGACTTGTTTTTTAAGTGTTTTTTCTTGTAAATCTAGTAAAACATTCAATTGTATGATTACTAGGGACAGGTCACGAGAGGCCCATGACTCATCGCCCAAGGGGGTACTATTGAAAATTTGTATTTTTAAAGAGTTTTCAATTTTATTTATATAATTGGAAAATAAACGAGTGGTGATCTATAAAATACGAAATACATTTTTATTAGTTCATTTTGTAGTTCAAGTTGAGTAAAGGAGTATTAATATTAACTAGCAATACTTTCTCAAGGTTCTCTTCTGTAAAATTTGTTCTCTTTGACATCATTTCTACATCGCAACTAGTAATACGTGCATACTGGAAATATTCTTTTATTTCAGCGTATTTAGCATTTAGATTTTGAGGCATTGTCCCCATACGCAATTACCGCAATGTTGTTAAATCTGGATTTCTATTAAATCTGCGTCTAAGTCTTGCCGAAGGCGATATCCGAAGTCACTTGGAATATTTTTGAAATTATTAATAGCCACATATAATTTGTTTAACCCATCATTTAATTTTAGATTTTGATTTTCAAAATAAGTGACTAGTAGATTGTAATGAAATTTTGTAAAACTATCGAAATTCTCTGCATTAAAACTAGTAGCTTCCAACCATGTTCCCATCTAGTTATTACTGGAGAGGGAGGCAGTGACAAAGATGGAAGTATTCCGTGTAGAGTGCTACTCTCAATGGTGCTTTTCTGAAAAATTTTTTAAAAGCGGATGCAAGACTTCCAGAAAGGTTTCTCTGATATATTCACAGATTCTGTGGAGAGCATGTGCTACACAAGTAATATGTAGCATATTAGGATATGTTTCCTTTAATAGTCTGCCTGTTTTTAACATATATGCAACACTGTTACTCACAAATAAAAGTATTTTTTCTTTGTACCTGTCATCCGAATGAAGTATTTGGTGCATATTCTCGTAAATGGTTTTAGCTACTGTTTCTGAATCAACTGTATTTATAACTTGTGTTGCTATTACATATGCGTTATATGGAATAGTTGGATGCTACAGCATTTACCACACAGCATCCTAATATATCGACAGCTTCGTCGGCACTTATCCATAGGTACCGATTTGAAGGATGGCTTGTAACCTTCGTGTATCACTTAGGAGCATAATATTTGCGTAAGGTGGATTCATGAGGAACATTTCGACCAGTATATTATTGGAGAAATGTTTTGAAGTTGGAATTGTTAAGTTTATTTAATGGAATATATGCCGCCATTAAAGTTTCACAGAGTTCTTCGTTAAAATTGTTAAGGCCAGTTCCCACTTGTGCATTTTGATGCTGCATTTTTTGATGCAGCATCAAAATGCTGCATTTTTGCGTTCACACTATGCATTTCCACCAATTGCATGCAACAGAAATGCATGCATTTTTTGCTGCACGGCTTTAGAACATGTTCTAAATTCGTGCAATAAATTGCATGCAATTCTAGTGAAAGCTAGGGAATACTGCGTTGCCAATATATAATTTTACATTGGTATTATGTGTTTGGACGGTTTCATTTTTAATATCGAAAATATATCACCTTACTTTTGTTGTTGAATGTAAAATGTTAACATGTGATAGTAATAGACATATATTTTTAATTTTTCAATTTTATAACTTTTACAGGTTCATTTTCGTAAAATTACAAATTAAAATTTGCTTTAAGATTTCTCGGAGATGGTAAAAGCAGTGAAGCACTTGCTCCAATTATTAATAAAAGTAATATTTCTTCATAATCCATAGTTAATAGAAAAAAAATAGACTTTTTATGCCGAATTAAAACCACAAAATTTGCGTTACTATCTGTCAAGTAATTTTGTGATTGCCTAAAAATTAAATCCCTAGGTATTTTTTTCGGTTTTATTTTACTGCACATGGAATTGCATAGATGTGAATATCCTTGCAATTTTTGATGCATAGGAAGTCATGCATTAAAAAATGCATACTTTTCATGCATAAAAAAATGCAGCATTAAAATGCACAAGTGGGAACTGGCCTTTAGATTCCAACGGGTCTAATTTCTGTGTATGTGTTTGCGATGCTATGTGCGATTTCTTGGAATTTTTTAATGATATTTTACAGACTTCGCAATAAATTTCGGAATCACTGGTAATGGACATACAATCAGTTTGAGCCTTAATCCAAATCACCATTGTTTCACGATGCCATTCTCGACGTTGTTCCATATCATATCTGAAAAAGTAACTTAAGCAATGTTCAAGATCTAAATGAATGAAAAATAAAAATGTATGCGTAAGTTAGTAAAATTTAACGAAATTCGCTGGACAATTACGTATACATGTAATTAACATTTCAAACAATGAAAAAAAAAGAAACTAACTCGATGTACTTTATTTTCTTACAAAATATAAACTAATAAATTAAACGAATTATAAAAACTCCTCCCGCTTCTATCTATGACCATGAAGAAAGGAATTTAAGTATAATACTGAAGTAATTGTGTCACAATTCAACGATAAAAAACATATGTGCGATTAATCGAATGAATAGTGCTTTTCAATAACTGCGTGCTGTTCTTAGTGATGTTATAGAGTATAGACTATTTATACGGTTCATCGTAATTTCGTTCTCTCGTGTCCGGTCCCTAGTGACTACATGGAAGCTGTATGACAATTTCACTTAAAATAAGAACTTGTCAAGTGCAGTTGCGAAGTTTGAAAGAAGGCGCGTTTAACTGAGAAACAACGAAGTTAGGAAGTCAATGGTCGACAGTTTGAACATTTAATTTGATTTGTAGTTCTATTTTTTTAATAAATTGGTCGTTTTCAGATCACAGAGTGGAAGAAATTTTCTGTTGTTGGTATGTTCAATCGTAAATTTCTCGATAACTGTTGAATTTGGGTATAGGACATGATACATGAAACGTACTTGGAATTCTATGCAGAATTCAAAAATGAAATAAAAAATAGGCGTTTCGACTTGAAAAAATGATGTTGATGGTCGTAACTTATTTCTGAGCCATGCTGTGTACATGAATTTACCATCAGAAAAACCGCAGTTAAAAATAAAAATCGACGTGTAAAAAGCTTAAAAAGGCGAACTCATGAATTTTAAATGAATATGTTCCAACCCACGCGCCCTCACTGTATGTAAGGTAGATTTAATTTTAGTAGAAAAAATATAATTTTTCACCAGAAAAAATTCGTAATAATATGTAATATTGTATTAAAATCGAAATAAGCCTCAGCAAAATAAAATAATCAATTAATATATTCACATGTAATTTGTATTAATAAGATTTAAATGTAATTATAATTAGTAACCTATTATAGTGCTCATTCTATATATTTATGTAAAATTGTGTTTCTCAATTAATAAGTTAGTAATAATAGAAATTTCCATATAAATTCCTTGAAATGGTATTTTTAAATAAAATTAATATATGTGTCATGGTAAATATTATCTAAATACTAATATATAAACCGACAATTCAGAGACAAATATGTTGCAGAAGTTGAATCAGCAACGTTTTAGAGATGAATATAAGCGTCTTTCTAATTGCTTTCGTTTTTGAGATTGCTCTCGCAATAGAATTTCGTAAGTTTGATACTTTTCTTATTAATATTTAACACAGTGTTTCTCTAGAGTTCAAGTTTTTGTGATTGTTTCTTGTAGCATCTTACATTCCGCGGTGTTCTTTGTCGGACCCATATTTAGAAAAATGTCTGATAAAGAGTGGAAACATCGCTATCCCTAAACTAGTGGAAGGTATGTATGTCTATTTATAAATACAATCTTCAAAATATGTAATTATAATTTGAATCTTCCTTAAGAACATAGGTAATTGTATCTTTAATAACAAAATTTATTTCAATAATATTTGATCGAAACTTTTCGAGAAGACGTTGTGTTAGCAATGCTAAATTTTAGAATTCATTTTAATTAGTACGAGGGGAGTTTTTATATTATCTGCCTAGCTATGAAAACAATATGCTATCGTGATAATTCCCTTACGCGAAGTTTCTGACATTTTATAGTGTCATATCCAAGTTTGGTCTGAATTGCTTAACATTTGTTACTTTTAAATTCGTTTAAAGAAGAGAAAATGAATGATTTGAAACATGAACACAGAAACGCCATGAAATTTTTATCAAAAGAAGGCAGCAGAATATTTATGAGAGAATGGTGTCAGGGTATGGAGAAATCTTAATTCCAAGTCAAATTTTGGTATAAGCAGTTTAAATGGGACAGAGAAATCCATTCGTGATTATTAAAATTGGAAATTATATGCACACGGAAACTATATTATAAACGTATATATGTTTCCAAAATTCGATGAAAATATGCAGAACTTTTATTAAAATATGTAAAAATATGTAAAGTTTAAGTGATAGTTACACAACTAAATGATTGTCAAAATTTTGAATCGAAGTAGCGTTTACTTGATGGAAATTTATAATTAATGAAATAAAAATAAAAAAGCAATATTACTTAATTTCCACATTATTGAAGTAAACTCACATTACAATTGTTTCGACACACAGTGTCTTTCTCGGATGGAGTTGTATTGCAAGCTGAACTTAAAAGATGTTGACAAATTTAAACTTGAAATGAATTATTAACTCAGACTTAGGTTTGGTTTGCAATACAACTCCATCCGAGGAAGACACTGTGTGTCGAAACAATTGTAATGGGATTTTATCTCAATAAAGTGGAAATTAAGTAATATTGCTTTTTAATTTTTATTTAATTATTGTCAAAATATTAAATAATGTGAATATAAATTTAGAGATACCACAAATATGTACTCTATCAATATTTTATTCGAAATTTTACAAAATACATTTAATACGAATAAGTAAGCTAAACAATGTAACTCTTTGTATTTATATTTGCATTTGTATAGTATTGCAAACATTTACAATTAAATGCTTTTCAAAATTCTCAACTAAAAATGATCTTCTGCGATCCGCTTGTATGCTGAAAAGCTTCGCTTAACGTCAATTGATGTAATTGGCGCATATTTTATATTTGCAGATAATTGATGGATTCATCTCAATAGTTTCATTGTAGTTTCCTTGCAACAGACTGGATATTCTACTAAGCCGATTAAAGCCCTCGTTTTTCTTTATAACATGTGTTAATTTAATTTTGAACCGCTCTCCTATGGTACCTCCCACGTTATAAATTTTATTCTTGAAACTTTAAATATGCTCAATGACATGGAAACTGCAACACCAAGAAGTGGTGCGAATTTTTTGACCAAACTTGGTAGAAACGTATAACTAGTCAAACGTAATAATTGATTAAAATTTTGTTGCGATATATCAAGTGGTCATGGCACTTATGACACTTCATTCAGTTTTCGCTGACATTAATGTGTGGTGTATTTATTGTTTGTTTCAAATTTATTTCAACGGTTTTGTCTTATTATACCTTTGTTTAACGTGTTTAAAGAGTTTTATTATGCCTAGAGTGCGACAACGTGGAAATTATCGCCAATTAAGCGTATTCGACAGAGGTCGAATTGTTGGTTTGCGAGAAGGTGGTTTTTTATACAGGGAAATTGCAAATCGCCTTAACCGGAACCAATCCACCATTATGCGCTGTTATCAATCATGGACTAGGGAGGGTCAGGAAAGACGCCGAAGAGGAACCGGAGGCCGAAGAAGAACTAATAGGATACAGGACCGCCGCCTTCGCCTAATGGCACTAAGAGACAGGTTCTCCAGTACCAGATCAATTGCTGACGTGTGGTTAGGTAATAAAGGTCGTTCAGTAACCCTTCGAACCGTTTATCGCCGAATTAGGGGTTTCGGCTTACAATATTATAGTCCACATCTTGTGTTACCACTTACGGCTCAACACCGAGAGCAACGTTTGGAGTGGTGTAGATTGCGAATGCATTGGATCGTGGAGTGGCATAAGGTGGTGTTTAGTAATGAATCTCGATTTTGTCTAGGGATGCATGATGGCCGTATGAGGGTCAGACGAAGACATGGGGAACGTAGTGATATTCAGTTTTCCGTTGAAAGGCATGTGCATCGGGCAGTGGGTGTTATGGTATGGGGTGCTATAGCATGTGGGAGTAGGTCTCAGTTGGTGTTCATCCAAGCCACCATGAACGCCCAGCGTTACATTGATGAGGTGGTAGAACTCCATATTCTTCCATATCTTCAAATGCTCGAAGACCCACTTTTCCAGCAGGATAGTGCCCCTCCCCACGTAGCGAGAATTTCTATAAATCGCTTCGAAGAGGCTCATGTCAATATCTTGCCATGGCCACCCAAATCCCCCGACCTCTCGCCAATAGAACATGTGTGGGACATTATGGGACGAAAACTTATGAATTTAGCCAATCCCCCGCAGACACTAATAGCTCTCCGGCATGAATTACAGGTTGCTTGGGACTCCATACCCCAAGAGGATATCGACCACCTAGTCGAATCAATGCCACGAAGAGTGAGGGAGTGTGTAACTAATAGGGGCGGCTCGACACATTATTAATAAAAATTATGTTAAATTTTGTTAGTCTTTTGTTTTTTTTCTTTGAAATTTTAATCAATTATTGCCTTTGAATAGTTATACGTTTCTACCAAATTTGGTCAAAAAATTCGCACCCCTTCTTGGTGTTGCAGTTTCCATGTCATACAGTATACATTCTACAAATTCACTGAGTTCAACACCTTGAATAAAACCATAGTTTGCTTGGATAAAAGCTAACTCTTGGCGCATTTGCTATTTATTTAGTATATCTTTGCAATCTTCATTTATTATCGAGTCGTTTGAAAAAGTGGGAATTAATTCTCTTATCTGTTCAAAGGTATCTGTATAAAATACAGCGGTATCAAGCCACGTGCCCCATCTTGTTATTATAGATTGTGGTGGCAGTGCCAGACCAGGTTACTTATCTTTGTATGCTTCAGCCCTTAGCGGTGCTCTAATAAATACTCTTTTTTGTAAAATTGATCAATGAATTAATATCTGGAAATGTGTAACGTATTTTTTTCTGCTACTGTGTTAACAGCATTGACCAAACATGTTACGTGCATCAGATTCGGGAAAAAAATCTTCAAACTCTGTGCTGACTTCACCATATATGTCGCAGCTGCCGATAACATCAATAATACCTTGTCACTTGGAACGGCATTCGGCAAATAAAACCTCGTTCAACTATCATTCATAAATCTTGTTATAGTTAAGTTATTTGTTTTTCCAATTCTTCTGTACCAATTCAAAAGGATTGGCCGACGCAATTTTCATTTAAAATGTCAATCAATAAGTTGGCAATATAGCGTCCACAACTGTCTGTTGTCTCATCGACTACGAAAAAAATTTAATTTTTACCTATTGTTTCCTTAATTTTCATCATAGTTTCCTCAAACAATAGGTTATATACTTATACTTTTTTCTTGTAGTTGAGCGACTAGGAACTAATAGTCTTATATATTTCTCCAAAAAATTTTTAAATGTTGTATTACCCAACTTTGAAAGTGGAATGTTTGCACTTAAAAAGACGTTACACAAGTCATAATAGAAACTATTCTGTTCTATATTTTCACTTGTTGAAGTAAACAGGTATTAAAATATGAAATTAAACGTTCGATATTTTGAATCACCTACTTTATTTTATTTTAGTCCAGACCTCGCTCCGAGTGTTTGTATTACTTGTTCCTTTTACGATGGTATACACAAGCTAATTGAAAGATCAGAAAAATGTATTAGGGTTGCAGATGAATATGTTGAAAAAGAAAAATATATTAGTATTTCTATTTTCTCTTCTATAGTTTCTCGGGTTCTTGGCCGAGTGAGAGATGCAACCTTGACTACATCTCACACGCGGCTAATAACCTAAGAGATTATAGTCGCATATGTAACATGTCATAGGTGATCCTGAAGTTGGATTTCCGATACTGTCCCCTCTTCATATTCCGAAGCTTGAACTGAAAGTAAAAAACTTGGAAATACTACTCTCTGATATTTATACGGATGGTTTAAAGAATATTAGAATTGCCAGCGCATTGTAAGTATATAAATTATTACGTTATTTCTATATTTTATTCTTAAAATCTTTAATTATTTGAATAGAACAAAATTATGTAAGTAAAAATTGATTCTTCTACGACCGCTAGTGTAAATAGCGAAAATCGTACCAAAAACCCCTTTAGTAAATGCATCATTACGGACGTGTGCTGTAAATTAACTCCGAGCACAAACATATTTAACTGTCAAGTGTTAATTTAAAAAAAAATAATAAAAATAGTGAAACAGCTCTCTTTTCGCGTGGTTACGCTCAATCATGAAATTTAAATGCAATTTATTTTAGCACTTGTAATTTTTGCAACTGATTTTCTTAGTTCTGAGAAGACTTGTTGATGCATTTTTTTGGTTCTTAAAGATCTTATGTTGGTGACACTGATTTTAGATATTTGACTTTAATGAATAAAAATTACAATTTTTATTTAGAAATTTTGTCGGGATCATGGTGGTCGTAGAAAAAGTGTGGTACAAAGCTCGAGTTGTAAAATAATTAAGCCCTCGTGTGTAAAATAATTAAATTGTGTAAAATAATTAAGCCCTCGTGGAATCACAAACTCATGCGTAACTTTTTTCACTTGTGGTTAATATACTATTTACAACTCTAGTTACGTAATACATTATTATGCACTTTGCATTCTAAAACTAGACAGAAAGCACAATTATTTCGTCAACAAATTTTCATTTTTTAAATATTTCATTAGAAACTATGTACAATTTTTGTTTCTTTTATATTTCTACAATAATAATAACAAAAAATTTATAATAGAAATAAAACTGATACGTAATCGTAAAACGACGATAGTTGTTTCACCAGCACAGTGTCTTCATCAGGTACTTCCAGCTAAAGAGCACGTTACAAACTAAATTAAAAAATATAAAATCAACAAGGTTAGTATTATTTTAAAAGGTTTAAAAAAAACAAGAATTTACACAAATATTGTAGGTAGTGAGAAAATGTGGCCCATCTGGTCGGCAAACAAATTTATTCTGACACGTTAGGTTTTAGAAAAAAAATATTGAAAAGTAGATGAAATAATATTGTAGGTATTGAGAAAATGTGGCTCATCTGATCGGCAAACAAATTTGTTCTGACACGTTAGTTTTGGAAAAAAATATTGAAAAGTAAATGAAATAATATTAATTAGGTATGTACATTATATGGAGCTGTATAGTATCGTCCTGTTTAAAATGTTTTTCTTTTATACTGTTCTTTGGCACTTTCTGATATCAATGTCCAACAACAATTAGCAAGCATTTCACTGTTCCACTTGCCCTGATAACGTTTTTCAATAACAGAAATGTCTTGATGAAACCTTTCGCCGTGTCCATCACTCATGTTGCCGAGGTTCGGGGGAAAGAAATCTAGATGCCAGTGCAAAAAATATTTTAAGCCCAATTTATGGTAACTTCTAAGAAGTTCGTCAACAAGTGCTACATAATTGTCCGATTTTCGTTTCCTAGAAAATTGTGGGTCATATTTTTAAAAGAATTCCAAGCAACACGCTCCAGGTCACTTAAGTTTTCCTCAATTTTTTATCTTGTTTGAGAAGTTTAATTTGGGTCCTATAAACATTCCCTTTTTAAGTTTTGAATTGGAGATTTTGGGAAATTTTTGTTTAAGGTATTGGAATCCACAGCCATCTTTACCCATTGCATTCACGAAATTTTTCATCAAACCTCATTTTATCTGTAATAGCGGTAGAAGTATTTTATCAGGTTCAACTAGTGAGCAATTCTTTGTATACCCTAGTTGTAAACAGTAGAATTGCTACAACTTTGGGGTCTACGATGATATACCATTTGTACATTCTGTAATTAATTCTGTCTAGAAGAAAAGTACGTTTTTTCATGTTTTCTTTAAGTGGATTACGTGGCCAACGGGGATTGATGGATAAACGTTTCCTATGTGAAGAAGGACAGCTTTCAAACTCAATTTCAAAGCATGGATGAAAAGACACCATTCTTCGGGATAGAGTTCATGACCTAATGCCAACATTAAATGAGTATGAAAGAGTATCGTCGGTTGTAAATTCTGTGATAGTTCTGACGATAACGATACATAAAAATACGTGTGCCTGGGGCTAACAATTTCTATCCTTGGAGTCTACGTCCTAGTATTTCTGTTTTAGTTTTTGACAAATTTAGGTCTTGAATAATATCTTTTAATTCTGATTTATTAGGTGTGGACCAAAACGCTAAATTATCGATAGAAATTCGTAGAGATCTTAATATGTATGTATATATAGCCGTGCGTTCTCATTGCGTCTTCATTGGTTAAATATACACACGCGCTGCAAGACTAGGTAATCTCGATGTACAGAAATACGCTCGAATAGACTGGTTCGACTAAATAATATAAAAACTCAAAACGAATACTAATATATATAGAGTAAACTCTAAATGGCCAAAGATATTTAGAACTTTTAAATAACCAGATAATTCCTGTATTCAGCAGGATGGGGCATTCTCTCACTATTCAGTTATCGTTCAAGGTCGATCAAATCGAACATTTGCCCACAGATGCATTGAAAGAAGAGGCGAAATTGAAAGACCGCACGTTCTATCGATCTAAATCCATTAGATTACTTCTTGGGACTATCTAAAACAGAAAATGTATCTTACCCGCCCTAGAAATTTGCAGGGTTTGGCTGAAAGAATTAATGAAGAGATACGAAACATTTCACTAGATAACATAGAGGAGGTTGCAAGACAATTTACAGATAGACTGGCTTACCCTCAGGAATAAGTTACATATTGATACGTTCTTTATATTATTATATGATTATATTCGTTGCAAGTTTGTAATTAGTAAAAGCAATTTCAATTCCAATTAGTACAAGGTCATTATTACGCTTATGATTAGTAACAATGAGTACGTTTATTCCGCAGAAATAGCATCCGATCTAAAATATTCGATCGAATTCAATTTAAGCTAATCGCGTATTTTCCAAAAACGACATTAAATCACCTAATCAAATCCATTGAAATTAGATAAAAATGAAAACATGTTGTAAAAGAGTTAGAAGTAGGAAACTATTTAATGCTATGTTCGTGGTAACCCCTTTAATGTCAAAGTAATACCCTATTCAAAACACACTAAACATAACCGAATCGAAGGTATTTTTAATAATATAAAATATTATTAAAAATCTGGTGTGAAGAACACATATACATAATAATATAATATAATAAAATATAATAATATTTTATATTATTAAAAATACCTTTGTATTATACAAAACTGGCGGGGTTTACCTACTCATGTATGTTTCAATTATTCTGATACATAACCTAATCGTTTCAAATATAAACTCATTTTACTCATTTAATTTAAGAGCTGTAATTATGGAAAAACAAGAGTTTCTGCTAATGCAACTTTATTCTGAAGTGTAACGCTTTTATTACAAAAAAAACTAAAAACTAAGAAAAGCGCAATTCTTCTGATGTCGTTTCTTATTTTCTATTATTCTTGTATTTCCACGCGATATTACGTTATACTTTTTATCAATTTGTATAATAATACATTGTAATACACGATACTTACTTAAAACATAACATAAAGAAATTTTTGTTGACATACAACTTTATCTCCCACTTTTGGAACATTTCATATTAAATTCGTTTTGTCTATCGCCTTTAAGTCATAGATAAAACGTATATATATATATATATATATATATATATATATATATATATATATATATATATATATTAATATAGTCTATTTATGTTCTATTAATAATTATTGAAGATTTGGATATAATATATAAATTATTTGAAAAGTATAACAAGAAAGAATATTGAGCAAATAGAATAAGTTTAGATTAAGTATTATAATAAGTATTGTAATTATTAAATGTTAAAACGATTGTAAAATATAAAGCACTTCTACTATTTAAAGAAAGAAGATATTTAAATGAATGACAGTTGTTACATTTAAATGAATTAAATTTATCTTTTTAAATTCAAAATTAAATACTTACAAATATTTGCATACTTTTTGAAAATATGTTGGTATTATGAATAATTGAATAAGTAGTTGCCTTGAAAGGGCAAATCTGAATAGAGAGACGCGTCCTAACTTCGATAGGGAACGGACGTGCAAGTTGGTGCAATTTTCTAGGCGCCATATTGGAAATTATATAAGCGTTCCTGGAAAAATAGGAAAAAAGAATTTTAAAGGCGAATTTAAGTGTTTATGAAAAAATAATAAAGGAAGAAAATAAGTAATATTTATATTGGAGCAGCAATTAGTATCAAGATTTATGAAAATATACAATTTTTGAGAAAATTTGTGGAACCAAGAAGGAGTTTGCTTATTAAGAAGATAGGAAGGTCTTCTATATTAAAAAGGGAAGAATCAATTTGAAGGAGATTACACTTTAAAGAAAATACATTCATTAATTTTACCATTATTATTCTTTTCGAGAAGCTTCGAAGGAGAAAAAAGAAATTTCAAGTGGGTATCAGCCATAAGTTCCTTTTAAGCTAAAAAACAGTATCCAGATCGATAGCACATCAGCAGGACTAGGGAATAATATCAACTAAGAGTAATCGGAAACACTATTTAGATCATCGGGGCCACTGCTCGAGAAACCAGTCACAAAGTATACGTGCTACCCGGATTCCAAGTCTCAGTTCAAGACAAGGCAAACTCAGGTTTTATTATTAACTATCTTTAAAAATAAATAATTATTTATTTTAAATGATATATTTTTCATTTAATGATTATAATCATTAAATGAAAAATATATCATTTAGAAAGTTATTATCCTTCGATATATTCATATCAATATAAGATCTATCCGAAACCATTTAAATTTTAAACCATTCGTATTTGTATATATTAAGTTGTCCATTTACCTAAAAGCTAAATTTATTAGACTTAAAACAATTAAAAACCACAAAGAAGTGCTATATATTCTTTCTTGTTACCTGTGCATTAGAATAATCATTTGAAAGTAATATACCAGAAAGTTATCATTCACATATACAAACTAGGTATATTATATAATCCTCGTAATTTGTATTTAAATGTGTTTAATAAACTGATTGATTTAATTAAAATCTATCTTTGATTGTAAATCAATTTGATACTATAAGCTTAACCTCTAAAGTAAACAAGAAAATCTAGAATTTCATAAATTTCTACTTGAACATAAGCAGGCAACAAATTAAAATAAAATAGATAACTGTATTCTGAAAACTATTATTAAAATATCTCACAGATAGATGTCCTCAAATAATAGGACATACAAAGTTAGTATTTATATATTTTATTTTATTAAAAAAAATTAATCAACCTTAAAAATAAATAAGTCTAGTTGAATTTTTAAACAATTGATATAGTCGAACCAAAGAGGAGGTCGCACTATATTAATATATATATATATATATATATATATATATATATATATATATAAGGAATTTCGTATTTTCTTGGACATGGTTCTTTATCTGGTATTATAGATAAAGAATAAATGTTTCTTGGGAATGGCGGCCGGGTAATTAAAACAACATTTAATTTTAAATAATTAATTGACTCGGCAGATACATGTTGAAACTCCATTATAAATTATAATAAAACACGTTTATACGTTTGTTTCAAATACGTTTTAATAACACTACAATTGTTTCGCGAAACATTGGCTTCATCAGGTGATGATAGTCTGATAATACAATAAAACAACTTAATATATATAGTCTCACACTCATGTATGTAACACATTAACAGTGGGGATGTAATGTAGATATTAGAATTGTAGGAGGGGTGAAAAATTAAATTCAGTTTGTTCATTTAACGCTACGCCTAATTTGTTGTATCTATTGATTTCTAACGTCTCCAATAAATTAAGTTTTTTGCTCTTATCCTGTACATGTAAAATTTTATCATCTATATTAAATTTATGATTTAACTCTATGCAGTGGTTTGCGAAAGTGGAGTCTGTTTTTTTGTTTATATAACATTTTTCGTGTTCCCTTGTCCTCTGTTGGAAGGTACGCCCCGTCTGACCCACATATACCTTATTACACTCACAAGCCAACACATAGACCCCCGATTTTGACCCTTTATCCGTTTTATCTTTGTCATTCCTAATATATTTTTGGACTGAGTTATTAGTTTTGTAAGAAATAAACCCATTGCTAACTTTTTTGATTAGTTTACCTGTTTTAATGGATGTATTTCCTATATATGTAATGGTGTTGTACTGTTTTTTTTATATTAGACGGTATTTTAGGGTAGATTAGAGAGAGAGCAAGTTTTTTCTGTTTTTGTTCGAGAATTTTATTAACTAAATTTCGTGTATATCCATTATTGATTGCTATAGTGTATATTCTATTTAATTCAATGTCAAAATTGATTTTGTTCATAGGTACGTGAATTAGCCTATGTATCATAGATTCGTATGCTGCTAATTTATGTGAAGTGGGGTGAAAAGAGCTCGCGTGTATTGTTGTGTCTGTATGTGTAGGTTTGTGGTATATTGCAAAATCGTGTCTACCTGTTTTGTTTGAAATGGTTAAATCGAGAAAATTAATAGATTTGTCTTTTTCTATTTCTGTAGTAAATTTTATATTAGGATGAATCGTGTTAATGTGTTCTTGGAACATTTTTATTTGCCTCTCTGTGCCCTTGAAACACACCAAATCGTCATCTACGTACCTGTACCAATAAATTCATTTGTTAAATAGCGGGGATTTACGAATCTCATTTTCAATAGAATCCATAAATATCTCAGCCATTAGGGGGCTTAACGGGTTTCCCATCGCTAATCCCGATGTTTGAGTGTAATATTGATGGTTGAATCGACAATAATTTTGTTTAAGACAAATATTTACTAAATCTAAAATATCTATCTTGGTAATAGCATTAACGTAGTTTTGTTCAAGTTTCAGAGAAATTAAATTTAATACCTCCAAGGGTGGAACATTCGTGAACAGATTAGTGATGTCAAAAGACACGAATTTGCTATTATGAGGAATATTAATATTAGAAATCTTACTAATGAGCTCATGTGAATTCTTTATAGACCACTTTGGTTTAAATTTAGTATGATATAGTATTAAGAGAAATTAAATTAAGAATTAAATTAAGAGAATTAAAAGAAATCAATAGATACAACAAATTAGGCGTGGCGTTAAATGAACAAACTGAATTTAATTTTTCACCTCTCCTACAATTCTAATATCTACATTACATCCCCACTGTTAATGTGTTACATACATGAGTGTGAGACTATATATATTAAGTTGTTTTATTGTATTATCAGACTATCATCACCTGATGAAGCCAATGAAGCCAATGAAGCCAATGAAGCCTGATGAAGCCAATGTTGGCGAAACAATTGTAGTGTTATTAAAACGTATTTGAAACAAACGTATAAACGTGTTTTATTATAACATTTAATTTTGTTTACGTTTCTATTTCGTTCCTTTTTCGCAATTGAATGTACTTAGTTAGTGTCCCACATGTTAGTTTAATCTGTTCTCGAACACGTGTTTTTTTAAATTCATTTTTGTGTTTTTGTATTGTGAGTATACGGGCGTTGTTTACATAATGGTCAGATATATTGTCGAGAGGTTGTTTAAATCTGTTCTGTCACTAATCGAATTTTTGTTCTTTTTGTATATGGATGCTTTCTAATATATTTCTTGCGTTGTTATTTTTTTCTGATGTAGTTATTGAAGTTTTATCGAAATTGAAACTGTTTTGTTTGTGTTATATGTTTTTTAGGGCTGCACTATTGCTTGAAAATTTGTGTAAATTTAAGCGTTCTTGTAGATATTGCGTTGTTTGGTCGATGTATACGACTTTGCAGTCGTTGCATGGAATTTCATAAATAACGTGTGTTTTCTTTAATGATGGCATTTAGTCTCTTAATTTAGAGTGTAAGTTTTTGAGATTATTGGAGTTTTTATGGACAACTTTAATGTTATATGGTGTTAAGATTTTGTTTATTTTTTCTGACATATATGGTGTTAAGATTTTGTTTATTTTTTCTGACAGGTTATAAAGGGTTATAAATAGTTTGAGGATTGTTTTCATTTGTTTTGGTGATATTTGTTTTATTTGTGTTGTAGTGTTGATATAATTTTTGTCTTATGATTTTGTTAATGAATGAGGGGAATAATTTTTTTCTAGAGAATCTTTTGTTTGTGTTTGAATTTCTGGTCTGAAATCTTGGCTTGTTAGTTTAATGTCTCTATTAATTAATCCCGTCGCTACATTCTTTTTGTGTGAACACACATGTGCGAGAAGAGATTAAACTAACCCCCAGAATATCTGACCATTATATAAACACACGAAAATAAATTTAATAAAAAAAACACATGTCCAAGAAGAGATTAACCCCCCCCCCGCATGTGGGACACTACCATACCATCTGTCAAAAAATGATAATAAAAAGACGTTCCAAACACGGTCACCAAGAACTTTAGTTTTATTTTGAAATGGAAACTAGACAATAAGTATAACACAGTTAGTCATAGTTGAAATGTAATCAAACAATACAATATAATGTAAGTACATTCAGTATAACACTACTTTTATCTTTCTCAAATTTAAATAAATATTTCAGTTGTGAAAAAGCTCTATATATAGAACCGAAACGTAAACAAAATTAAATATTGTTTTAATTACACGGCCACCATTTCCAAGAAACACTTATTCTTTATCTGGTATATATATATATATATATATATAAAGATAAAGATAATTATTTCGTGACCTTTGTATGTTACGGTAAATTCAATTTGTTGGCGATTTAAGAAAAAATTAAAAAAAGAATCCACCAAATACACAACACTGCAGACACCAATAACAATTTAAACAATGACACAACATATATCACGATTCCATATGTTCCACAACTACCAGAAAAAATTAAATACACTTTAGAAAAATATGATATACTTACAACATATAAACTTAGTAATACTAATAAACATCTATTTTCAAAACTTAAACCTAAAATAGAAAAAAATCCAAAAACACGTCATCTATAAAATACCATGTCGCGATTGCGATAGTTACTACATAGGCCAAACTAAACAATATTTATACAAAAGAATACAAGCCCACAAATACTCTAAAACAGACAAAACTGCTTTATCTATACACAAACTACAACGCGATCACCATTTCGATTTTGAAAACACACAGATAATTGATAAAGAACAACACAAAATGAAAAGGGAAATTAACAATGATTAGTATTAAACAGGAAAAAAATTCAATTAACAACATAAGTGATATAAAAAATTGAAGTAGTATATACTATAACTTAATTATGTAACGATCTGCAATTTACCATCATAATATATGTTGCTGTTATATAATTATATATCTTAAGTTATTTAAATATCTATACGTGCTGACAGTTCCGTGTTTTGATTCCTGTCTGGTTGTCCGAGTAGGTTTTCGTGGTTTTCCTTCTCGTTTAAGGCGAATGCCGACAGCTTTTTACATGTTAAGACGCTCCACGGGCGCATACATAATAACTCATGGCTTGCGTTTCCTTGTTTTTTGTTGTCTATCTATTTTAGAATACTAAGGCATGATTTATTATTATTCAATTGGAATGTATCTTTGAATAATTTTATCCATAGCAACTACAAATGTATGACATTAATATACTGTCATTTATATTTTATATTCTTTGAAAAAGGCATCATTTGCCGAAACATGTAGGATTGTTTTAAATATATACATTTTGAAGTAAAACCAGACCTTAAATCGCCAACAAATTGAATTTACTATATATATATATATATATGTTTTAACTGGATTCCGGGTTTTCTTCCGCATTGCCACTGTTTTGTCATCGTAAAGACCGGTGCTGGTTTCTGGACGACGTTTCGGCAAAATCACATTTGCCATCTTCAGGTCTGCGATAATTGTCTGCTCCTGCTTCTAGTTACTCGTAAACAGTTTACATCGTCCAGAAACAAGCACCGGTCTTTACGAAGACCAAACAGTGGAAACGCGGAAGAAAACCCGGAATCCAGTTAAAACACATACTACTACCCGCGGAAACCTAAAAGAAAACATATATATATATATATATATATATATATATATATATATATATATATATATATATATTATAATAAAAATATTAATTCAATATTTATTGAAGACACTAGTTTTAATTCGTTACATTTCTGTTATTGGAATTTCTTAGAAGGTTGGAAGTCTATTATATTTGTATTGTTTTTTTAATTTAGAGTGTCAAATCTATAATTAAATTTCAAAAGTATATGACTTTCTTACATTTACTAAAATTATAGAATTATGTAAATCTAGTTAATTTTGTATACTATTGTTAATGTTTGGTATTATCAAAGGTTATGTGTGAAGGAAAATTTAATTCTAAACCAATAAGTTCATAATATTAATTAAGAATCAAAATTATAGTATATGTCAAATATTTTGGCAAATTCTATATAACTAAACTTGACCAATGAACTTCAAGAACAGAAAAAGCTGTTGGGTTGCCATAGTGATTATTGAAACAATTGGAGAGAAGAATTTTTGCACTTAAATTAATGGAATGTGTTTTGGATAAAAACGATTTTTTTTTAAAAATATAAAAACAAGTATAATTTATATTACATACCAAGATTTGAACTGTTTTCATTTTAAATTCCGCTATCAATTAATGAGCCACAAAAGATGTGTACCAGCTTTAAATAAATATTGGGAAACATTACAAGGCCTTATATTACCAGGATTGGGACCGGTGATCCTAACTTTCGAGATCTGCCAGTATTGTGACCGTTATTCCTGAAGTTAAAATATACCAGCCGTACGTCAGGGAAGAAAGACCTAATTCCAGTGACTAGACGGATAATTGTGATAGAATATTGAGGTAAGTTTTTATTATTTGTGTTTTTTTTAAGTAAACAGATACATTTACTTACCGAAGGTAAATAAAGATCCCTTTAATGACAATTTTGTTTAAAACATTCTTATACAAATTTAGTTATTCAGCAATTTGATTTATCAGAATCTATTTGTTTATGTAGCCTAGTTTTTGTCTCATTACCGTAGATTCAATTTTTCACCTAAAAGAAATTCCACATAACCAATAAATTTTATAATTTTAATTTTCAATAAAATAAATTGTTAATCTAATGTTTATTCCGAATGTTTTGTTAAATGTACCTAATTAAATACATATTCACTTATCAAGATAAGATTTTCTTTTTAATAAACGGAATTTAAGAACCAAAACAAGCCGTTTGAATTCTATTAGTTTATCATATTAATACTGAGCTAACATACCTTTTAATTTCTTTTTCAGACAGAATCTGCACGACCCTGGAGATAATAGAGAACTCTTGTTCGTTGTTTTTTTTTCTTTAAAATTACATTAAATTTCAAACTTTCTTTAATGTTGTACATGTTCATGATTATTATCAACAAACGTTTATATTCATTGCACCTGCGCAGAAGTGTGTCAGAATGCGGGCGTAAAAATTAGAATTTTAAATTCATTTTCTGCTTAATATTTTGTCTTTAAAAACGCTCTTTAGTAAACGTTTGACTTAAAGATTATTATTATTATTATTATATATATATATATATATATATATATATATATATTTATTAGATTCAATTAGTTGGCTATTTGCGGTCTGATTTTACTTCAAAATGTATATATTTAAAACAATCTTACATGTTTCGACATATGATACCTTTTTCAAAGAAATTTGAAATATAAATGACAGCATATTAATGTCATACAATATACCTGTATTTGTCGTAGATAAAATTATTCAATGATACATTCAAGTTCAATAATAATAAATCATGCCTAGGCATTCTCTAAACAAAAAAATTTAATTAACAACAGAAGTCTAAGCAGTATATATTATAACCTAATTATGTAACGATCTGCCATTTACCGACATAATATATGTTGCTGCTATATAAATATATATTATATGTTATTTAAATATCCCTACATTTGCTTATCATGCTGGCAGTTTCGTATCTAGATCCCTGACTGGCTGTCCGAGTAGGTTTTCGTGGATTTCCTTCTCGTTTAAGGCGAATGCCGACAGCTTAACAAGTCGCTCCACGGGCGCAGAGATAATAATAACTCATGGCTTGCCATTCTCCCGTTTTTGTTATCTAAGTGTTTAGAGAATGCCAAGGCATGATTTATTATTATTGAACTTGAATGTATCATTGAATAATTTTATTCATGACAACTACAGATATATTGTATGACATTAATATACTGTCATTTATATTTCAAATTTCTTTGAAAAAGGCATCATGTGCCGAAACATGTAAGATTGGTTTAAATACATATATTTTGAAGTAAAACCAGACCTTAGATCGCCAACTAACTGAATCTACCATAACATACTAAGGTCATGAAATAATTATATATATATATATATATATATATATATATATATATATATATACACACGTTTGGCCCGTTTTTACCTTAAATGCGAGCTACAAGTCCATGTATATAAACGAACGTAGTTGCCAAGTTAAATACACAAGTGCGCAAGTACTGTTCGAGAAAAGTAGTGGGAGCCCTTAAAGACAGGTCGATACGGTCATTTCGATCATAAGTGACCAATATTGTGCATGTTGGTGGTTGTTTTCTTAATTTTTATATTATTATATTCACGTTCTTGATATTCTTAATAAGTATCTGAAGTTAATATTATAAGAATTACCTACTTCACATTTATTAATTTTATTGTTGAATTTAATTTGTTTCTAATTGGCAGTTATATTTTGTATTATTTGATTTTGGCCTGTTTTTATAGTTTTTATTCAATATGTTGGTTTATACAAACGAGGAAAGGATACAAATTATTAAGTGGTACTACTCTGGTAGTACTGCTCAAGAGGTAGTAGGGCGATTTATTTTTTCTTTCCAAAATAGACCTGTGCCTACAATACCAACAATAATGAGTATTGTTCATCAGTTTGAAGCTACTGAGTGTGTGCAAAATTGTCGAAAATGTATAAATAAGGTACCTAGAATGCGCGTATTGAATGAAGGAAGAGAAGAACGGGAAGTTTTAGTATGTAGCGCGGTTGAACATAATGAACCATGCTCATCGCGCCAAATTGCCGAACAAGTCAATATACCAGCGAGAACTGTAAGAAAAATCTTGAATAGGCAAGGGTACCGTAGCTTTAAAATTCAAAAACCTCAGGAAATATTTCCTCACGATGAATCAAAACGCGTTGCATTTTGCGAACAGGTTATGGAGAAGGTCATTGCCAATAACAATTTTATTGCAAATATTTTGTTTACGGACGAATCATCCTTTTATTTACATGGGCGTCATAATCCAATGGCTACAAGATATTGGTCTAAAGCAAATTGTCATATCTATCTATCTCTGCGTACCCAGTATCCCCAAAAATTGAACGTGTGGACCGGCATTTTGGGGGATCACATCATTGGTCCTTTTATTATTGACGGCACCTTAACAGCAGCTAAATATTTGCAAATGCTGCAAAATGAAATTATAACAGCTCTTCGTGCCCTTGAGGTTAATTTTGACGATATCTGGCTCCAGCAGGATAACTGTCCTTCCCATACTGCTCGTCTGGTTCAAGCATTTTTAAGGGAAACATTTCATGAACGTCTAATAAGTTCCGTTGGTAAAATTGTTTGGCCGCCACGATCCCCCGACCTAACGCCCCTGGATTTCTTTTTTTGGGGGTATGTAAAACAAACCCAGTATAGTCACCAGCACAATCGAGCACGTAATCTTGGGGAACTACAACAAAAAATTGTTGATTGTGCAAATACGATAACCCCGGAAATGTTTTCGAATGTACGAAATAATTTTTATCATAGACTTGCGTACTGTTAGGAGCAAAGAGGTGGATTATTCGAACATTTGATTAATTGAGAAGTTTTAATTTGGTTTTTCAAGAATTCCGTTTATTTTAGAAGTATATTTGAATTTCCATTATTTAGAATTATTCTTTTAGTTTATCGTACTCTTCCTGTTTCCCCAGAAATTATATTTATTGAATTTTTTCATTTTGTTTTCCAAGAATTTTCTTTATTTTTTTATCTATTTTATTTTAAAATTTATTGCCTTTAGAAGAGCATTTTTTTTTCTCTTACTTCAATACGTCTACTTTGGTAGTGTTATACATTTACTATTTTTTACAGCTTGTATTTAATGACTATTTACCTAAAAGATTCTCAAATTATGTTTTTTGCGCTCATTGTTAACAATATTGTACATGTGCATAACTGTATAGTATATCACTATTACGGAATACATTCATATTCATTTGTCAATTCTCCAACAAAAGTACTGGTAAAATTAAAGTACGTTGTCTATCACATCTGCTTCGGCAAACCACTAATGTATATTTGTTAGGTAGATACGGTTTGGCAACTTCTCACGCCTTATGTATGGGAAGCCGCATGCAAGATGATTGTAGACCGAACCTGTATATATATATATATGGTTCATGGCGGCATTTGTTGGTTGTTCGAGTGGATCAACAAATTCAATCTCATAAATTTAGCGGATTGAATTAAGAGACTTTATCCGATCGAATTTTCAATTCAACATGTATATATCGCAAATTTTTCTCAGATTCAAATATCGGATAGAGATCGATCGCATATTATTTCTACAATAAACGTACTCAATAACTGATTCAAAAGGGAAGTAAAAATCTGTATATTATTAATGTATAAAGTCTAGAAAGTATTTTTGGAATTATATCGTGTTTGTATATTATCCTCTCTGAAGATGTCTTCAAATTGATTGATTGATTTTCACAATTTATGTGTACAAACTCTGATATTTTTTCCCAGAATGTTTACACATCTTGTATATGCTTTTAGTAAATTTATATTTTAGTTTATTTCTTATATTAACATGGCTTTAAAGTTTTATTTCCTAATAAATATTAAAAATACATATACCTTCATTTTGAATTAGGTACGACCAAGAAAAACAGTTTCTCTTCTACGGTATGACCCTTGATGTATTGACTATAACTGGAAAATATTATATTAATAATGGACGTCTACATTATTATCCAGTTTCTGGAAGTGGTAAATTCAACATAACCTTAGGTATATATAGTTATATGTGTGTTTAAGGAACGTCTCTTACAAAATTGTGTTTTAGTTGCGAATACATTAAATTACACGGGCGATGTTGTATTCTATAATAAGAATGATGAATTACACGACCGACTAGTCAACTCGGCTCTGAAGTTAGGAACAAGTCGTGCCTATTATGACTTTCAAGATCTTCAAGCTTTTATAAGAGGTTGGTTATATGAATACATTACTGTCCTAAATTAATTTATTGTTTTCTTATTTTTAGAAATTGATTTGAATGCATTTATAAATAAAAACTGGCAAATGGTGTTTGCTGAAATTAAGTTAGCAATAGAAGACTATTTTCTTTCTATATTTCAAAAGGAAATAGATGTTGTTACGGAAACATTTCCATACTTTGTATTTTTGAAGTATTAGATAAACTTTTTTTGTGGAGATTAAGGGTCTATTGTTTTTCTGTAATGTTGAATAAATCAATAAAAGTTTTTAAACAAAATACTTTTTCTCTGAATATGTTATTTTATTATGAAAAAATTTCTACCTCTATGATATTACTTTGTGCCCTCACAAGCAATAGTTCTGCGGCTCCATACTCAATACCTGCTTAGGATTCATCAACTTACCCCAATAACATGATTGCCCCGGAGATCTTCGGCTTAGAGATCAATTCAGTTAAGAGCCGAGCTAAAGGAGATATAGGCGCCACCATGTTTAAATTTTCGAGCCGCTACAGTGAACATAGACATTGCCGACGGTAACTTGAATAAATCGTAGGTATATACGTGGACTGTTATTACCATAATAATAAAACAACAAATATAATAACAATAACAAGAGAGAGTTTATTAACAATAACCTAAAACAAAATCAGAAAAATGATAAGCATCTAAGAACAATGCTGAAATATTTAAACAAAATTGACAAGACCAAAGTGTTTCAAAATTATACATAAGGCTTACGAGCCATAAAAATTAATGAATAAAAAAAATTAATATATCAATAACCAACTTGATAATTAAGGCAAAATAGGTATATAAATAAAATTGACTCAAAAGTAATAACTGAACATGCGTTAAAAACTCACCCAGTATGGAGTATTGTATAAAAAAATAAACTATTAATTTGTGCACAAATAAACTATGCTTTAACAGAAATAATAGACTATTGACGTAAATTGTGTAATTAGCAAAGGATATAATTGAATTTTAGACTAATCAAATAGTTAATAAGATTTAGTTAATAATAAGGTTCCAATATTTAAATGATTGAATAATAAATATTTAAATAGCAGGGTTAATCTAAGTAATTTATCTAAGATCTTGGATAAATCTCACATCGAGATTCTTTTACATTCAGTATACTAATTAGTTATGAAATATATAAAAAAATATATCTACAACTTTTAAATCGTAACAAAGAAAAGTGAACAATAAAAATATATTAAGAAATTTTAGACATACGTTGGTCTACACCAATCTACAAAGTGATAATTAATATTCAAAATTTAGAAAGTTTCTTACGTTATCAACAATTAATTGAATAAAAAAATAAATTTAACATGATTCTAGTACGTAATAAAATAGTACACTGTATACACCAAAATTAAGGACATCGATTACTTAAATTTTACAAACAGAAGAAAATGAATGACTCGAATTTACAATTGTCTTATACCATAGACACTAAGAATTCCTTCGGAGGAAGTTACTTTTGAATGTCTGTAGGCTTCCAAGGGAAAACAGATGTCTAATTCATAACTTGAAATTTCGATTAAATAACGTCCACGTCCTTCATTTAACCTCATAACAAAAAAAAGTATATTCTATACTTGTACTAACCACGAGCTTCATTTAACATCTTAGTAGAAAAGTATCCTCAACAATGGAAAATGCAGCTTCTCTGATACCCCGTTAAATTCCAGAAAGAAGAAAACAACAATGTAACGAAACCAAAATCAGAATGAAAGAAACAATGCCTTTACACAAGGGCATCGTGTAAAAAAAACTGACCTAACAAATTAGGGTTAAAATCACTTGCTTCATAAGACCAATTTCGTTCAAAATTTAACCAAGAACTTTCTTTTCATAATTCAAAGGACCCTGAGGCGTTTAAATTAAATAAATAATGACTCCAAAATCCGCATAGCGAAGTAATGAAATATTTTTAGAAAGCCATTAAAAATTACAATGTACGTCTGCAGTACCACGTGTGAATTGATGAAACTAAATAGCAAAAGAGAGCCAGAATTTCTAAACTCGCTACTTATATATGACAAGCTACGTATGTAGTTCGTATGAAAATCAACCGATATGGGCAAACACTGTATAAAAGAAATTAATAATTAAATATAATTTAGAAAATTATTTTGATACACCCAAATTACGACCATAAAATTAGGAATCTAACTGACGAAAAAGATTAATAGTTACGTAATTGATTAAAAAGTTATTAATCGAAAACTTATTGTTTAAAAGAACGACCACGGGATGACGCTGTTCTTAGAATAGCCAAAGAGATCTTACGCGTCAATATTAAGGACAATTCTCATTGAATTCGTACAAACAAGCCGTAAAATACGCCCATAAATTTTAAGAAAAAATTCGCATTAACTAATGCAAATTAACCAAATTAACCTAATTAACAAATTACTGTTTACACACTAGACCAACCCTATTATTATTAGTGCGAACTCAATGCGCGAATCCTATGAACTAAACCATAATGAAAATAAAGTTGCCTACATCAACATAAATCTTTCGTAACTCTTTACTTAAATTTTTAAAATCAACTTAGAAAATTAATGTAATGAAACTTCGAATTTAATTAACAATAGGATAATTATCCGCGAAAGAAAAACATTAATAAAAATTTAAGTATCGAAATTTACAAAAATATATTCGGAAATCGATAATATACAGGTAGGTCGAGTTTAATGATTTTAAATATAACAGACAGTTCAAAATATTTACACGCTGTTCTAAAAAAATACAGCAGTCAAAGTCAGAGCATAACAATATGTATACCGTAATCGACAAATTATAATTTCTGGTACGAAAGTAGAGGAGCAAAAGAGCGCGACGAAGAAAAGTAAAGCAAGGCGAGCAAGGTTGCCAATGAATGTATGCAAGTAGATGAAGTGGGGTACGATAAGGTTCAGTTAGATTATAGCTAGTCAGTAAGCCTATTGCTTCAGAGGGATGTAGAACGTATCTTAGAAATACCTATAAAATTCGGCCCGAATATTTGCAGAAAAATATTTATTTCATGATGTATTACTTATATAAAAAATCAGTGTACATTCAAAATTTCAAATTAATTTACGAACTACTTTAGACATAATTTAAGATGCTAACATCAAGGAGGAAACTAAAAACAACTCAGACGGTTAGTGACGAGATTCGCGCGAGAACTCTGAACGAGGGTTGACGTACCTTTCTCTCATAGCGAATAAGACAGTAAAAAATAGCGGTAAACTAAGGTGATTAACTTACAAAGATAGTAAAATAGAAACAAAATAAAATACGAATCTTAGAAGTACATTTTATTAAAAATATTAGTACAAAAAAAGCGATTTATAGACCAAGTGATACACGAAGCGATAAATCGCCCATAATCCAATAATATTGGAACAAGATTGAAAATATCCAGGCAAGTCAACTAGAAATTTGGTTTCAAAACGGACATTAAAGCGACGAAGTTCCACGGAAGAAAAAAACCCGGGAAAAAAAGACCGCGAACCGGAAAAGCAATTGTCTTACAAACGGCATCAAGTCTTGAAATCGTCCAATCACGGACAAGGGAGCATCGGCCAATGAACGGGCAACAACAGCAACCGGCGGCAAATTCGAACAGGAACGAATACGTTTAGTAAACACATGGCGGGTACATAGAAACATTTAAATTACATTAAATTTGCAAAGTCAATTCTAGAAATCATTGTTACCATTATTACCAGTATCGATCAAATATGTGTGAAGCACTCACTTTTTATTAAGCTTTAAATATTATCAAAAGTAATAGCATTGAATTAAATAGAGTTATACGAGAATATAAATACCACTTTGCGATAACAAAAAATAAAGAAAGACATTTATTTATATTATATGGGAGTTTGATATTACATTTAGTTTAAAAAGGGGAAAATAAACATGATTTCGTTATACTTTAAATAAGAATGTGCATGTAACTTGTATAAAAAAAATTGTCACGTTTTCTTTTCTTATGTTTTATCGTATGTTTATATTAAATAAAGTAGTAATTAATACCGTACTTACCTGTTTTCTCTTGCACGACACACCTAAATAGCACCAAAGATATCCAAAAATTAAGGGAAATAATTGTCAAATCTAAGCATCTTAAAATTTGAATAGGTTTATAAATAAATAAAAAAACCCAAAGCATGTACGGGGCTTATATACAACTGCCCTCCCCCACTTTGATAAGATAAAAGAACTTACAGCGACCCGACTGACCAAGAAACACCGGAGCCACAAGGACTACAAATTATTACAGTATAAGATCTGTAATTTCATAAGGTAAGGAAAATTGTATTCTCACTCCATAAAAGAAAATATATATTACAAAACATTTAAATCACAAAATAATAAATATAGCATCCAGCTCATATACATTGCAATAATATATATATATATATATATATATATATATATATATATATATATATATATATATATATATATATATATATTGATATAGGTCAAGCCTGAACATAAGGATGCCTAGGAGAACAAGTAACAGAGTTTTTAAAAGCTTATGTAATCATTAGAATTATAAGAAATTTCGAAAACTGAATTCTTCTCATGGTACATCAATAAAGTTGATTTCGCGTTTATTTTTATGTATAAAATTAATTCTCATATTTATTTACTTTTATTCTTTCAGTTGCTTTTGTTGTTTTATTTCGAAATCTTGTATTTACCAAGATATGTCAACTTAATTGATTCAAAAAAAAAATAGATAATAATAATTTAGGTGAAACTGTACTTATTAAAAATAAATACAGCGGGAAAGTTCACCACTATAAAATAGCATTATGTAAACTTATCAACATTTACACATTAATTATTTATATATTAAAATGAACTTTAGAATTTATATTAAGCTTATGTATATTTTTAATGGTTAAATTATCATTTTCTTTTTAAATAAGTTACGAGATTATAGTAATACATACGAATTAACGAATAAGAAGCCAATTTGAAAACAAAACACAGTTGGCGTCACTAGAATAAAAATTCCATAAAAATGCCTCGACGTATTTAAGTGCATCTCCGAAAACTAAAAGAAAAATACACAAATTAAATTAGAAACTTACATAAAAACACTAGTAATACCTTACCTATATATCCAGTTCCTGTTTGAAGCATTTTACGTGCCCAGACGATTACCTGTATCTCAGAAATCGGAAATTGCTGTTTACCGACGCACAATTGCCCATTGAAAATCGTATCCTGCATTAATTGATTTTTCAGTCCATATTCAGAACCAACAAGTCCTGAACACGTTCACATAAGTATTCTTTAATCTCCAACGAATTATAGAAAATGCTAAATTAATTCATTTCATTTAATAAAAACATAATCAATTTAGTATTAAAATTTATAACCTAGAATACATTTGATGTTTACGAATATAAATTAAGTTAAAAGAATCCAGTTTTCCTTGTTATTATAATCAAGTAGATACTAGATTTATTTAGGTATTGGAATTTATATAGGTAACATGTATTTAAATTGCTTTGCTAACCTAGAAATTTGATCACATTTAATTTAACACGTGACATGTTACATTTTCGATATTTTTATAATTTGAATAATTTCGATCACTTACCTGCTTTGATTTTACATCATTAAAGTCTTGAACAGTTATCCTAATCTTGCTTGTTTTATTTTTGGTAGTTTGATAACGTAATTACTATTATTTATTGTATAACCATCAACAAATTTGGTGTATATCCTATTTAGTCACCGATCCCACAAGAAGGTGCATTGGACATGTACCACCCAAGAGTTCTCTTGTTCTTTTAATAGCCGGACACCCAATATTATAAATTGTAACACACACACAAATAATAATCATACTGAGAAGCTGTATACATAAACAGCTGTTTAAGGTCAAGTGCACTTAGAGTATAACGTTTATGCATTTTAGATTTGTACGCATGCAATAGAATTAATGGTAAAGAACCCCATCTATATGCAACACATATTATCATATTTAAAATAGATATTGTCGTACATTTATTAATTTTTCCCTTAACAGTTACAATTCATTTATAAAATTTATAATTCAGCTTTCATTAATTATTAAACGCCCCGGCGTATATCAATTTGGCTAGCCCCGGGCGTTTAATAATTAATGAAAGCTTAATTATAAATTTTATAAATGAATTGTAACTGTTAAGGGAAAAATTAATGAATGCACGACAAATACCTATTTTAAATATGATAATATGTGTTACATATAGATGGGGTTCTTTACCATTAATTCTATTGCATGCGTACAAATCTAAAATGAATAAACGTTATACTCTAAGTGCACTTGACCTTAAACAGCTGTTTATGTATACAGCTTCTCAGTATGATTATTATTTGTGTGTGTGTTACAATTTATAATATTGGGTGTCCGGCTATTTAAAAGAACAAGAGAACTCTTGGGTGGTACATGTCCAATGCACCTTCTTGTGGGATCGGTGAACTAAATAGGATATACACCAAATTTGTTGATGGTTATACAATAAATAATAGTAATTACGTTATCAAACTCCCAAAAATAAAACAAGCAAGATAAGAATAAAGTTAAAGACTTTAATGATGTAAAATCAAAGTAGGTAAGTGATCGAAATTATTCAAATTATAAAAATATCGAAAATGTAACATGTCACGTGTTAAATTAAATGTGATCAAATTTCTAGGTTAGCAAAGCAATTTAAATACATGTTACCTATATAAATTCCAATATCTAAATAAATCTAGTATCTACTTGATTATAATAACAAGGAAAACTGGATTCTTTTAACTTAATTTATATTCGTAAACATCAAATGTATTCTAGGTTATAAATTTTAATACTAAATTGATTATGGTTTTAATTAAAAGAAATGAATTAATTTAGCATTTTCTATAGTTCGTTGGAGATTAAAGAATACTTATGTGAATGTGTTCTGAACTTGTTGGTTCTGGATATGGACTGGAAAATCAATTAATGCAGGATACGATTTTCAATGGGCAATTGTGCGTCGTTTGGCTAGGATTTTTCATGTAGCGGCGGGCTTCCTCGGTAAACAGCAATTTCCGATTTCTGAGATACAGGTAATCGTCGGGGCACGTAAAATGATTCAAACAGGAACTGGATATACAGGTAAGGTATTACTAGTGTTTTTATGTAAGTTTCTAATTTAATTTGTGTATTTTTCTTTTAGTTTTCGGAGATGCACTTAAATACGTCGAGGCATTTTTATGGAATTTTATTCTAGTGACGCCCACTGTTTTTGTTTTCAAATTAGCTTCTTATTCGTTAATTCGTATGTATTACTATAATCTCGTAACTTATTTAAAAAGAAAATGATAATTTAACCATTAAAAATATATATAAGCTTAATATAAATTCTAAAGTTTATTTTAATATGTAAATAATTAATGTGTAAATGTTGATAAGTTTACATAATGCTATTTTATAGTGGTGAACTTTCCCGCTGTATTTATTTTTAATAAGTACAGTTTCACCTAAATTATTATTATCTATTTTTTTTGAATCAATTAAGTTGACATATCTTGGTAAATACAAGATTTCGAAATAAAATAACTAAAGCAACTGAAAGAATAAAAGTAAATAAATATGAGAATTAATTTTATACATAAAAATAAACGCGAAATCAACTTTATTGATGTACCATGAGAAGAATTCAGTTTTCGAAATTTCTTATAATTCTAATGATTACATAAGCTTTTAAAAACTCTGTTACTTGTTCTCCTAGGCATCCTTATGTTCAGGCTTGACCTATATCAATATATATATATATATATATATATATATGTATATATATATATATATGTATATATATATATATATATATGTATATATATATATATATATATATATATATATATATATATATATATATATATATATATATTTGAAATCGCCTACTGATTAGGTTTACTATATATATACAAAGAATTCAAATAAATTTTACCTCAAAGTAGCCCTTGGAAATTATGATTATGTCTTAGCTTGTTACTAATTTTAATAGGAATTTTGTTGGTTATGAGATGAGATATTTGATTGAAATGACAAACGTCAAAATAATAAAACGAACATTTTTAAGTGAATGAAATATGTTTATTTCCAACAAACAAGCAAAATTTTATAAAAATTGTTCAAAGTGTCCACCACCTTGTTCGAAACATTTCTCACATCTTCTTCTAATGGAGGAAAAAGTGTTTTGTAGTATCGCATTGTCAATTCCATTAATTCTTTCAGCAATTTTGATTTGAAGGCCTGCAAGATCAGGTATCTGTACTTGATAAATTGAGTTCTTTAAGAATGGCCATAAAAAGAAATCACATGGGGTAATGTCACAAGATCTTGGTGGAAATTCATGTTCAGTGTTTAAATTTATCAACCGATTTTGAAAAAATTGCTGCAGAATATTAATTGTTTCACCTGCTGTGTGTGCTCTAGCTCCGTCTTGTTGAAAGTAACCCTGTGTGATTTCTTCGTTGTCAAGCTGTTCGATAAATGGCATAATAATTTCTTGTCGATACCTTTCTCCTGTTAAGGTTCCGTTAAAAAAAATAGGGCCAATAATTCTCCTTCGACTAATCGCACACCATACACCAATTTTCTGCGGATGAAGTGCGGTTTCAACAAAAAAATTATGTGGTTTCTCATTAGTCCACATCCTCATATTTTGTGAGTTCACATATCCATTCAGATAAAACCATGACTCATCAGAAAAAAAGGTTTTGTCAAGAAGGTCATTATCAAAATTATTTAAGAACCACTGACTAAACGTTATTCTTCTGGGATAGTCGATTTCCTTGATTTCTTGATAACAGGTCATGTGATATGGAAATAAATGTAAGTCCTTTTTCAAAATTGTATGACATGTGCCAATTGACACACCCACTTGTTGTGATAATGCTCGTACGGAAGTTCTTGGTGCATTATTTATAATTTCTCTTACATTATTAACTAGCTCTTCTGTACGCTTTTTCGCCCGACCTGCGCCTTCTTTCTGTTTAACACTCCCTGTTTCTCTGAAAACCATAACGGAATGTGTCACTGTGTGCCGAAAACTGTCATAATCAAAGATGACGTTAGGGAACTCATTTCTAAATTCTTCTAAACAATCTTGAAGAGAATACTGCCATTGTCCGTCAATCTTACGTCCGTTTCGAAAATAAGATTCTAGCATGAATGATTTGTGTTGTATAGTAAAAACCATGTTAAATCAATTTTAAATTACAAAGCAATTTTTGTCAACTATGCATCTGTCCAATTGACAACTAATGCAAATTTAAATTATTAATAATCATACGTTTTTAAAGGAATGGCCTACTAGAGGCAAAGCTTATTTGAACGCTTTTTATATATATATATATATATATATATATATATATATATATAAGATTTTAAACAGCACAGATATTCAGGGAACACTACTTCCTCTTCTTCAAACTCTGATATCTGGCCTAAGATACACTTTAATCGTGCATTTATGACCAATTAATTATTTAAAATAATGATCCACTTGCACTTCTACTAATTTAATTACTATGTATACTCCAATTTTATCGTGTATAAAAGTTTACTTAGTCTGACCCAATTTCGATATATAAACTTTCAAACTCCTCCTTATACACCATTTGTCTTATGCAATGGTGACAATAATATTGAGAATAATAATAATAAGATGTGAATAATAAAGAAAAATTTTAAATTAACTTTTATTCGCCCTTAATAAAATATCTTGCCAACAGGCTTGAAAATTTTTAGATTATATACTATATTCTAATTGAGATTTTTGAAATCAATAAGAGTCAAACTTAAATTGATGAATTCGAAAATATATCAGTGGGTTTTTGTGAACGTCGAAGTTATATTGATGAATCTCCTAATTTTGCAGTGATTTTCGGTTTTATACCCAGCGTTTCTTTATTTTTAGAATTCTGTTCCTACTCCATATTATTTATTTAATATTTTCACCCCTGTGTGTTTGGCTAATTTTAATTTTCCCATCTCTATGGGTTGTCTCTCTGTTTAAATATTTTGCCTTTTTGTTGTAATTTTAATCTTTGTAAACTTTTAATCTCGACTTCCCAGAACAGCTTCAATTTCGCGTTCAGTCTTGCTAGCTTTACTTGAAATCCATGTCTACGTAGGAACTTCGCTTTCCCTTAGTATTTTCTTTCTTTTTCTTCCCTTGGGTTTGTTCACGTGTTGTCGTCCCGTACTTTGCTTTCATTCGTCCTTTCTTTCGATGTGTCCATTGAGCATGCGTCTCTGATATGCTTTTGTTTACGTTGTTTTGTTTACATCGTAATATTACTGCATTAATTGCTTTATCTGTATTTTACAATGTTTGTTTAGTTCTTGTTACTGATATTCTTGTTGTTTTAGATTTTACTGGTCCAGATTTTCCGTTTGCAGGGCTTATATAATGAGTTTTCTAATTTTAAAATTACACTGGACGTCCTATGTTAATGCATCCATTTGGACAATAATATATTTACAAAAATATGATGAATTGAAATTAAATATGGTTACAAACGTTATTACTGTAGCAGAAAAGATTGTTTTATATCCTTTTTTATAATCTTACTGGTGCGCATAGCATGTTTTATTAATTTACTTACATTCTAAGCCTTTAATAATCAAATTAACCTACAATTTATTGACATAACGTTATTTGTTTACCTATTAATTCCTGGAAATATACATCTAAAATTTTAATGCTACATTAATATATGATATATGAGGTGCATTTAAAATACACAACCTCGGTTGATTTCTTTTTAATTTGTTTTTGCTTATCCAGTTATGTTTAATTAATTTCTACGCTATTAAATCTAATTTTTATTTTCTTTCCGAAGAGAATTACACAGCAATATGTTATCTAGATGACTTTTCGAAGAAACATGTCTCTGCACAATTACACTTTTGTGGACGCCTTAAACTTAATGAACAGGCACTGCATTATATTTCGGTATCATTACGAATATGCAACCAATCTGTATGGCCTCTAATCCATCATACCATGGTTGCCCTACGAGAATTCTCCATAATTGAATGAAAATAGAGAGAAATACTAAGAACAGAAAGAAATGGACTAAAAAGAAGAAACGAAAACTACTCCAAAAATAAGGTAGTAAATTAAACTTAATATTTATAAAAAATTATAGGATAAATATACAATATAACAATATAAAACGGATTTTTTAAAATACTAAAAGTTGTAACCAAATAACACTGAAAGAAATGAAACCAGAATCACGCCACTGTAGAATAGAATTTTATGAATGAATAGACACAATAACGACGGAAATAACAACATCTACTCGACGAATGCAATCGAGTAAGCAAATAGTGAGGCTGTTATAACATGCCACAAAGTTTTATCGGGGCGATTGGCCATTCGATCGTTTCAGTCTGCTCGCTGATAATTATCTTATTTATCTTTAACAAAGTGCGCCGTCTTACCTGTATATATTTCACATTTTACATTCAAGTATGTAGTTGGGCTTCTTATGTATATGTATTATAATGATTTCTATATTTTCTTTTACTAACATAATGTGTGAGTCAAATTTGTATAATTCATAACAAATAATCAATAAAAATGCATACATACAAGCTGTAAGTAAAGAAATAGACAAGCTGATGCATGTATTTATTTATAAAGTATATTAACATGTTGTAGAAGAATGTTTTTTAATTAACGACCACGAAGTATAAGGATCAAAAATATAAAATACATTATTTTCTGCAGGGAAGATTATTTTAATTAAGAATTCCATATTTATATTAATCAGTATTAATCACTTATGAACGTATCCTAGACCAACATTCTTTTTCATAGTCTATAGCACATGTTAAGGTTTTCGCGCAGCTTGGTGTCATGAGGAAACGCGTGAAGTCTATATGTGCAATATGTATACATCAAATGTATACACCAAGATACAAATAAGAAATATTTGTAATGAAGGAAAACGAGAAAGAATTTTTTTTTGCATTTCAAGTGTTCGCTTAATACATAATGGTTACTTAAAACAACTGCGCCAAATAATCAGACTTAATTATAATACAGAAATGAAATTTTGTACCAGAAAGGATTAATAATAATATTTAATATGATAAAGTGATTTATATTAATAATATTATTTATATGTAATTAAATGAATAAGATTTAAATCTTGTCGTAATTTTAAATTATAATTATAATTGAAATAGTTACTTGTTACGCTTGTTTCATTTATGTAAAATAGTACTTTTTATTTAATAAGTTCGTGATAGGAAAAATTTTCATATAAATTTTTCAAATGGTATTTTTTAAATTAAAATTGATATATGTCAGTGCAACTAGGTGCGTAATTATAGAGAGATAATTATTTCTTGACCTTTATATATTATAGTAGATTCAATAAGTCGGCGATTTATGGTCTGCTTTACTTTAATATGTATATATTTAAAATAATCTTACATGATTCGGCAATGATTGCCTTTTTCAAAAAATTTTAAATTATAAATGGCAGTATATTAATGTTATATTTTTAAAAATATGATATTAAAATTTTATATCGGTTAATGGTAGTTAACACAAAGAAAGTTTTAATTTTTCTATAGAATGTGGCCGAGCAACGCCGGACGGCGGGCAACTAGTATAAAATATATTAACGCTAAGAAATAGCGAATAGAACAGTTAACTTTTAAACTTTGTAATTTAGAGTTTGATCTTTTGTATAATGCGATCCATGATAAAATTAATCTTATAATTCACAAAAAATACTTAATTCAAAATAGTAAACTAGATAAACTTATTTCCTGTAAAAAACATAGCACAATGCCGATTCCTTTAGTTAACATAAATCAAAATATTAATTTTTATGAACGATTTAAAAACCTTACAGATGTAGAATTCAAAACCGAAGAAATTAATCTTTTATCTAAAGGTTTCAAATACAACTTAACCCCTAACATTAATAATAAACACTTAGAAATTTTAGCAGTTGAAAGAGATTTAGCCTTAAATAAGCAAAAGGACAACCAGGGAAATAAATATGCAGCTAAACATATTCTAGAGAATTACCGTACTACTAAGCATTTTAATATTGAAAATAAAATAATTAAATCAATTAAACAGAAAGCGACTAGTAACAATATTATATTTACAAAAGCTGATAAAGAAAATACAGTTATGGCAATTCCGGAATCAAACTACATACATAAAGTTCATGAATTCCTCGATAATAATTCATTCATAAAACTTAAATCTGATCCTACTAACAAATTTCAAAAACAGATTAAACAAACTATAGAAAAATCAGGTTCTCTTTTTAATAACACTCAAAAACGTATATTAACCACTATGAATCCCGTACCTCCCAAATTATACGGTTTAATTAAACTGCATAAAGAAAAAACACCTATACGACCAGTAGTATCGTACGTAAAAGCACCTTGTAGAAATGTGTCCAAATACTTAATAGATATAATTCTTACACACACTAAATTCAAATCTATGTTCTCCGTTAAAAATTAATTAACAACATTTCAAACTTGCAATTACCAAACAAATGTAAACTCATTTCTTTTGATGTCTCGAATTTGTTCACTAGTATCCCGCCCCAGGAGGTAATATATTTAATTACTTTACAATTAGAACGTAGAAACAAGAACATTGTCACAAAGACCGAAATTTTACAGCTCTTACAAACGTGCCTGGAACAAAATTATTTTCAATTTAAAAAGAAATTTTATAAAGAAACAGAGGGTCTAGCGATGGGAAACCTTCATTCAACATTCCTTATTAGCGGAAATTTTCATGAATAATTTAGAAACTATAATTAGTACACATCCCTTGTTTGGTAATTGTGTATATTGGTTTAGGTATGTTGATAACATATTAATTTGCTTTAACGTTCAGATAGACAATTAAAAACTTTACATAATTATATCAACACTATTCACCCCAAAATAAATTTTACTATAGAAACAGAAATAAATAAAAGCATTAATTTTCTAGATTTAACTATATCACACAAAACTAATAAACACGAGTTCGCTATATACCATAAACCAACACATACAGATACCACAATACACGCTAATTCTTTTCATCCTATAACACACAAATTATCAGCATACCAATCAATGGTATATAGATTAATTCATGTACCTTATGAGCAAAAGTAATTTCGACCTTGAACTAAATAGAATATACACAATAGCATTAAACAATGGTTACTCTATAAATATTGTCATTAACATCCTAAATAGCCAACAAAAATCTAAAACCCTTTCCTTAGTTTATCCAAAATTAAAATACAAAATAATTAATTCCTATAATTCAATCACTTTCTTAGGAAAAATTTCGGAAAAAATTGGTACTTTCATTAAAAAACTTAATAACGAACATATATCATTTAAAACAGACAATACTATACAGAACATTATTAAAAACAACAAAGATAAAATAGACAAAGAATCAAACTCTGGTGTATATAAGTTAACATGCGAAGATTGTAATAAGGTATATATAGGACAAACGGGGAGGACATTCAAAATTAGGATGAAAGAACACGAGAGAAGCCATAAAGAAAAGAAAACAGATTCAACTTTCGCAAGTCATTGTATAGATATCAATCATAGATTTAATATAGATTTTAAAATTTTACACATTCAAGAAAAAAGTAAAAAACTTAACCTGTTAGAAAACTTGGAAATTAATAGATACAATAGTTTAGGATTAGCTTTAAATGACCAACTAGATTTAAACAACTCCCTTCTACTAAATTTAAGATTGTAAAAATTTTTCCACCACCATTTCCCCAATAATTTTCACATAAATATTCAAACTTGTATTGTATATATTCGGTATTTCATCCACCTGATGAAGCCATTGCATGGCGAAACAATATTGTAGTGGTATTTACTATAAAAGAATTTTTGAAACTAGAAGTTTAATTACTTACTTCTTAGCGTTATAATGAAGTTTCAACAAGTATCTCCTTCGTCAATTAACTATTTAAAATATATTATACTAACAAAGCAGGAAGAGTTTATTGATAGAGCGTAGTGAGATTAGTACTTGGAGATATAGATTTTAACAGCAATTAGTTTATATCCAAATTTTTTTACTTAGATGAAACATGGCTAAATGAACGATCAAAAGTTTGGGTTGGTTTCAATACACATAACCGCAGGCAAGCATTTTGACGGGTTTGAAAAAATCCAGCAGGAAGAGGCAAACGACTTACTATTGTCACATAGTATCTGAAGATGGATTTGTTGAAGCAGGATTGTTAGTTTTCGAAAGCAAAGAAAGTTAATGGAGATATGAATTCAGCTGTATTTGAAAACTCGTTTAGTGTTGTTTTAGAAAAATTAACAGAAAATGCTATTGTTATTATGGATAACGCGCCCGACTATTGTCGTAAAGTTGAAAAGGTTCCAAGTACATCATCTAAAAAAAAACACATGCAGAATTGGTTACAATCAAAACAAATACCATTCCAGCTAGAAATGTTTAGACAAACAATAAGATATTGTACATCAGAATGTCAAACTACAGGTTACAGCTATTTGGCTAACCACGTCAAAAAAATTGTAAAAATAAAATATTAACAATGATATAGAAAAGATTAAACTTTAATGAATGCAATTAAAAGAAACTATATATAATATTGACCAAAGCGATAATTACGTTAAAATAGTGATATGATTTCTCAATAAAACAAAGTAATGTCTGGTCATGAGTAAAAGACTCACCCAGTATAGTGAATGAATGTAATGAATTAAACGTGTAGACAATAAAGTGATTAATATGTGAAAGTAAAATATATGTACCTAAGCCAGGTGTTCTATATAAATTCTAAAAAATTAGATCATACGATTAATAAAATAAATGAGGTCAACGTATGAATTGATTTGACCAATAATGACAAGCAATTAAATTAACTAAGAATCTTAATCTAAAAATTGCATAAATAATTTATCAAAGATCTTGGATAAACCTCATATCGAGATTTGATACATACTGTATATGCAACAATTATATATCTAACACACGATTAATTATTTAATTGCGTAAATTTCAATTTACGAAAATTTGTACAGAAATAAATCGATGAAGATTTGTCCACACTGTATATGCAGAAAATATATTAATTATATTACAAAATTAACTGTTCATTAATTCATTTATAATAAAAAAAATTATATTACATCAATTAATCCAAAGATTATTTTTCCACACCGTATATGTAGAAATGGTTATTAGGTAATCAGAAAAAAAATTGAATAATGAATCCGTTAAATTCTTTTCACTAAGAAAATGGCACAAAGCAAATTGATAATTATTGGTACGACATTCTGAAAATTATATCATCAAATTTAATGCTTCTAAATGATATATAGAAAAAAATGCAATAATTACATCTCTAATAAAGATAATTAAGTTTACAATTCCCAACTTGAACAGAATGAGGGTAACAGCATGTGTATAACACCTTATATTTTAAAATTATGACGTATAAGTTTAATTTATATAAAAAAATATTCTTAACAAACCAGTATATTAATACTCATAAAAAAAATTAAGTAAACAATTAGTATATTTTATATACCAAATTTACACAGGATTTCTTCGTGTTGCGACGACGAATAGGTCTATCGTAGGCTTCAATAATATTAACAAGATAAGTACTACCTTTTACATTGCGAGTACAGGAAAAAAAACTGCGATCTTGTGGTCCACTCGATTCAATGGAAATTTTCAGCGTATCGGTTTTTTTTTTGCTTAACTCGGAACGGAGATGATTACATTCATTGTTCAATTCTTGAAATATTATGGCCGCTTGCCAATTTCTATGTTATGTAAGAAGGAGAGGAAAAAATATAAGATAACGAAATATGTACTCCAATTAGGAGAACAATGCCTTTTACAAAAGATTTTTAAAGAATGACTCATCTTGTTCATGAATTTGCAGTCCACAAAATGGAGAATTCACCACATGGTCGAAAAATATATCTTTTCTAATCCGTGTTCATCCACGAAAACCAACAACTCCAAGACAAATTCCTCGTTGATTTACAATACTAAACAGAATTAATAGCCGCTACTAGTGTTTTAATTATTCTACTTAGTCAGATAATTTATCATCAGAGCAATGAAGCTTAATTCACTATGATTGGAACGAGAGACTGAGAGAAAACATCCTTCGACTCACATTTTTATAACAGACAAAACGACGTCATAAAAAAATTATATTTGAAAGAATGTTTTAATTAGCACATATTTAAATGTTTCCAAATGTAAATCGGCAGCAAAGATAGCTACAATCATAATTTACGAAAAATTCCCAACTAATATATCGTTAATGAAGTCCAAATTGCTAATTATTAAACCTTTCTATAACTCAACTAAACACATCATAGATTTCGCGGTACTCTGATCCAAACAAATAACGTCCACTACAATTGAATCTAGAACTGACAATAATTTTAATAAATAATTAGGATTCGTTCCAATTAGAAATTCTACATTAAAAACGACGTTTATCATTTCATTAGAGAATGACATGATTTGCAGAAATAAGTAAACGCACACATATGAAGATTCTATGTCTGTGTAAGTAATCTAAGGCGCATGTACGCTGTCAATTTAGCTAGCTTAAATTTGTCAACAAACCCACCCAGAAAAGGGAAATGATTTAATTAACTAAGAAACCCGTACCAAAGTACAAATTGTAGCACTGATAAATTAGAAGACACTAACTAGCCTCTGTTCTAATTAACACATCTTGCAGATAACCAACGCTAGATCAATTAATGGAAGAAAAATATAAAACATAACCCCAGTTTTATGCGGTAAACTACATGTATAGTTCGATGAGATCTAAAAAGCCACTAATATCTTACACTGACAAATGTTCAGTTAAAATCATATATTCCAGATATCAGCATGATTAACTAACTCTCCAATAGCATGCACGTACATTACCAAATTATAAATAATGCAATAAATAAGTTGTTACAAGCAATACATTATTCTAGATATTACAAAGCAGGAAAATCGTTATAGAAGGATATTGAAAAATAATAATAATTGAAAAATAGTCCAATTAATAGTAACTACCTTGGAAGTGGGGACACAGTTAACGACCCTTTTATGATTTACCTAGTTGTTCAAAAATATCTGACAAACAGACCGAAAACTCTAGGTATAATATATTTAAAAATTTAATTAGCACAATATATTAGCAATAATTATTGAAGATACTGAAAACATACAGGGGTCGAAATCGACTTATAACAAGTTGTTTGTGTTCTGTGTAATAAAATATACATTTATATATGGTTCCTTTTAATATTTCAAAATTACTCCGTTTCACCTACATGCAGGGCGAGAGAGGGACTAAATTCTAGCACTAATGTATTTCCTTCATTGAATTTATTAAATTTTAAATTTGGACATTTTTTCGTGAACTGCTTATTTTTCGATATACTTGAAAGTTTCAAGTTAAAAAATACACTCAGTATATTAAGATTGCAGAATAAGATTGAAATCTTGCCGTAATTTTATATTATATTTAGTTACTTGACGCGCTTGCTTCACATATCTATGTAAAATAGTATTAATAAGTTATCTGGAGAGATACTTTCGCAAATACATGAACTTGTATTTTGCTTTCTACAATTGAATTTTAATAATATTCTATTTTATAAAAAATGTTTTTGTTTTATACAAAATCAATTGTTGTTTTATCTACTCAAGTACGTTTAAAATTATTTCGTTGTTATTAATAAGTTTCTGATAAAAGAAATTTCCATACAAATCTTACCAAATGGCCATACAAATCTTATTAGAGGACAATCCACATCCAAATATTCTGTAGAAGTTGAATCAGCGTTTTAAACATGAAGATACGCGCATTTTTAATTTCCTTTGTGTTTGAGGTTGTTCTCTCAACGGAATTCCGTAAGTTTGATATTTTTCTTGAAAACATTTATTCCCAGTAATTCAAGTTTTTGTGATTGTTTTTGCAGCGTCTTATATTCCGCGATGTTCGTTGTCGGACCCATGTTTAGGTAAATGTCTCACAGAGAATGGTAACATCGCTATTTCCGAATTAGTGAAAGGTATGTGTATTTATAGAAGAAAACTATAAAATTAGGATATATTCCATTTTTTAAGAACACACATAATTCCATATGTAGTAACAATAGTTATTTTTATAACAAGTGCGGGAAGATAGCGATTTCGAAACGAGAGCAGGAGGTACCTGCATGAGTTTCGGAATTGTTTTCCCACAAATGTTATGAAGAACGTTTTTCCTACGATCGCTTAGAATCGTCGTAGTTAAATTTTTGGTAAGTTTTTTCAAGATTTGAATTTACTATTTTCAACGTGAGAATCAAGTTAATAGTTTTTCTTAAATGTAATAATTTAAGTAAATGTTGTATCAGTATATATAATAATAAATCTCATTAATGTATAATGTAGACTGTCTCCCTGGAAACGTGACTTGTCACGGCTAAATAGTCTACATTATTAGGCTGCTAGACCTAGCAAAGATTTCCTAGCAAAGAAGGAATTCAGCGAAATTATAGCAAATGATTCTCCGACAAGGGACGTAGGAAGATCTTACAACTAAACGTTAAAGGCATAAGCAGATCTAAATCTGAATATTTACTAAGGCTCTTGAATGATCATTTGGTGGCCGTCGACCTACTATAGGAGACCCATTGTGCCGACGAAACGCAACTTAGCATCAGATGCAAACTACCGGGATACTCCACGCGACCTATGGAACAGCCACCTATATATGCATGTTATTTAATACTGTATGCGATGTGCCATACGAAACAAATAAATAATAAATCTCAAATGGGAGTAGGTACAATCTGTATTTTTGATTTTTTAACATTCCCGCACTAGTGCGGGAATTGGTCATTTCCGCATCCAATTAGCCTGTGGGAATGTTGGATTTCTTAACGATTGTAAGAAAGGTTTATTTCGATACTATTTGAACAAAACAACGAAATAAAGTTGATTTACTAACGCTTTTAAATTTAGAAATGCTCAGTGTTTGATCACTGTCTCAGTGAGAATGATAACATCGCTTTACCAGAATTATTAAAAGGGATGAGGATCTGAAGAAAATATGGTTAGAATATATTACTTTCCTTAAGAGTACAGGTAATTCCAAATCCAGTAACAGAATTTATTTGAATACTATTTGATTGAAATCTAACCAGATGATATGGATTTACTAGTGCTTTTAAATCTAGCAAGGCTTAATTTTTAACAGAATTTGTTTTAAGTAATACATAAAATTAGTTTATTCATACTTTTTTATTACATTGCATTTTCTATTAAATGTTGTGGTGTGCTTGTAATTAGGTTGTGACTTTTGTATTTTGTATTTATGATTTAACATTGTTATGTCGTTTAGTGTACTGTAGTTGGTAATTTGCATCATTCTCTACACTTATCGTTTACGAGTGTACTATCCTTCGTAATATACTTCTTGTAGTTTTTTGTGTTTATGTTCTAGTACAAGATGGCATTTGTACGTCACTTGGATATATATTCCTTCCTCCTATGCTATATTTATATGTTTCCCTTTTACATGCTTTTGGGTAATCGCCCTTGCAGTTCTCTCTAATTGCATGAAAATTATTATTATTAAGATAAAATAAAACAAATTTTATGAATTTTACTTTTTAATTATCACTGTAACGAGTCGTTTCGCACAAACCTGGGCTTCGTCAGACATATAACTAACTTATTTACAAAATATTTTTTATATTAAACACAAGTAAACGGTAACAAGCAAAAACACATGTTTTATTTTAAAAATAGTCAGAGGGATGGGTGCTTTTTATTACTGGATGAATACAAAATGTACTGTTCTTAAGTAATAAAAGAACAGTACATTTGGTATTCATCCAGGAATAAAAAGCACCCATCCCTCTGACTATTTTTAAAATAAAACATGTGTTTTTGCTTGTTACCGTTTACTTGTGTTTAATATAAAAAATATTTTGTAAATAAGTTAGTTATATGTCTGTCGAAGCCCAGGTTGGTGCGAAACGACTCGTTACAGTGATAATTAAAAAGTGAAATTCATAAAATTTGTTTTATTTTATCTTAATAGTTATAATGGAATTTCATCAAGTAAAGGCCGAAACAATCATATATTTTGAAAATTATTAGTTGATTTGTACTGAGTAATAAACTTTTTCTTGCATCAAATCCTATATATCTCCATTTCAACACATCTTATACGAAGTAGATTTATAGTTACAAACCTTGTGACTATTTGTCAGTTTATAGTGAGCAGCTTAATACTCGTGTCCATGTTGTCCTCATATATACGGATTTTAGTAGTGACTTTGTTATTATTGACAATGGAATTTTAATTAGTAAGTTATCTGTGTTTGTGTTTATTCCTTCCTTATCACTTCTTCTACAATAATATTACTTTGCCAATGGATTTTATTTTATGATTTTTATAATGGATATAAATCACGACTATTATCGTGATTAAATAAAACAAATTTTAATGAATTTCACTACTTTTTACTTCACAAAGTTGCGATCGCTTCACTCACACAGGAGTTTCGTCAGAAATATAACTAACTTATGAAACTAACATATCTTTACATAAATATACTGTAACAAACATGTTTTGGATAGTTGAAGGTATGGACAATCTTCATTACTTAAATGTCTATGAGCGAAAACTTTACAAAAATATTGAACTACGGTTCATAAAGTGATCAAACTTAGGGTCTATATTATGTTAAAGAGAGGTAGAGCAGCTCTTTGGAAAAATACAATTTATGACAGTCTGAATAATTAGATAAATAAATTAAGTAACTCTGAATTATTAATTTCTATTCTAATTCTTACATTATCAGTTTTCTTTAATTTATTAATTTCAAGTAACTCAAATAAATTAAGCTTTTTCCCCTTATTTTCTATGTTTAGTATTTTAAATTCTTTGTTAAAGTTATGGTTTGTTAAATTAATATCAGACGCATATGAAAAGTCTCTTTTATTATTTCTAAAGGAAGAAGAATATTTTTTTAATGTGTATTTCAAATGATCTGCCTGTTTGTCCGATATACGTCATGGGGAAACTATCGCAAGTTATTTCATAGGCTCCTGATTTTTTATAGTTATTTGTTAAATCCTTGTTTAATTTTATAAATTTTGATAAATTGTTGTTAGGTCTATATACTGTATTAATGTCTAACTTTCATAAATATTTACTAATTTTTATGCTTGAAGAGCCTATAAAAGTAATCATTTTAAATGGCAAGAAGTGTTATGAATAGTTATATCTGTATTTAACGGTTTGTGTGCAAAGTTACATTTATTATTAATTCGAGTAATGGTTAAATCGAGAAAGTTAAAGCTATTATTTGTTTCCTGTCCCATTGTAAACTTCATATAGTGATGCAATATATTAATATAATCAAATAGTAAATTTAATTGTCTCTTTGTTCCCGTGATACCTAGTAATATATTGTCCACGTATCTGTACAGAGAGATAATGGAACAAGAGACAATTAAATTTACTATTTGATTATGTTAATACATACATTGATTCACAATATTAAGTTTACAATGGAATAGGAAACAAATAATAGTATTAGTTTTCTCGATTTAACCATTACTCGAATTAATAATAAATGTAATTTTGCAATTTACCACAAATATACGGATATAATTATTCATAACACGTCTTGCATCCGATACAACACAAATTAGTGGCTTATCACAGTCTTATACAGCGTATAGAACTAATAACAATTTAAAATATATAAAAAACAACAAGAATTTAGCAAATAATAAAAAGTCAAGAGTCTATAAGTTAACTTGCGGTAGTTTCCCCATGACATATATCAGACAGAGAGACAGATCGTTTGAAATAGGCATCAAAGAACATTTTTCTTCTTTTAGTAATGATAAAAGTGACTCTACATATACATCTCATATTAATTTAGAAAACCATAACTTTAACAAAGAATTTAAAATACTACACATAGAAAATAAGGGCAAAAAGCTTAATTTATTAGAGTCGCTTGAAATTAATAAATTAAATAAAACTGATAATATACTCAATGATCGATTAGAAATTAATAATTCACTTTACTTAATTTATTTATCTGATTATTCAGACTGTCATATATTGTATTTTTCCAAAGTACTGCTCTATTTCTCTTTAACATAATATAGACTCTTACTTTTATCACTTTATGAACTGTATTGTACAGGCTGGCGCACAGACGACTGATACATTTTAAATCACTGTTGGTGTAGTAAAATAACAAAACGTGGATTTTATAATAACAAAAAGCACCAAATTTTATTTATTAAATATTACATCAGGAAGGTGGCCGCCATCATTGTCGATACATTGATGCAAGCGATTCACACAGCTGTTAAATACCCTATGTAATAACTCTTGATCATTTGTGTTAATTGCTTCACGTATTGCATTCTTTAATTCAGCAATTGTTCTAGGGCGATTTTTATACATAAGTTGCTTTAAATAGTTACACAAGAAGAGATCCAAAGCATATAAGTCTGGTGATCTTGGTGGATACACAATTTCCGCATTGCGAAATATAACATGGCCGAACATCTGTCTGACAGCTTGTATGTTTACACGAGAAGTATGGGCGGTAGCGCCGTCTTGTTGGTAATAAATTTCTGCTCAATTTATACCAATTCTACTTAGCTCCACCTGCACAAAATTTTGTAACATATCGATGTAACGTTGAGAGTTGACTGAGACAGCTTGTTCGTTTTCGTTTTAATAAAAATATGGCCTCACCACTTCAAACGTTCTAATGCCACACCAAACCGTAACTTTTGACGAATGTAAAGGTGGTTCGTGGATTTGTCGGGGATTGTTTTGGGACCAAAAACGCATATTTTGTTTATTGATCCAGCCCGATAGATGAAAACGGGCTTCATCAGTCATAAATAACAAATTCAGTCTGTCTAGATTTTCGTTCAGAATTTACAAGATTCTGTTACAAAATGTTATACGGTTTATTCTATCCCGCGGAAAAAGTTTCTGGACTATATAAAGCTTATAAGGATGAAACTGTTCTTCATGAAGAATTCATTGCAAGCTTCTTCTCGAGATCCCAAGAGCCTCTGACCTGCGCCGTGTTGAACGCTGAGAACTTTGTTGAACTGATGCTCCAACTCTTCCAATATTCGCAATGGTGCGAATTCTTCGTATAGCATCGTGTTTACATTAAAAAATTAAATTTTTTTTTTTAAATTTTAGAGTTTGGACCTTGCCATTGTGTGTGAAATACAATATCATTCAAATGGCCGCCTCGGGATTTATGGCAACACTTGATCTATTCGACGTAATTTTGGATCACTTTTCGGTACATTTCGGCCGGTATCTCGGCCATCAGTTGACGAATGTTGTTCTTCAAATGCTTTAAAGTTAAAAGATTGTTGCGCAAATACGGTCTTTTGCGAAGCTCCAATAAAGAAAAGGTCTAAGGGCGTCAAATAGCATGATTTCGGTGCCACCGACCCCGAAAAAAGCAACTTCTCACGTGCCACTTCCGGGTTTTGGGCCCGACTAACCCAAATTGACACCAATATTTTCAAAACTAAAATAAGTTCACTACTTTGAGAACATTCGAACAGTAAATTTAAAATAAGCAGGAACGAATTATTTGCACGTGCAGAGGCAGGTACATTTATAGATTCCCCTCACAAATTACATTATTAATTTAGGTTCTTTCCATCTTAGTTTCTTGAAATCGATAAACATTGTCAAAATATATTGGTATTTACTATGTTAATTTTGCTGTCTAGTATTTGTAGAATAATGTGGCAAAGGGAAATATGTTACTAAGTAATTCGAAAGTGTCTTTTATTATTTCTAATTATAACTTATAGCGCTATGTGCGGTGAAATTTATTTCTGTGAATACATATATATGATTATAGGTGATGATGAAGTTGGATTTCCTGTATTATCTCCTCTTCGTATTCCGAATCTCAAACTAAAAGGAGAAAATTTAAAAATAGAGATCACTGACGCTCACACGGATGATATAAAAAATATTAAACTTGTGAGTGCTGGGTAAGTATATAGATAATTACGTTGTTTTTACACCTCATACTTAAAATATTTAATTGTTTGAATAGAGTAAATTTATATAAGCAACAATAAATGTATACAGTTTGCAGTCTGAAAGTATATAAAGTTCAAGTAGACAGCATTCATTTTTATTAAATATAAAAGTGAAATAGTTGTTCTTTATTAATACTATTTCAAATATTACTGTGAAGATTCATATCTATATTAAATGAAATATTGAAGGGATCGCACGGAAATCTATGCAACTGGCCACTATTTTTATTGAAAGATTTTGTTGACGAGGTACATGGATTACAAAAGTTTGTGAAAATATTGAGATCGACATTGAAGTTTATTATTATTCATAGCATAGATGGACAAATTGCGTGTTCATAGAAAATTGTATTCCAAGGGCTAACGGTTAAGTAGTTTATTATTTCGCAGCTGAAACAAGTTCGGTACCTTTATACAGAAACTAGAAAAAACTACTTGATTAATTTAATTCCTACTCTGTATATTGACGGACTGCTGTATTAAACTAAACTTGACGGCGCACATAGATTACGCGTAACTTTTTTTTTATTTATTTGTAATAAAGCAGAAAGCCAAAATGCCGAGTATAATGTTTATTAATATTTTTCATTATAGAAAAGACAGAAAAATTACATAATATAATAATAATATATATACTCGTATAATACATTGTTACGCATACAAATTCATTCTCCTGCTTATTGCCTATTTTAGTTCAAGTTTACTCTATTTGTTCTCTTTAAACCCTCGTAGCTTTATCAAACTAATTATTTTCGTTTAATGATATTTTATTGGTTTAATTCTCTATTTATCGAACAGTTTAGACCCTTCAAACTTCGATATTTTCAACCTATTTCATTCGTTCAATTTATCTTGGAAGCCTATGTACATTAGCAAATTGGCCATCTTCTTGAAATTCCCGTTTCTGACATGCTCGCAATATTTTCACTTCTATCTCGTCAATTGTTACACCGATATTCACACTATTAATGTAGGAATTTTTGCTATGAATTATAGTTCATCTAGGCGCATCTTCTTTTGTTTAATATTGTCTTTTGTAATTAATACTTGTTCAATTAAATACCACCGCATATTGCCATCTCCTTTTCGTTGTTCGACCTCTACAACAGTTTTCTCACTTGCCGACTTTTATTATTTACAACCTTCTCTGGACATTAATTTTATTTAACGTTTTGAGTTAGGATGGACACAAATTGCGATTTTCAATCGTTTTCGAGTTTTTGAAAACTAGATTCCCTTCCTTATTATGCTACCGGCATCTTCAGTGACGTGTTTCCGGCATTTTGCTTCTGTATCGATACGGCGGCCATTGAGTCTTAAGCTTTTACAGCGCTGTGGCGTGTTTGTGTCACTTGTGAAGTGAACAAATCTTTACTGCGGTAAAAATGTAGTTATCTTCTTAATATTTTTCTAGATCGTATTTTGAACTTTGAGGATTCTTTTAAACGATATATTTATCGAATATTTCTCTGTATTTCCGAGATTAATTTGGATATCTGTTGGTTGGCGTAAGGCGTCTTACCTGAGACTTTATCCTGTGATTTGGGGCTTAACTAGCTGTCCGAAACACCTTGTCGCTGTTTTGGAACTTCCCTGTGTCATCCACAACCTGTTATCTAGGGGGCACATATATTTTGCGAGACCTTTTGGACTAGGAGAAGAAGACGCGGTTCGTCCATATTGAACCCCAAAATGGCGTCGCAGCGATGACTGGTTCGTGATATAGAGAGTAGATTTGCCTTAGAAAGCGAGAATTGTATTCGGAGGGAACGTTTACTGTTTATGTAACCAAGATAAAAGTAGGTGTTGTCTTTTAAATTTTTGCAGACCTTAAGATATTTGAAGATCATTTAAATAACTCTTTAGACCTTAGAAATTCTAATTTATAATATAACCAAGCCGTTTCTTACTTATTAAGACACACACTTTGTGTGATAGTTTTGCCTATTTACTCAGTTCATTTAGAAGGGATTTCTCCCTATTTCGAGTTAGTTTTACAATAACATTCGAGTTTGATTTAGTTATAAACCCGTTGATAGACTTAAACATCCCCGGGTTCAAGTACTGAAACATATTATTAACTCCGGATGACCGACAGCTTCACTGACTGTCACCTGTTTTGATTGTTGTGACATAATCGAGGCCAGATCCTTCAGATCGGACCCTTAATGACTGTTTCGATTCCTTTAAAATCGAAGTTCTAATCTATAATTTTAATTTCTATATTTAGTTAAAACTGTACAGAATCTAAATTACGTATACGAAATTGGTATTCTAAATATATACTTTTGTTAATTAATATCCTTCAGACATTTATTTATATTTAAATTTTGCACACCTGTTATACAGGGGGTACTCCAAAAGTTCTAACTGGGTGTTTTGATTTTCATAATCTGTAATTTAACTTACCTTCTTGATTTTATTTGTAAACAAGGCGTAACTTTGTTTTCTCTTAATAAGGTAACCTTCCATATTTCTTGGAATTTAGCAAACCTAGTATCTTTCGCGCTGACGTCTTTTGAGACTTCTTTTAAAATTCGTACGTAGATTCAATTTATTGTTATCCGGGTGGGATAATTTTGGATTAACCCCTCTCGCCTCTCGATATATACAGGGGGAGACTCTGAATTTTCGGTCTCCGTTTAATTATCTTAAATTTCATCTGGCTTTCGCTTTTATTTTTATGATTAAGGCTTCACCTTACCTTGGATGTAATTGATTATTCTTGACATTTAATTTATAGGTAACTAATGCCTTTTGTATGATTTCAAACTGTCTGTGTCTAGCTTTAAATTTGTAAGCTCTGTATCGGCAATATTGTATGTTATTGAACTTCCAGTGTCTAGCAATAAATTTGTAAAATTTGTTGATTTTGTCTTTGATCTCTACCCATCCCTCAAGTTTTGAGTCTGGCAAAGTATCTTATTGTTAACATCTAGTGATAAGGGGCTGACCCTCTGGTGATTGTTGGAGCTACCAGGTCCCGCCTGCTTCCGTTATAGCTGTTTCTCTGCAGGTGGAACATAACGGTGGCGCCTGTATTACATCACGCGGCCTTGAATCCGCGACGTTCTCCAAAACTAGAGTTAGCCGGCAGAGTCCTTCCTGGGGACATTGAACATCAGGTAGGTTCGGACCAGAGAGGTTCAGCGAGCGAACGCTCCTTATCACTTGCCACTTTTTTTTTACGCCGCGTGGTAGCAACATCATAGAAAATACTGAAAAGCAAATACACCTTCAATATGCTTCTTCTTCTTCTTCTTTTTCTATTTTGGGTTGGACGCCAGCACGTCTAGGCACTTGAGCATACTGCTCTTTGTACTATCCCAAATAGATTTCTCAGTTCCACTCTGTTAATCTTGTGTCCTCAATAAAAGCCATTATCCTCCTCAGGGGAAGTTTGAGTACACTCGAAGGATCCAATGGATCTCTCCCGAAATATTTCTGTCTGAGTTCCTTCAGTTCCTCACACGTGCTTAATACATGAAGGCTAGTTTCCTCCTGTTTTTCACGTCTCCTACACCAGGGCTCGCTAACCAAGCCCATTCTGTACAGACGCTTCCTTAAAGGACAATGTCCGGTTATTAAGCAGGCAATTACTTTGATTTCTTTTTTGTTACTACGAATTAGGTTATCTGAAAACCTTCCGTCCAGCTCCGTTAGTAGTGTTTTGGTATGGAGTTGACCTTCCGTTAACCTACATTTCTTTTTATGTTCTTTTTCTAGCCATAACCAGATCTCCCTTTTAACGGGATCCTTAGTGATTCCACATACAGGTTCTGGTCCTATGAAGTTCCTATTAGTATCTTCTTTGGCCAATTCGTCGGCTATCTCATTGCCTTTAATTCCTTCATGACCTGGCACCCATATCAGCGACACAGTATTGCCTTGTGCCAGTTAATTGAGGACCTGTTTACAATATTTCACCAGCTTAGACCTGGTAAGTGGATTCATAATGGCTTTAATAGCTGCTTAACTATCATTCATGATGTTGATTTTTTTGTTTGCGCAGCCGGCTTCCCGAATTTCCTCGGCACAGGCTGCGACTCCAAACAATTCGGCCTGGAAAATCGTTGTATGTTTCCACAGACATATCGATATCTTCCTTCTAGGGCACATTCCGCATATGCCTGCACCTGCCCCCTAACTAGATTGTGATCCATCAGTGTACCAGGTGTCGGCACCACAATCGCTCGAGCGACTTTTTCCCTGTTCTCTGGTTGGTATAAATATGTTCAGCTTAGCTGTAAACATAATCTCATGTGCCATACTGTTCGCCGGCATTTAAAATATCGACTCTTACAGTATAGGCCATACAGATATCACAGAAATATGATATCTGCATCTCGAGAAGAGCTGCGTCGCCCTGTCTGCCACTTTGACTAGGTGTCTATTCCAATTCAGTTTCGTATGCCTAGATACGCAATTTCATTTGTTAGTTCTAACTCTTGTCCAAACAGCCTTACGCTGCCTAGATCATTTAGTTTCCTCATGTTGGTAAAGGCTACCAACTTGTTTTTTTGACGATTGACAGTTAATCCCTCCTCAAGGCACCATCTTTCTAAAATTCGCAGAGCATTTCGCATGATGCTCGCCACTGTACCTAGGAATTTCCCCTGGGACACAATGACAATGTCACCGGCGAACCCTTTCATATGTATTTTTCATTAAAAAAATACACAGAACAAGTATTAACACTAATCATGCAAAACATAAATTATTGCATATTAGTGTATGAAAAGCATTTAACAAAATGAAGACGAGAAATTTCCCCTGCTTTATATGCATGAATTTTTTCTTCAATGAAATTCTGCCTGCGTTTAATATTATGGTCGTACTCTTGCGCATGTTGGTTCACACTTTGCAGTTTCACATATGTGTTAGCTTGAACGTCATTTAATACGCTATTAAATATAAATATATTAGGATGCTTGTAATAAAAACTTTCATTAAAATGGGAATGTAACGATTCGCAGGGGTTGGTCGTACATTCCGTTGATGCAGAGGCTTCAGCCCAAAGAATTGAAGGAAATGAGGCTCCTTCACTGACATAGGTTTCTACTAGATATTCGCCAAATTTTCGAAGTCTGCCGTCTGTGGGTTGGCATTCGGTGAAATCAAAAACCATAGTTAGGTACTTTTCTGAACTAAGTATGACAATAAAAAAATATACTTCAGCTATCTTTTCTGTTTTTATAATCTGTAGAAAGACCAAGGGTTTGAATTTTTCGATGCCATATTTGCATCAAATGAAATTTGCACCCGAATATCTTACTCGCTGACCATACTACACGAACTGCTTTGTGTATAGCTTTTTCGAAGTCCACAACAGTCGATTGCGGAGTGAAATTTAAGTTCATTTCTAAACACTTTTGTTTTAATATTCGGAATAAATTTTGATAAGTTTTTGCTTCTTTATTTAGAAAAAGCGCAAACACGAGTGATATACCGGGTGTCTCAGTTATGTTGTTCCAATGGCGTACTTCCGTAATCTAATAAAATAAAAATTAAAAATTTGATATACACCTAATGTTATTTAAATTGAGCCTCATATTCGTATTCTTTCACTTTTGCTTTAACCGGAAACGACCCTAGCTTTTTTATTTTAGATAACACCCTGTATATTTTCCTCAAAATTTGAATTCTACGGAAAATTCTCTTTCTAACGAAGTATTACACTTTGTATTTACACTTCAAAACAGAGGTGAAATTGAATTTTAAATATTGAAAAATTGGGATCGTAGAAACCAAAATGATCTATGGAAACTAAAGCAAAATTTGAGAATATTTGTTTGTTAACTTTGACAGTTCATAAAGTATTATTAAAATTTGTCTCAAAGTTGGTTCGAAGAAAGTTGTATTTAAAATGAATAACGACGATTTTCCAAATGAGGAAAAAATGAATATGACCCTTATTTATAGGGAATGTAGAAAAAATAGGTGTGATGCCTTCCGTGTTTACGGGAGAGCGGTATCCTGACAGATGTATACCAAGCGCTATGTATTTTACACGTTAGGATTTAAATTTAGAGATATGTGGTGCCTTTTTGAAGAAGAAAATCGTTTTTAAAAGAAAGGCTGTTACTGATGAAGAGCACAGTGTTCGCATTTTGGGAGGTGTGCTTAATAATCCGGTTATTTAAATTCGAGAAATCGAGGCAGAATGCTTAAAAATTCACCTGCATCAAGGATTAGAACCAGGAGATTATGAAACAAGACTAGCGTTTTTTGCATGGCTAGCGACTGCCCGTGAAGATGGCATTATTTGCTCAATATTATGGATAGATGAGAGCCGCTTTCATAATAATGGAGCCGTAAATCGCCACAATTGCCATTATTGGTCTGTAGAAAATTCCCATTGGATCAAAGAGACCAACTTTCAGAGAATTTGGGGAATGGTGCGACTTGATCGATGGGGACAATTATTGGACCAAAGTTTTATGAAGGAACCTTAAATTTAGAATTCCTTCAGGGCGAATTTCTGTTTTTTTTTAATGGTTCTCTGAATATACGTGCCAACATGTATTTTGAGCATGATATGGTACCCACCCACAGTTCTAGAATTGTGACCGATTATGTTAATCAGATTTTTCCTAATAAGCGGATAGGCACAGATGGACCAATAAGACGGCCTGCTAGATCACCCGATTTAACGCCGTTAGGTTATTTTCAATTGGGATATTTGAAGGATAGGGTATACCACACGCCTCGTGCAGATTTGGAAGATTTAAAAAATAGAATTAGAAATGAATGCGCAGCTCTTAATACCGAGTTATTAAAAAGTGTTACCTCTGGTGAACTTTTGCATCGAGCTGAATATTACCTTGCAGCAAATGGACAACATTTTGAACATTCTCTTTAGCATCTTTGCTAGCGCTCACGGTGCAAGTTTACATAAATACCGTTCTTGTATGAATAAAATTAATAAGTATAATATTTTTTGTGATTCATTTAACATTGTTTTTCTGTTATTTGACTTTCAATAAAATGTTTGTAAACTACTCTTGTCTAAATGAATATTATTTCTAACAGAGATCTTAAAATTGCAGTTTTGAGAAGTATATTTTTGCTACTTTTAATTCAAATATGAACTAATGAACATGCTTTTCATAATTTTCTACAATCCCAATTTTTGAATATCTAAAATGCAATTTCACTTCTGTTTTGAAGTTTAAATACAAAGCATAATACGTCATAGGAATTTTCTGTAGAATTCAAATTTTGAGGAAAATATACAGGGTGATATTTAAAATCAAAATGTTAGGGTCGTTTCCCGTTAAACCGGAAGTGAAAAAATGTGAATATTAGGCTCAATTTAAAGAGCATTACGTGTGTATCCGATGCCCCAAAATTTTGACTTTATTAGATAACGGAGGTACGCCATTAGAACAACATAACTGAGACACCCGGTATAGTGACTATTTTCAATTGTATGAATAGTAAGCAATTAATAAAAGTGCTTGGTACAAAACGTAAATATATCATTCTTACATATTTTCAGCGCACCACATGAAAACTGTAAGTTTGTACGGCAAGAATATACTATTATTTCTTTTTTCTGAATCGCTTTGAATTCACCCCTGATAATTTCCACTGAAAGTTTTTCTACAATTTTCATCACTTCGACCCTTGACTTTGGAACCGCTGGTTGTACTTTGCTTCAACTTTGATAAATGTTAGTTTTTATATATTGCACGTCACGTGTTGAGCTGTTCTGACTGTTGCTTTAGTTCGGAATTAATTATCTTAGATGGTTAGGTCATCCACAGCCTTTCTCTTCATAGAATTATAAATAATTTGTGTGCTTAATTTCCCTAGCTCCTCCTCATGATCATGCACGAAGTTACTTTTTGAAATTAGGCTTTCTTTTTCCAGTGTGTATACTTTAACTCGACACAAGTTGTTTGTGTATCGGCAGTACGTCTCGTCGGTTTTTAATTCAGAGCATTTTCTCATTTATTAACAATAATCCACTGTTGCGTTCACTCAATACTACTTTTACACTCATATTGAATATCGATGTTCACTTGTAAAGATCTATAGGAATACTAATAAAAACAAGAGCATTTACTTGCTAGTAAACAGTTGAATTAAGACTTCAAAGAACACCCAATTACTAGAGACCGGACGCATCAGGCCGAAATTACGATGGACCATAACATCTATAACGTCTATAACATCGATAAGTACAACACGCAGTTATTGAATTCGGGTTTCATTCATTCGGTTAATCTCACATCTGTTTTTTTCGTTGAATTGTGAAGCAATTACTTTACTCAATATTACAATTAAATTCCTTTCTTCATGGACGTAGATAGAAGCTTGAGGAGTTTTTATAATTTATTTTATTTATTAGTTTATACTTCGTAATATAAATAAAGTACGCTAAGTTAGTTTCTCTTTTTCCATTGTTTTAACCGTTACTTATATAATTACATTGTTCGTAATTATTTTCATAGATCCTGTTTAATATCGCTACATCGAATCTACTTCTCCCAATTATTTTGACGTAAGTGTCCAGTGAATTTCGTTAAGTTTCAATAACTTACGCATACATTGTTTAAGTTACTTTTTCAGATACGATATGGAACAACGTTGAGAATGGCATCGTGAAACAATGGTTGAGTTGGATTAAGGGGTCAAACTGATTGTATGTCCATCGCCAGTGATTCTGAAATTTATTCCAAAGTCTATAAAATATCGTTAAAAAATTCCAAGAAATGCAAGAATGCATGTAAAATGTCACTTAACATCGTAAACACATACACAGAAATTAAACACGTTAGAATCTGTCAATTTTAACGAAGAACGAAGAAACTTTAATCGCGACAAACATGCCATTAAATAAACTTAACAATGTTAAAAACAGGCAGACTATTAAAGGAATCATATCCTAATATGCTGCATTTTACTTATGTAGTTCATGCTTTCCACAGAATCTATGAATGTATCAGAGACACCTTTCCGGAAGTTGATAGACTTGTATCCGCTTTTAAAAAAGTTTTCAGAAAACCACCATTGAGAGTAGCTCTCTACAGGGAAAAACTTCCATCTTTGTCACTGCCTCCCTCTCCAATAGTAACTAGGTGGGGACATGGTTGGAAGCTACTAGTTTCTATGCAAAGAATTTCGATAGTTTACAAAATTTCGCTACATGTTTAAATGACGATGCTCGAAGTATTTCTGAGTGCAAGGAACTGCTAATACAAATTCCAAGTTTAAAAAATTAGTTGTACTTTCTACAGGAACACTTTGGAAATTTGCCAAAACTAATCACTTATTTTGAAAATCAAAATCTCAAATTAAATGATGGATTAACCACGTTAGATGTGGCTATTAATAATTTGAAAAATATTCCAAGTGACTTCGGAGGTGGTCTTCGGCAAAAGTTAGACGCAGTTTTTAATAGAAATCCAGTTTTAATAACATTGCGGCAATTGTGTATAGGGACAATGTCTCAAAATCTAACTGCTAAATACGGCGAAATAAAAGAATATTTCTAGTATGCACCTATAACTAGTTGCGATGTAGAAAGGACGTTTTCTATCTAAAAGGATGTATTTCATTCAAAGAGAACAAATTTTACAGAAGGGAGCCTTGAGAAATTATTCCTAGTAAATATTAATACTCCTTCACTCAACTTGAACTGCAAAATGAACAAATAAAAATGTATTTCGTATTTTATAGATCACCGCCCGTTTGTTTTCCAATTATATAAATAATTGAAAACTCTTTAAGAATACAAATTTTTAATAGTACGCCCGTGGGCGATGAGTCATCAGCCTCTTGTGTCAGGTGCCCACTAATTACCTACAAGAAAAAAGTTACCATGTATTTGTTTTCCAGTTGAATTAAGATTTCAAAGAATTTCAAAGAATACCAAATAGCCTACAAGAAAGAAAGTTACGAAGATTAAAAGTTAAGAAAGTTAAAAGATTACGCACATTTCATATCTACCTGTACGGGATACTCAGCGCGGGTCATTGTAGGTATTAACGGGCACAGGTAAAATTTCGCGCGATTCATGTCCGCCGGAATTTGATTCTTGAGTGGGTAAAACCTCACAAATTGTATAAAATGAAAAAATAAAGATCAAAAATATTATTAAGGACACAATGCAGACATGTAGACACGGGTGACTCTTTATAATTGTTATTTACAGATTGAGCCAATAAGTTTGAGGACAAGTTGAATCTACCGCTGCTTTTTGTTATCTTCGGTTGGTCAAAGTAACTGTAAATCTTCGAAAAACATATTTTGGCTCGTGTTTGGAGGTGTCTGGCGTCGTTATAAATATACATTTATTCTGCTTTTCATTCAGTTTCTGCATAATTTTTTTTTTTAGATTTTATTAGAACTGTTTTTTTACAAAATAAGCAGGGAAATTGTGACGAAAGAAAGGTAAAAAATCAAGAATAAAACATTAGAGGTTATATTGTACTTTTTTATTGTCCTTTTATTTGTTATAGACAACATGCCTTTATCCGAGGAGCAAAAGGCATTCGTTTTGAAAGCTCATTAACGAAGTGGTGTGCTTAACGAGGATGGAACATGGTCATACTAGATACTAGATATTTATGTATTAAGGGAATAAACGACAGTTTTAATCCCGAGACAGTAAGTAATGCCTGAGCGACCGAAGGGAGCGAGGGCATTTTCTGTTGAGGGATTATAGACGTTTATTCCCGAATTACATACAAAACTTTTCTCCCGACCTTAAATGTAATAATTTATTTCATTATTAGTTTGACAGTTGATTGATAGATTGATCTGATGTCATTCAATTAAGTTGGTTTGTCATAAAAATCTGCATAGTTTCTGGTTACTAAGATAAAACGAGTTTACAAGTAAATGAGAACGAACCTTGCACAAGCACTACTGTAAGCAACCGCCAAGTTAAGATATCAGATGATTGTCCATATATAAATATTGTAAACTCATCTAATGTTACTATTACGATTACAAAATAAAATTGATTGATATACTTAAATGCTTCGTCAATCTGACAGTTAAATTAATTTTGACTTAAAAAAATGAACCAAAAGTCATTCACTACAGTATTCACTTTATTCCCTAGGGAAAATCGAATATTTTATTCCCTAGAGAATAAAGTAGTCTAATATATGTCAATTGTCAGATGTATAAGATGACACTTTATTCTCGGTCGGGAGAAAAATTATGTATTCAACAGTTTGAAGAAGCATTTCCTGATTTACATGTTCCATATAAAATGTTTGTCCTGCACAAGGATCAAATTGTTTTGCATTTTGAAAATAATAATTGCGTTTGCAAAAAGAAATCAACCGGCCTACCAAAAGTTCTTTTCGAAGAAACTGTAAATGACTTACGACAGAGAATAGAACAAAGTCCAACTAAATTATTGAGAAAATTAAGTGCTCAATCAGATAACCTTCATTAAATTTTGATTTAATATTACTACATCAAAATTAATTTTAGTAAAGTTGAAGATGTGTCTTTCAATATGACTAACATCTTTAATTATTACAAATGAAATAGACATGCAATATACATATCTGTAACTGTAAACATGGACAATACACCTCGTATTTTCAGCATTTACTTCTGCTTAAGACAAGTGTTTCTGCCATTTACTATTAGGCGTCATCAGTTAAGCTAGTGAAGTAATTAATTAAAGCTTAAATCGCCTATAAGGTATAGCAAATTTTGTCTTATCAGGTCCTACCATATAATATAGTGACATTTGACGGACGAAGGAGACTATGCCGAAAATGGCAACCCTTCCCTTGACCGGCTATGCCGGTACAGAAAGGAAGAAAATACGTATATAGGTCAAAGTCCACTAAAACGATGCCAGATGGCAGTAAATATATAAAAAAGGTTTAAGTATATCAATACGTTAAGCACGTATTACGCATTCGTTACAAATGATACAGACATGCAATATACATATCTGTAACTGTAAACATGGACAATACACCTCGTATTTTCAGCATTTACTTCTGCTTAAGACACGTGTTTCTGCCATTTACTATTAGGCATCATCAGTTAAGCTAGTAAAGTAATTAATTAAAGCTTAAATCGCCTATAATCACCTACATACGTATTTTCTTCCCTTCTGTACCGGCTTAGCCGGTCAAGGGAAGGGTTGCCATTTTCGGCATAGTCTCTTTCGTCCGTCAGATGTCACTATATTATATGGTGCTACCTGATAGGACAAAATTTGCTATACCTTATAGGCGATTTAAGCTTTAATTACATTCTCACTGCGTCGTCTGTGCGAGCAGTACACCAGCTGAGAGAACATACGATTTTATACCGTAAATACGAAGCCGGAAGCAATGGCCGGCCGAATTGTTACTTTAACAAAGTTAATTCTTAATCCGAACACCACGATCCTCTGGTCACAGGAATTAAAAGAAGAGACACTCGAGATAATCGACCGAACATTCAACGAACGAGATATCCAGCATATTCTACGGACGTCGCCAAATATATTTATGGTAGATCCAAACCAGCCAAAAATACAAGTCAGGATTCCAGAAAAAAACACCGAACCGCTAAAAGAAGAAAAAAAACACCACCGAACACAGAACAAGATGCAAACTGAAATCATATCCGCAGAAGACTTTATATACCCGAAATTCACGAAGAAGCCAAAAATAGACGAAACAACCTCACCTATCGAAACTAAAAATTCTTACGACGCCTTAGAAAACAAAACTGAAGAAAAAATGGAAGAGGAAACTTCCGAACTCACTCCACAGCCTTCAACATCAACTAGCTCGCCCAGGGTAAGTGACAAAACCAACAACACACATAACACAACAACTAAAACACAAAAACCACACAAAATTGCACCAATAATAGTAATTGAAAAAGACAAATGGACACACATACGACACTTAATTAAATCAAACAACATTAACACTGTAGAAAACAAACTGGTGAAACCAGGAATACACATCGAACCGAAACTGACAATGACTACCGTACACTTAAACAAACACTAGACAACGAACAGATACAATACTACACATTTCAACTAAGAAGCGAAAAGACACTGAAGGTAGTTATGCGTGGCATTCCCACCTTCATAACAGACACTGACATCACAGACGACTTGACGGACCAAGGATACCCGACTTTAAAAATTAAACGCATGAACGGCAAACACGGAATACCAGCACCACTTGTATTAATTGAACTGACGAGACAATACAAGTCAATCTACAACTTACGCGACTGCTGCGGACTTGCAATCAAAATAGAACAACTAAACAAACGGACTGACATTATACAATGCCACAAGCCAGACTTTCGGACATCACCAACGGAATTGCAACATAAACTACAAATGTATGAAATGCGGAGACGGACATTCGACACATCTATGTACTAAGACAAAAACAACCCCACCAAAGTGTGCAAACTGCGGTGGTCCTCATCTATCCACTTTCATAAACTGTCCCAATAACCCAAATAATCCTACAAATAAAACCACACCTCAACCTAAATACATACCAGCACCACCCCCAACAACAAATCCATGGACACAAAGACAAAAAGACACGACACTTAACACAGTTGACGAACTAGCACTTGCCTTAGGCAATATGATAATAACACTACACTCGACAAACGCCACAAAAGAACAAATACAATACTTCGTAACACAAACACAGACAATAATAACACTCTACAATAACAAACATTAAACACACACACAACTGAAACGAAAAACAAAACAAAAAAAAAAAAAAATACATTTGACTTAAAACGCAAAAAAGCGACTGACACACAGACTTTACACAAACACAATACACACAGGAACGCACACAAAAAAAAAAACACAACAACCAACGATTAAATCAAACTCAAACACGCCACAACCCTGGGAAATACGAAACAATGGAGTGGAAGTGGAGGCAACTTCGACCACAGAACAAAATTCAAAGACCCATGAAAGAAAGCTTTAATTAATTACTTCACTAGCTTAACTGATGACGCCTAATAGTAAATGGCAGAAACACGTGTCTTAAGCAGAAGTAAATGCTGAAAATACGAGGTGTATTGTCCATGTTTACAGTTACAGATATATATATATATATATATATATATATATATATATATATATATATATTATAATAAAAATGTTAATTGATTTATTGAAGACACTAGCTTTAATTCGCTACATTTCTATTATTGGGATTTCTTAGAAGGTTGGAAGTCTATTATATTTGTATTGTTTTTTTTAATTTAGAGTGTCAAATCTATAATCAAATTTCAAAAGTATATGCCTTTCTTACATTAACCAAAATTATAAAACTATGTAAATTTATTTAATATTGTATACTATTGTTAATGTTTGGTAATATCAAAGGTTATGTGTGAAGGAAAATTTAATTGTAAACCAATAAGTTCATAATATTAATTAAGAATCAAAATTATTGTATAAATGTCAAATACTTTGGAAAATTCCGTATAACTAAAGCGACCAATGAACTTAAAAAGAGAAAAGCTGTTGGGTTGCTATGGGGTTATTGAAACAATTAGAGAGAGAATTTCGGCATTTTGAATAGTTCAAATGTGTTTTTTATTTGGAAAGAAGAATTTTTAAATAAAACGTTTAAAACAAGTAATTTAAACGTAATATTCCTTTTACCATCTGTTATACGTTCTCATATATTCTGTTGTGATCAAAATAATTATTTTACGTTTTAATTTTGAGAGAATACAGCTACCCGTTCCTGTTTTAACGTTAACTGGTCACCCCGAGCCAAACAGGAATATTTATGGGATATTTCTAGGACCCGTATAACCTGAAAAATCAAGTTTATCCATTATCCGAATGTGACTGTTTACTTTGCTGTACTGAAGAATTCATTATCTGAAGGTATTCGTTCAGTTTGTGACCATCATAGCCTGAATCTGGAAACATTTTAATCAGTACGTCAGGTGGACCAAGGCTGATCGCAGAGATTAGGAGTATTTAGTAGAAAATTAGAATAGTTTGAAGAAGGTTTTGTGCTAAGTCTGTATTATTGGTATTATTAGGAGAACAGATGCATTTGCTTACCGGAAGTGGATGAAGATTAAACCAATGACCATTTTAGAACAATTGTAAGTAAGAAGGTTATATACATATACATTTATTAAGCGTGATTTGGAATTGCCAGAACCAATTTTGTTTGTGCAGCCAAATATTTGACCTATTTCCGTTATTTCAATTTATTTGTTTCACCTAAGAAGTTACACATAATCTTTAAATTCTATTATATTTTCAATAAATAAATTGTTAAGTCTTTGTTTAACCTGTATGATTTGTTAAACATTACCAAATATATTATACCAAATTTAATATTCATCTATAGAGATAAGATCTTTTCCTTTTAATAAACATTTTTCAAAGCAACCAAATCAAGTCGTTTCTGTTGTTTCTTTGCCAGACAAGAATCTTCACGACCCTGGAGATGCTTAGTGAACTCATGCTAGATAATTTTCCAGATTATATTAAATATCAAATTTTCTTTTAAAACCAAAACTCTATTTTGGTTGTTTCCAGCGTTTTTGACGCTAAAATAATTATTATATTTGGCACTCCAACGTTTGCCCTTGACAATAACCTATTATATTTGGCGGTCCAGTGTCGGACTGTTAAATACACATTACAATATATATATTAAGCTGGTTCTGTCTTCAGTTTATTATTTATGTGATATGAACAATTTCTTTTGTTAATATTTCAAATTTAAATGTGAAATATTATATCTTATTATATTTAAATTATGTCTGATCGCGCCATCTATTTTGGAATAACTTAAGTAGGGTTATCTGTCATGCAGATATTTACAATTTTAATATGTCAATTTATCTTCTAACTTATTGTTTATTATTTTGGATATTTAAATACCTACAATTTGTTTAAATTTTCTTTTATCTAGAAATTCAAACCAACAATTCAAATTGGCCACGCCTTTTGCTTTTCGGCGGCAATTTTTCCAGGTAGTCATCGTGCTAAAATAGGTAACGAAAAAAAAGAGAAATTAATCAACAAGCAAAAATGGTGAAGCTTCGCTTTTTATATAATTAAGCGATTTCAAGATTTAAAAGGCGATTTTCTAAGTGTAAAATCGCATTTAGAAACTGAAAAATAAAGTACATAATCATTTAAAAATTTATATTACGTGGGAGTTATAATTTTACCTTCGAATACTAAGTGCATTTACAAGTATTGATAACCCTCATCAGACAAGTATCGAGCCAGTATCCTGTACAATAATCCTTCTAATCCTTAATTTAATTTTATTGTATATATAAGCCATCCAGATAACTGTGCTGAACATCCTATTACCTGCCACTTTATCGGAAGATCTATACCTGTAACCAGTTTCCGAATACTTCCCGATGGTTCCTATATACCAAGCCAGGGTATTTTCTGTTACGAGAGTTTTTCAGTGCTCATAGTTAAGGTAGAATTTACCCTATAAATAAGGCATTTTTTTGTATTATTATTAATCGTAGATAGTACAGCTTCACTAAATAAAATATCACCTATTTGAATATTTAAATGTAGAATTACTGAGCTAGTATTTTCATAGACATATGGGTTGATAATTAAGACATGACTTACCTTAATTTGCCCTGAGATTAAGATATCATTAATATAGAGAACAGATTCCATTTTTAGGTTAAATCATATCGATTTGCATTGATCATTATTTTTAATTCTTTCAATCCACCTAAAGGGAATTATTTATATTGACATATTGATTGGAAACACATATATTATATCTACTTACCTGTTCGTGTTTTAACTTTATTTACAAACTGAATAAGCTTATTTTCCATCATCATTCTAACCATTGTTTGTCTTACTTGAGTACACATGCACTCAAGAATGTTATAGGGGGGATAATTCAAATTGTAACGCTTATTTTTATATTGTATTACTTAAGTTTATGTTTATTAAATTGAGTTTATCTGTTCTTATTGTGTTTCCTTTTCTCATACATCTCATATATTATTATAATATATATATATGTATATATATAAATATATATATATATATATATATATATATATATATATATATATATATATGGTAAACCTAATCAGTAGGCGATTAAAGGTCTGTATATTACTTCAAAATATATGTATTTAAAAAACTCTACATGTTTCGGCTATATACGCCTTTTTCAAGAGAATACAAAATATGAAGATTCATATTTTGTATTCTCTTGAAAAAGGCGTATATAGCCGAAACATGTAGAGTTTTTTAAATACATATATTTTGAAGTAATATACAGACCTTTAATCGCCTACTGATTAGGTTTACCATATCATACCAAGGTCACGAAGTTATTATATATATATATATATATATATATATATATATATAATAACTTCGTGACCTTGGTATGATATGGTATCTTTATATCCTGTCATTCATATTTTGTATTCTCTTGATAAAGGCGTACACAGCCGAAACATGTAGAGTTTTTTAAATACATATATTTTGAAGTAATATACAGACCTTTAATCGCCTACTGATTAGGTTTACCATACTATATATATATATATATATATATATATTGCATGTCTGTTTCATTTGTAACAAATGCGTAATACGTGCTTAACGTATTGATATACTTAAACCTTTTTTGTATCTTTAATTATATTTTACTGTATACAAAATTTGTTGACTTATTGAACTTGTCGTAGAGCTTTGATAAAGAATCTACATATGCACCCCTACAAAGTGACAGCTGTGCAGTAGTTATTACCCATCGATTATGGACTGCGTATTCAATATTGTGAATGGTGTACCAATCATCTGAATAATGACGATACTTTAATTCTAACATTTATATCTGCATAGTTTAATTTGTCAGATTACATAAGTAGTCAGAATTATCGAACATGGGTAACAGATAATCCACACACCTATGTCGAACATAGTCTGCATCTATTGAAGATAGGCGTATGGGTTGCATTGTCACGGCGCGGAATAATTTGACCATAATTTTTCAATGTCACAATAAATGCTGAACAGAATCGAAAAACATATTACAGCCACTTATAGAGGAATTACATGATGACGAACTTAGGAATGGGTATTTTCAGCAAGATAACGCACCACCACATATAGCATATTCGACTATGGAGGTTTTGCAACAATTTTACGATGAAAGACAATCAGTAGGGGAATCTGGCCGCCACGATCACCTGATTTGACACCATTAGATTTCTTTTTGTTTGGATATTTAAAAAATAAAATTTTTGAAAATCTCCTACATAATTTGGAAAAATTGCAAGATTCTATTAGAGAAATAAGAAATATCAATGCGAATACTTTGACAGCGTTATTTGAAAATATGAAAAGACGTGTAAATTTGTGTTTAGCATGTGATGGTGGTCATTTGAACATTTATTATAATATTCTTTTAACATAAGATTATGCGGTTTATGTAAGAATAAAAGAAATTTCTTATTTGGGTTTATACTACTACCATATTCTTCAAGTTTAATGTATTTTTATCGTACTAAGTGTTATTTATTTATGTTTTTTATCAATAAAACGTATGCTAGATCATAGAATTTTTCCAGTTATGTTATAAAATCTTAGCAGATTAAATATTTTCTTAATATTGTACCTTTAGCACCCCTTTAAAAATGTTCATTGAGACGCTTATGAGTTTACGACATGTTGGCCAATTTAAAAGAATTAAAAACTGGCGGGAAATTCAACTTGTCCTCATTCTTATTGGCTCACCTTGTATATACTGCTTCTGAAATCTCGTATTTTGTGGTCTATGGGCATTTAGTTCCACTATTTGTTGACTCAAATATTTTACATGGGAAGATATCAACTTTTCTCAATAATGAGGGCCGTAATTTATATAATTCCAAGTAAATAGTAGCACGGCTTTATATTACTAGATTTATAGGAGACTGTTATAGTCTACTTTCTCTGAAGAAGTATTAATAAAATTGATGGATTTGATTTGACGTTTTATGTTTGTATATTCCGAGATTTTTCTTTAGCATAATATTCCTTTATTTGCATGTCTTTTTCACATATTATATTTTAATTTTTCTGTTATATTGATAATTTTTTAAATATAGAATTCTAAGTAAATATCAAAAATACATAAACCTTTCTTTTGAATTAGATATGAACAACTAAACGAGTTTGTCTTCTATGCTGCGAGCGTTGACGTTTTTACTATAACAGGAAAATATTCTATTAGTAAAGGAAATATAAATTCATATCCAGTTTCTGGAGAGGGAGAATTTAACATAACCTTAAGTATATAGATATTTATATGCATATTTACTAAAATTTAATTTAAAAATTACGTTTTAGTTAATAATTTATTAAATTACACCGGCAATGTTGCCTACTATGATAAAAATGATGTATTATACGCTGGAATAGTTAATTCGTCAATGGAGTTAATAACAGAACGTGCCTATTATGAATTTGAAGATCTTTACACTCCACAAACAGGTTGGTAATATAAATATCTTCTTGTTCTAAGCTAATTAATCGTTTTCTTATTTTCAGGAATTGAAATTAACGCGTTTATAAATGAAAACTGGGAGATAGTGTTTGCTGAAATTAAGCCATCAATGGAGCAATACTTTCTTTTCTTATTTCAATATGTAATAGATGTTGTTACGGACACGTTTCCATACTTTGTATATTTTATGAAGTAGATTAATGTGTTTGAGCAGATTGAAGTTCTATTGTCTTTCTTGAGTGTTGAATAAATAAATAAAAGTTGTTAAACAAAATATTTTACGTCTCATATTTGTCTATATGCAAGTACTATACGTTTCTTATAAAAGTACTAAAGGATATGTAAATTGTGAATATTTATATAGAATATATTTTATAATAAATTGTTGAATTCATTGAGTCAGTATCATGTATGATAACGCGAATTAAAAACTGTAGTATAGATATAACGATTAGACTTATTAAACAGCACTCTATCTTCAGAAGAAAAATGTAACCCAACCTTTATAATCCCTTTCGATCACGATTCACAGGGACGTATTCACAAAGATTACACTGGCCAACACGATTTCTGCTGACTTCTTAGTGAGATTTGTTTTTTACTAATTCGGGTGTGCCGAATCCGAAAATAATATTAGTTTTTGCTTATCACGTCAAAATTAAACTGTATGTATACTGTTCTATGCTTTTTGAAGAATCACTAATGTGGCTAAGTAGTTACTTACATAAGATCTGTTGCGATATAAAGAAGGTATAAAATTTTAATAAAAATAATTTATTTATTTATTTCAATACAATATTAGTCACGAGTATAGTGCAAGTATTTACACAATAATCAATACAAAATTACAAGAGTGCTTGTAAAAGGTAAAACATCAGGGACTAAATTTTCGGTTGTAGCATTTTCTGCTGTATATTCCGGTTTGGTAGTCCCTTTGAACACTCCAACAGTAGTCGGCCATCACATGAGGATCCCATCTTCCTTGGTACCGAGTTTCCATGATTTCTAAATATTGATGAAACCTCTTGCCTTGTTAATCGCTTTTCTCTTTGAAATCCTTGGGTGCCCCTTCAAAAATTCCTAACAGAAATTAACTAAGTTTGATTGTATAAGAAATTTACTACAAACTTACCTTCAACCAGCTACTACCGGGTTTGTTAACATTTCTTGCAGACTTGTTTTTAAATCATTATGTTTTTCTTGGAAATCCTTTTGAAGCTGTTTGTTGAATCCATCTAAACTTAACGCAAGCATGTATGATAAATGCTAAAATTAAAAGAAAACGAAAGTCAATACCGTACTAAAGCGCTTTCCTCTTTGGTAATTAAAATAGGAGAAGCACCCAACGTGTCCTTGCGACCAGGATGTTCCATTTAAATTTAAATTTAAGCGTAGATTTAGGAATTGCATATTTTTTCGGCTGTTCGATAGGACTCCATGCCAAACTCTAATCGCTTATTGCAGCTTTGATTTATCATAACGTATCAGTTTTGGCATCTATTCACATGAGAAAATAAAACTTCTTAATTGGACAGTAAGTTTCATTTATTGGACACTTGTCCAAAAATTGAAGAATATGCATTAAACTTACTATAAATTAAAACTAATGCTAGATTTGATTTATATTGATTGTTTCGCGAAAAATAGGACCAGGTTTAAAATTGTCCGTGACAGGACGGATGTCCAATAACAAAATTTTTGGAGTACCTATGTTCAGTTATTGAACAGAGTATATTTTTAGATAACTAACAGTGTTTATAATTATAAATCGATTATATTTAATTACTTTGAACCCTTTCTACATGTAATAGTTATAAAGATTATCTCTTACCTTTAAAACTTTACTCACTAGTAACAATTTTTCACTAAACTAAATCTAGTGCATTATACAGTGCAACATACTTAAACGATGGTACATGCTCTATACAATGTATTAACATAATCTATCGTGGAATAGCATAATTAATTGAAATCGAAGTCTCAATATTTGAATTTTTTTTTGATTTGTCCAATATCTAAAAGAGGTCCAATAATTAGCGTTTTACCCTACCTTCTTTAACTTTGGGAACAATCAGAAATCAGAAGGTGCCCACTCAGGACTGTACGGAAGGTGAACGTGAATTTCAGGCTCATCACTGTTCATCGTTTTTGCTACAATGCTGTAGGCCGTTATCGTTGTGCGAGAAATAATTCGTTCTTTCAGACTTTACTCTACAGATTGATTTCTTCGTGATCGTAAGGTTTGGCAGAATATTATTGAATTAATAGTTGACTTAAAAAAGGTATAAAATCCCTTACCACATTTCATAATAGTATCCTAAATACGTCTTTCGACAACTAAGTTGTCATCATCAGTATGTAAAACCACTAATTAAAATGCTGCACATGGGGCACAGTAGAGCTAACACACAGAATCGCACATAACTTTACACGGCGTCCACGTATACACTGATTTTAAAGTGAATACACAAAATAAAATTACGTCGACTTACCCTGCTTACGAGAATGGCAACACCATGTGTTTATTCTCAACGCCCACCACCTTTCCTACCTTTTATCTAAGAATTAAGAAAGACAACTGGGATAGGACCGTTGTCCGAGTTAAACGTGTTAAATTTGTTTTTAACGATATGAATGCTTGACAAGTTTCAACCCTTTAACCAAAACGTTGTGGTCAGTGGCCAATGCATGGTTTGCGACGTTCGATTTCTCTGGTCTATTAAATTTAATATGTGATATGTGTTATTTAAAACGGGTTTATTCTTCCCATATGTCACTGACAACAAGACAGAGTTTTGCCCGTCGAACCCAATAGCAAAGCAAGCATTTTTCACATTCATACAATCATTGTTGACTATTTTTTTTAGGTAAGTATGTTCTAAGTTTACCTTTGTTCCATTTAAAGAATACGACGGAATTTAGAACGGGTCTAATTAATATTTCAGTTTGTTAAAGTGATTCTTTGTTAACTTATTACATTTAAGTACACATAAGTATCATAGGCGATAGTGGATTGTTTATTTTCATCGTCAATTATATTTAATTTGATAATACTGAGGTATATGTAAAATATAAATAGATATTTTAAGAGTGAAGACAAGAAAGTTAAATTATTTCTGTTTTAAAAATCTTCGTCAAATACCTAATAATCAATTTATACATCTGGGCTAAATAGAGTTTAGATAAAGGAAATAGAAAGATTTAATTTTAATCTAAAAAGGGAATTTTATTAACTGGAATAATTTACAATATTATAAAATATTAAAGCGATTTATATCAAGAACATATTTGAGTAGATTTAGAAATGCTAAAATTTAAACAAGTTTCAGTTAAATAAAATATAATTTTGATCAAAAAATTGAAGTTTGGGTAGCTGCTTGTCAGAGAAGGATTATTGGACCTACATTTTTTGAAGGTATGTCGGTTAAAAATACAAAATTTTAAACAGTAGCCAAAAAATGCTTAACCTTTTAGGGATATCAAACGCTGCGCGTTACAGACTGGAAATCTTGTTACGATTTGTAAATGTGTTATACGATGATAAATTACAGGAAGGCTCATCAAAACTCTCCACGACAAACTTCAATGGATTGCTTCACACATGACGAAGATTAATTTCTCCGATAAAAAAACGTTTCTTTTCAGAAGCAACACATTTGTGTCAAAAGAAAAAAATAATGATTGCTTCAATGTCATACTTGCTTGTTTTGTATACTGCATTAATAAATTGCTATGCTTACTTTAATTACAAATTCATTTTTATCTCATTTTTATTTCAGTTTAATCTGATTTGGTTCTTCATGTTAGTTTTAAAATATTTTAAAACAGACAGCACTCTAGAGAAAAACTATATTTTTTATAATAAATCATTGTAATCTACACATATCGACTAAAATAGTATTTTATTGGGTTTCTACGAATTTTATTGAGCAACTGTTTGCGAATTAAAGATATGGGAATATTGAAAAATTCAAAGATATTCTCATATACTTAAAAAAGGTATATAACCCCTTACCACAATTATTACAATATTGTGGTAAGGGGTTATATACCTTTTTTAAGTGTTTACTTAACCACAGTTTCCAAAGAAAGACTTTTCATATTCTCATATCTTTAATTCTTCAGGTCCCACCACCTGGTGGTCCCTACTCAAAGCCTCGTTCGTGAAATCCCTTATCATGCTAGATCTCGATTGAACTTCGCATCCCTCCGTTGTTTTTCAATTTTTTATTCTTTTATCGAAGTGCTTTGGAATACACTATATTTTTAGTTAATCCGTTTTGAGCAAAATCGAATAATTTTGTGGGTTGTCCTTCCTACTCGTGAGCATGCAACATATAATCGACCATGTGAAAAGCATGGATTTTACAGTTTAAAATAGCACACTTCAGCCTTGAGCCTTGTTTATCGTCATTGAAAAAGTAAGATGAACGGTATGCGTAATAATTCATTGCTGATACGTTTTATTGAGTGTTTCGCCTATATAAAGAAACAAAGTAAGCGATATGACAGAAATTGAAATTGATGACCGAAAACATGAACGAAAAAATTCTACTATCAAGTGTGTGCTAATATAGGTGATTAAAGTTGCCTGTAGTTAGATTTATTTGCATATTGCATTGCATATACACCCTGCTCTTCCTAAAAAAAGAGATACCGTAAGGTATCGTAGGATCAATGTGTTTCATCGACACGTTGAATCGGATTATTCCGCCGATGAATAATAATGTCGCGTATATTAAACACATCTCCCTCCATAACAGTGGCCACTTAATCAGTAGTTGATGAACTATAGCTTCTGGAATGTTCTCCAGCTGGTCTTTTATCAGTTAATGAAGCCTGCACGAATGTTGGCATTTAGGCCATTTTTCATAACAGTTTGGTTCTTACTTCGAGAAATTCAACATACAGAACTGCCATCTCCTGAGGGTTCCTCGAAATTGGCACCGCAGGCTCGTAGTCAGCTTAGTCTTTTCGAAAAGTACAAAATTATTGAACAGATAAACAAAGTCCAAGGGTATTTATTAAATTGACAGTCCGTTATGTCACTTCGTGACAACGGTTTCTCCGTGACAATGTCAAAGCGGATTTATTGAATTGATAACAGGTCGTTCTATTACTTCGTGACGACGTTGAAACATCTTTCGTGAACACTTCAATCGATTGATTTTGACTCAAGGAAAAAGTTTTTGTTTAGTTATACTTTTATTTTATAGAAAACATCGCCGACATGAAAGCAACAATTTCCACCAAAGCTTTATTGCAATCGAATGAACGGTATATGAGATTATACGGGACGAATGTAGGGAATTCATTTTATTCACTAAGATTGTAGAAATAAGATTTAAATTTTGCACTAATTTTAAATTATAATTAGTTACTTGATGCGCTTGTTTCGTATATTTATGTAAAATAGTACTGATAAATTCCTGATCAAAAGTTCTCCATACGAATTTTACCAAATGGCATTTTCAAATTAATAATAATATGTATCAGGGTAACTACGTGCATAATTATATATATATAACGTGTGTTCATTTGAAAAGTCAATCAAGGTTATTTTGAAATTTTGATAGAATAAGACGCATGTGTATAAATTGTCGCAAAAGCTACCGTAGCGACATTCTTCGTTCGGTTCTGAATAAAAAATCTTAATGTTAAAATGTCGTATCATGCTTCGTAAATTCGTAAATGTCAAAATTTGACAGTAATGATTTTGATTGAACTCACTTTGAAATACAAACTTATTGTTCTAGAACGTTGCCAAATGTGTTTTTCGTGGAAGTACGTTAACGAATAAATGTTTAAAACAAGCTTTTAAATCAAAAAGAAAACGTTTACGAAATAATACTAGTAAAATTTTTTTCTTTAAACTAATTGCATCTATCTCTATTAACAGATATCGAAGAGCAAAGGTTAGTTACGCACTAAAAGTCTGAACTTCAAGAACCCCATGAAAACAAACGAAGCATGATACGACATTTTAACATTAAGATTTTTTATTCAGAACCAAACGAAGAACGTCGCTGCGTGTAGCTTTTGCGACAATTTATACACACGTTATATATTATAGATCGTTCCTACCTCCGTATTCAGTATACGTCTTATGGGAATTTGTTTCATGGTTGCCAAATCATCCAATCAGCTGTACATTACCATTTCCGGTTATTTATTTGACATTTCACGCGTTTAAATCATAACCTTTATTTACGTTTTTTGATGTTGAAGGTGCAAAATTATTGAGGTTCATATGACATTTTGCTTATTATTTTATTAAAGTAACTAAATTTTAACAGAGTGCATAGTGAATTCGTTGCACGTAAAAGAAGGAAAGAATACTACAAAGAAAATACAAAAGTATTTTTAATAATATATAATATTATTAAAAATGGGGTGTGAAGAACACAATACAAGTTCATATGTACGTAAGTAGTGAAGACACGATAATACAGTTTTTTTATAGATACGGTGGTTACCGACTATAAAAAACACCTTACTAGTTCTGCGGTTGTTATATAGACAGCGCTGAATATCCTTCACGCTCTGTCTTAATAATTGCTGCGAGATAGTAAGGTAGTTATGTTTTGTTGAATGTGTCTCTTCTCCAACAGGGGCGTATTGACAATCATGTAGAAATGTGAAATACGTATCTACGTCTTTGGAGAAGATACATTCAAAAATACATATGAACTTGTATTGTGTTCTTCACACCCCATTTTTAATAATATTATATATTATTAAAAATACTTTTGTATGATACAAAATTAGTGAGGTTTTACCTACTCAAGTATGTTCCAAATTATGTTGTTATGCAAGGAAAATAGCTGTATTTCAATATATACTAACAATACTACACACATTTCTAAACAAATATACATATGAACGATATCTATGCTAGGTACAGTGAATATTTACTTCGATATTGGGGTGTTATGCAATTTATTAAATTAAAAATGATGATGATCCTTTAACAAATAATAGTTTCCACTTTTGTAACAAAAAGAACTGGAATCATACAAATACGTATATTTTTCCTATTATATTTACATTTATATTTATATTTATATCTTTTTATATTATATTTCGTCCTACTTTTTTAAATTCGAAACGCATATCGTGTAACAATCTATGTAAAGTTGTTCGACTGAAGTTAGGAAGTTCATCATCAGCATTGACAGCAGCAAGAATTGTATTTAATGTAGGTGGCATATTCTGTATAAAAAAGCCATGCACTTTACGTCGAATAGCTGCTTGCGTGTTCTCATCATATGTATGTAGTCAATCATTTAGTTGTATGCCTTTCCTTTTTTTAGGTTTTTTTGGACTATTTTTGGATAATAAACCAGTTCGTTGTCTCTGTTTTACATGATATATTGCACGGTCTGAGATACCCAAAGCTTTACTTGCTTCTTGAACGGCAGCACTCACATTCATTGATTTATTGAAATAATTGAAAACATTTGCAAGCATACACTTCTCCTTACGGCTAAATTTGTCTCCTTCGCGCCGTTTTCTTCCTACAGGCTCCATTAATGCAGTGAAAACTGTAATTACATTTATATTATGTTATAACGTTTATAAAAATCAATAATTATACCCGTATTACCCTGTGCACGCTTGAAAAAGATAGAAGTGTTCTGTAATGAACAATTTGTACAACTATATAAACAAATTAACAATTTAACGAAATATTTTAAAAGTAGGACGATGACGGTTGACAGTTGATATTAATAGACAGATAGATACTGTTGTCGATGCCGACAGCATATGTCAATAAGTTGCAACATAGCAACCGGAAGTGAAGATAGCGTTAATGACAGCAACTAAGGATAGTAAGAGATAAAAGTTGCTATTATATCCCATACTGAATACGGAGGTTGGAAGGATCTATAGTATGTGTTTGTTGTTCCGTAAACGTAAATCCAAATGACATTTGATAATGTCAATCACATTTGTTATTTATTTGTATGTATGAAACTGTCAAAATATACGACTTCGTAGGTTAAGTAGTAAGTTTTAATTTACGACATACTTCAGAATGTTCTCAGTAAATCACATGCTACTAGATTGGCTTTTCAAATGAACACCCGTTATGTATATAAAAGGACAACGTTGACTCAGCAACGCTTGAAACATGAAGATAAGCGTATTTTTAATTTCTTTTGCTTTTGGGATTGTTCTCACAATCGAATTCCGTAAGTTTGATATTTGTTTTATAATATTTATTCAATGCAGTGTTTGTTTTCAACTAATTATAGTTTTTGGTGGTTGTTCCTTGCAGCGTCTTATATTCCGCAATGTTCTTTGTCGGATCCAGATTTCGACAACTGTCTCAGAGAGAATGGTAATATCGCTTTGCCGGAATTATTAAAAGGTATATACGGTTTCAAGAAAATATTGTTAGAATATATTACCTTCTTTAAGAATATAGGTAATTTCAAATGCAATCACTAAATTTATTTGAATTCTGTTTGATAGAAATCTAACGGAATGACGTTGATTTACTAGTGTCTTTAAATTGGGCGGATACAGTTTCGTCCGATAATCTTTGTTTAATCCTCCTTTGATAATGCTAACCGCTTCAATGTGTTACAGTTTCGTCCGGGTCGAATTTTTGGATATTTACGAGTAGGTACAGTTTTGTCCGATAATCTTTAAGTACTTAATCCTTTTATGTTAATTTATAAACACAATAAGTTAAAATTTAAGAATTTATTCTATTACAAAAGAAAAATATATAAAATAACAAATGAGAAAAGAAATACTTAAACGGTAGAACAATTACAAACTAATATTCTTAAAATTATGTACTTACTTAAAAAGAATAATAATGTGAAACTAATTGTACTTATTGGAGCGTCGTCAATTTTTTATTATCATTTTGTTCGATTTTCTTCTTGAGAAAAATTTGCGTTTTTGTGTGTGTGTCCACTTGTCTTTGTTTATTTACACTTTGTATTTGAATATAAATTTCAGCTTGATACTGGCGCAAAACTTCTAAAAAGACAAAGGTATTTGGATGGTAGAAATTAAAACTCTTATTTAGATGTGAATGAAACGATTCGCATGCGTTGGTTATCCTTGAACTGCTAGCACATTTAGCCGCCCAAATTTCGGGAGGAAATATTGAATCCTCTTCTACATAAGTTTCCACTAGGTAGTCTATAAATGCTTGTAGTTTATAATTTTCTGGTACTATAGACAGTAGATCAAATACGAAACAGTTGCCAACATTCTCAGGTTCGAAGAAAAGAAGACCGAAACAGGATCGAATGTCGGTTTTTTCTTTATAGTCCTAGCTCTTGTATTTTTCGCTACCAATATTGAGAGATATGAAATCGATAGCCAATTATTTTAATATTCTGCCACATGGAACTGACAGCTTTGTGTTAGGTACCCTATATTGAGCACTATCCTCATATTAGGTGACTTTCCTCTGTTACTTCGCTAATGGATTTAAATATGTTTTTCATTATATTATTATTAAATTCTTTAAGTTCTATCAGCTATCTGGTGTTCCACAAAGCCCACATTTACATCCTCTTCTATTTTTTGGTTCTTAATGATTTATTAACATCTTGCTCTTGTTTCTCGTATGCGGTGATGGTCAAACGTATGACCTTTACTAGTGAACAATTCGAATTTGGGTTTGTCAGTTTTTAACACTTTTCTCCAATTCTCCCCAGACCAGTTTATAACTTTTATCACAATTTAGCCTTCTTACTTTGTGCACAAGATTCAAATGTAGTTTGATTGCATTCCCTCTAGTCTGTAGATCAGTTTCTATTCAGAATGATCTTCTCTTGTTTCAATTGTCTTTTTTTTAGCATCCTTCAGTAAAATTGAATAATTCCTTTCTGGTGTATACATAGCGATCCAATGTCTTAAGCCGAGAGCTTGTCAAGATTCTAGAGTCGCTTAGAGTTTATATGATGTGCATAAAGGGTTCCAAAGATTTTGCAATTATATTTTATAGCCGTCAGCCTGTAGAAATGTTGATTGAACTTCGACTTTGTCAACACTTAAGTGTAACTGAAGACGATCTGACCCCCCCCCCCAAAAAAAAACTTCTAATAAGCCGGCATCGGGTTTTGGACCCCGACCAACCCGAATTGATACCAATATTTTCAAGACTTATATAAAGGAATCGGAATTGGAACGGTATATTTGTAGATTTCCCTCACGAACTGCATTATTAAGTTTAGTTTATCTTCATCTACGCTTCTTAAATTCGGTGAACATGGTAAAAATATATTGGCAAATAATTGGCAATTTACTATGTTAATTGCTAGTATTTGTAGGATAATGTAACAAATTGAAATATGTTACTAAGTAATTTGAAAGGGTCTTTTATTATTTATAATTTGAACTCACTATGATATGTGCGGTCAAATTAATGGACAGAATTTCTGTATAATCATATATATGATAACAGGTGATGCTGAAATAGGATTTCCTGTATTATCTGCTCTTTGTATTCCGAAACTCGAACTTAAAGGAAAAAAATTGAAAATATAGATCTCTGATGCTTACACAGATGATTTAAAAAATATTAGAATTGCCAATGCTAGGTAAGTATATAAGTAAGTACGTTATGTATCAGAATAATTGAAACATACATGAGTAGGTAAACCCCACCAGTTTTGTATAATACAAAGGTATTTTTAATAATATAAAATATTATTAAAAATCTGGTGTGAAGAACACAAATGCAAAAGCAAAGGCAAAAGCCGTAGTATGAGTGAAGACACAAACAAAATGCAGTTTTCTAGAGAGATTGGCTGTGCCACCTTTGGAAGGGCGTCGTTACTTCACATTAATTATGTGGACGGTATGCGAGGTACTTCGGCTGTCTGACAACAGGCAGCGCCGAATTTACTTCTGCACCCGGTCTGGATAATTACGGTGATAGGGCGATGTGGTTCAGTAGGGTACATTACCCGTACCGGGAACCGCCACCGCCACAATTAATTAATTAAAAGGGTTAAGTCGCGGATTCGCGGTTTTATTCGCGGGTTTATTCGCGGATTCGCGGCATTTATCGCGGATTTTTCGCGGATCCGCAGTTTTATTCGCGGAATCGCGATATATTTCGCGGAATTCGCGGGGTGTCCGCAGATTTATTCGCGGATTTTAACGGGTCCGCGGTTTTATTCGCGGATTTCGCGGTTGAAGTCGCGGATTTCGCGGAACGAGTTTAATTAGATGCAAATTCGCGGATCCGAATGTAAATTTCAGTTTATAGCTAATGAATATCGTACTGTAGTTAGAGATATTTTCCAGAAGATGACGCCACATATTTTAGAATTATTTGATTTTTTTTTATTTATAAAAATGCCAGCAAGAGGATTTGAACCCGGAACCTTTAGAGTGTGAAGCCGGTATTCTACCACGAGAACACATCGGTGAACAAGAATTATAAATTGTAAGTTGCATATGTAGCCAACATGTCTTGAAGCATTTTAATTTTGTATTTTAAATTTATATCTCCTAAAGATTGGGAAATTTGTTTATAGATGGAGCCACGTATTTATTTAGATTTATTTTAAATTTTTATATATGTAGTTTGGAATTCTGTTTTTAGATGGAGTCACGTATTTATTTAGATATATTTTAAATTTTTGTATTTTTAAAAAAATCAGACAAAGCTTGAACCTGGACTATGCTTGCTATAAAGCCGGCATCTTAACTGTTCGACCATCTTGGTCACATGCTTTTATATTTTAGAAGTTGCATATAAACTGTAATATATGTTGATTTATTTTAAATTAGGTTTTATTTTTAAAATAGAATCTAATAATTTGTAGGTGGCGCATATATACAGTCTGACTTATATTCTGAATTATCTAAAATTGACGACCGTAATTTTATAGGTAATAATGCTTCATTAAAAATAAAACATATAATAAATTTTTATTTAGACATATAAATAGAATCTAATAATTTGTAAGGGGCATATATACAGTCTGACTTATATTCTGAATTATCTAAAATTGACGACCGTAATTTTATAGGTAATAATGCTTCATTAAAAATAAAACATATAATAAATTTTTATTTAGACATATATTTTTTAGCATAATATGCAGTAATATACAGAGCATCTAAGTATTGTATAATGTGTCTGAAATTAGATCCGATGGAAAAATATAAACAATTTAATATATTTTTTAACATAATTAGATCCGATGGAAAAATATAAGCAATTTAATATATTTTTTAATATAATATACAAAGCATCTAGGCATTATAATTTACCATAATTCGCGGGAGTAGTCCTCGATAATATTTACGAAATTTACGAGTAATTAACTAACTTCGCTGGGGACAAATCGCGGTATTATTCACTAAATTCGCGGCTAATTTACATAAAATTACTATGAATTCGTTTAATATAAAATATTTTCTATCGATAAAATTACATTCAACTTAGACAGATATCGATCGTAGCTTTGTATGTGTATCGGTGGTAAATATATCTAACCAGGTCGGTAAAACAGGTAACTACATCTCTCAACAGATATCGATCGTAGCTTTGTATATGTATCGGTGATAAATATATCTAAACAGGTTACTACATCTCTCAGCAGATATCGATCGTAGTTTTGTATGTGTATCAAACAGTATATAAAAAATGTTATCGATTTTAAAGTGACTCAAACAATATATAAAAATGGAGCCGAAGTTGAAGTGAATATTGAAAATAAATTTTTATAGTAATCTTTTTAATAAGCTCATCAACCACTGTAAACTTTTTATCTACATTAGTTTTGTTCGCACATACCGATATACTCTTTCTAAAATTATCTTCAACTGCTGTAAACTTTTTTACCTACCTTAGTTTTGTGCACACATACAGATATACTCTTTCTAATATGCTCATCAACCGATGTAAACTTTTTATATCTTTTTATTTACATAGGCCATTATCACAGAATCATTAGCTTCTACAGGTGATAGAATATAACGTATTCGATTATTTTTAAAATCATAATATCCTTCGATATCTCTGGGTAAAATAGACTGAAGGTTACATGGTGCGAGTGATTTTTTTTTTTATTTCACTTTTGTTTAAATGTCGCCCGAATTTAACAATATTATTCATGACTGACTTTTACGGACAGTAATAGTGTACTAACATATTAATACATAGCTTCGATTAATTATACAATTACGCAGAATTCTTTGAGCTCTTCAACAATGGAGGCAATTTCATTTATATGTCCAGAGTGCCCGGCCGTTTTTGATGCTAGGAGTAAACATAGTCGATCAACTAGGTCGTTTATATCATCCCAGTACACACACTGATAAGGAGCATTCCTCACTATTAATTCTTCACCAACATGGTCACTACCCTGTATATAACCACTTGTAGACGGTGTGCCCAGAGTCACTGATGAAGTGTTTAGATTCAGCAAAGGTTTAATGATGTATGAATATTTATAGCTTCTGCTCCATTTTACTTGCTTTCGTCTATACTGTTCTTTGTCGTCTCCCGTAAACTCGCTTGGATGTGCCTTAAATATTAGCTCACATAGTCCTCACCCCCTATATCACACGTTGTCGAGTAAGAAATCGCAGACCGGTTTATTCATGTTTCAGAGCCGTCTAACAGAACATTTAAGGGCTACATGAATATATCGAAACAGGTCTATACATGTTTAAACAGATATCGACTCGCAGTTTTGTGTGCAGGAGATTGGTATGGAAGAGAAAAAAAAATTTTATTCAATATACATACGTTTTTATTAATCCTTCAATTTCATCACTTCGAAATCGAAATGAAGAGTATTAAAATGTAAATATAATGTCTCTAACATGTACATAGCATTTAAAGATGTATCATGACAAGACAATAACGTTCTAATCTTATGCTGTAAGTCACCTTCCATCTGAGAGCATGCCTGCAGTGTTGTATTGTAGAAGTGCACAAAATCAGTAACCTTGAACACAGATAGCTTTTGGTTAATTAGCTGCATAAGATGTAACATATTGTTGTAGGTGTTTTCAGAGAAAACGATTGTTCGATTTCGGCTTTTAAGTCGTACAATTTTTATATGTTTATACGCACAAGCTCTAATACGATGTTCTGGACTGCTACCTTCGGTTTTGCAAAATTCTTCCCACTCATCTACAGTAAAGAAGATAAGGGTACTAGACGAACGAACTTGAATCAAGGGTACGAAGCCTGCTGCGGGGCTCAGACCTATCGTAATATATTTAGTGCCTGCCTTATTAAGTAGATATGTCGATTGTCCAATAAGCTGCTTTTCACGAAAGATTGCATCTTCCTTCAATTTAAGAGAGGCAGTGATGAATTGGTTATAATTATTCGTATTTTCAACTGAAACAGAACAAAAAATATTAGAATGGAATAGTAAATATTTCAACTGAAACAGAACAAAAAATATTAGAAATGGAATAGTAAATATAAAATATAAATACCATGCGTCATTGTGATAACACAGCTTAACAGCACTAATAAAAACGTAAAACTGAATTGTTCTGTGGTACATGCTTACCTATTAGCTTCGATCTGGTTAGGTGGGGGGCGGAAAGACATCCTCAGCGCAGGTCCACAGATGTAAGGTAGGGGTATTAGTTTTTGGCTTAAAATTAATAATGTTCAATCGAATCGTAAATGTGATATAAAATATATACTTGAATTGTCTCTTAAGACGGTATCTCACCAACGAAGGCTAGAGTGTGTATACCATCAACATCAATCCACCGCTTGTCATCAAAAGGAGATAGAGATAATTTATTTTGCGTGATCGAAGAAATATCATGCAGTCGCGATTTGAATAAATTTTGAGACTATAATGTTTTTTCTAAGTTTTAAAATCCAATCTAGAAATTAAGCTCGAGGTCCTCCGCCTTTTACCTATATCTTCCCAATGAGATATTAATTTTTACATGTACACGCTTATCAACATTTTCCATCGTTTTACTGAAAACTAAGTTATTCATTGATAGCATAATTCTAGAAAAATATGATACGTATATGTACCCCCGTTTAGAATAACAGCACAGATAGCACTGCACATATAAAACTTAAATTGAGATCATGTTCAGAAATACATAGAAAATATATCTATTGTATTTACAATATAACAGGGAAACAATTCTTCATAAATAAAAACAGAACAATTGGTATATATTTTATTTGCTTAACTTCGTAATGTGTGTACATATTTTGTAAGTATCTTAACATTGTTTTGCGAGCATGCAGAATCAGAATTACTATGATAAAAGCAAGCGTTAGATTGTATATACAAATTAGGGGCATTTGTAGCATATTCTAAATTTATAATTTCTATGTCAACATATTTCTTTAGGAATTCAGCTTTCTGATACCCTTTAAGATATATTCGGCTGTAATTCCTACATACATTATCTAAAATTGATGATACATATTTTAATTCTATAAATCCAGAAACATAAGGAATATGAAAATAATTATGTTCTAACCACCTTGCTTCATTCTTATTCTTTGAGGATAATTGATGAAATGGCTTCGTAGATTTAAATAGCAGATGTATCGAACGATATCCATCGGTAATCGACATCTCCTTGGGGGTGAAGTCGGGTGTATTAAAACCCTGGATATCGATAATTAGAGCTGGGATAAAACGTTGTTTATATATTCGATCTCGATGAACGTGTGATAAAACATGTCTGATGATATTGTCCACTTTCCTAATTCTATTTTCAAACCGGCATCTGTTGGCAGCTACAGACACCCAGTCAGATTTTCTGTCTTCGCTATCGAGCCATAAATATTGTATCGGAAGACTATCGAAGGTAACTTTCATGCTATCGTTTTAAATATATGATTTATTGGTAATAATTATAATATTTTTTCCACTATTCCAGTAGACGGAGCAATTCTCGGAAAATAATATAATTCGCGGTTAATTTGCATGTAATTACTATGAATTATCCCCGTTTAATATATAATTTTTTCGATTGATAAAATCACAAGCTGCCTCGAAAGCGATCGAGCGAATACTAGAGTTATATTAGAATTACTATCATACGAGATAGTGGGGGGGGTAAATATATCGAAACAGGTCTGGTCATGTTTCAACAGACTCGCAGTTTTACATGTAACATGACCTAATCATTGTTCCACATAGAAATATTATTTTAACCAATTTCTACAAGGCGTCACGAGTGTTAAGTTTACGGGGGCAATATCCGGAGACACACATAATCCAGTATCCTATACACAGGTACCCTGAATTCGAGTATAATAAAGACATTATATGTGATGGAGGGGGCTGTGTTGTATACGGATATGAGAAATAGTTTCCCACCTCAGTCATATTTTCGCATTCGTCTTGAATGGATGATAATAAATAGTGTACATCGATATATAAATATATAAATTGTAAAATGGTAATTCAAGAAGATAAAGTGTATCAAGTTATACAAAAGTTAGAAGATAAGTTCGGTATGTTAGATGATATATCTAAAACAACAATCCAACACATACCGCTTCATATTCTCCAAACAAAGGTGAAGACAGGATCCTTAAGACGAAACTGGCACAAGATTCCTATAGAGAAAAGAGCTGATCTAGAGGATTATTTACCCTGTGATAGACATTACAATCAACTGGACCAGGGCGATCATATAGATGGATTTCCGCCAGCAAAAATTAAGTGTTGGTTCTGTTTATTAGCATATTAAAATATATATAACTATGTAAATTAGAAATAAAACAAATATATCAATTCATCTATGTTTTATTTATAAGGTATAATATATAAGTAATGTTAATAAAATCGTAATATATTTTTATTGACTACCCATGAATTGTGCGAGTTGTTCAACCTACACCACTTTACGTAAGGGGTGTCTTTTGATAAGATGTGAACGTTTGAATATCTTTCCCCCAATTCATTATTAAAACTAGCAATAAGAAAATAATTAATATGAGGTAAAAATCTAATACTCTTATAAAAAAAATATTGGCAATAAGTAAGATACTGGAAACTTAATTTCAAAATCTCGTAAAACATCTTTTGGAAAATATGTATATTCAAGTACGATTAAAAATAATATGAGACCCGTTTCCAAAAAATACTGATATATAAGATATATATATTAGAGATAGACAGCTAAATATAATAGATTACAAAGCAGAGTTAACGCAGGCGCTTTAAACATTATATTATATCGTAGGTATATATCTGATAAAAAGAGGGTCAAGATATAGGAAAAAGAGATACCTGCAACTGCATATTCATTGCTATCGAGACTGTATTTAGAAATAGATATAAATGTATCTATTATCTACAATATAATAAAGAAAAAATACTTAGTAAATAAAACAGAATAAATTTCTATATCAATATATGTCTATAGGAAATTGAGCTTTCCGATACTCTTTAACACATATCCGACTATAATTTCTATATACATTATATCAGATGTATCTGTTTCAATAGCCGTTCAGACATGCTTCATATCTGGTAGCAGATGTCGGGTTTAAACAAGTCTGAATAGTTATAAAACATATATTAAGCAGATATGTAAAATGTCTGGAAGGATATCGAAACAGAGGGGAACTTTTCATCATAAGCTCCTACATCAAGTATAAAGACTTTACTATAATTGAAAATAATTCGACAGTCTTTCTCAAACTTGATGCCATTTATATATATATTATATCACATTTACGACATCAAGTATAAAGACTTTATTGTAATCGAAAATAGTTCTAAAGTCTTTCTCAGACTCCCAGTCTCCTACATCAAGTATAAAGACTTTATTGAACTGATATTTATACCGATAAGATGTTTTCAGACTTAATCATTATCCGGTTAGATATGCTTCATATCTGATACCATATGTAGAGCCTGAACAGGTCTAAATAGCGATAAAACAGATATTAGACAACTCTTAAACAGGTCTGAACGGATATTGAAACAGGTAAGCTGTTTTCAGACTTGATCATTATCCGTTCAGATATTAGACGTCGCTAACCCGAATAGTTATAAAACATATATTAAGCAGATATGTAAAATGTCTGTAAGGATATCGAAACAGAGGGGAACTATTCATCATAACCGTATACAACATAAGCTCCTACATCAAGTATAAAGACTTTACTATAATTGAAAATAATTCGACAGTCTTTCTCAAACTTGCTGCCATTTATATATTTTATATCACATTTACGACATCAAGTATAAAGACTTTACTGTAATTGAAAATAATTCGACAGTCTTTCTCAAACTTGCTGCCATTTATATATTTTATTTCGACAGTCTTTCTCAAACTTGCTGCCATTTATATATTTTATATCACATTTACGACATCAAGTATAAAGACTTTATTGTAATCGAAAATAGTTCTAAAGTCTTTCTCAGACTCCCAATCTCCTACATCAAGTATAAAGACTTTATTGAACGGATATTTATACAGATAAGATGTTTTCAGACTTAATCATTATCCGGTTAGATATGATTCATATCTGATACCATATGTATAGTCTGAACAGGTCTAAATGACGATAAAACAGATATTAGATAACTCTTAAACAGATCTGAACGGCTATTGAAACAGGTAAGCTGTTTTCAGACTTGATCATTATCCGTTCAGATATTAGACAGCGCTAGTCTGAATAGCTATAAAACAGACATCAAACATCTATGTAAAATGTCTGTACAGATATTGAAACAGATGGAAACTACCCATCATAACCGTATACAACATAGTCTCATACATCAAGTATAAGTCTGAATAGTTATAAAACAGATATTAACCATCTATGTAAAATGTCTGTAAGGATATCGAAACAGAGGAGAACTATTCATCATAGGATCCTACATCAAGTATAAAGACTTTACTGTAATTGAAAATAATTCGACAGTCTTTCTCATACTGGGTATCATTTATATATTTTATATCGCATTTATGATTCGATGGAACACTATTAATTTTAGCAATAGCTACACGGATATTGAAACAGGAGGAAAACTCGATAGTCTTTCTCAAACTATCTGCTAGGGAATAGACACGAGAGCCCTACGGGTTCTCGTATCTATTCCCGAATCGCAGTCGGTTTGAGAAAGACTGCCGAGTTTTCCCCCTGTTTCAATATCTGTGCAGCTATTGCTAAAATTAATAGTGTTCCATCGAATCATAAATGCGATATAAAATATATAAATGATACCCAGTATGAGAAAGACTGTCGAATTATTTTCAATTACAGTAAAGTCTTTATACTTGATGTAGGATCCTATGATGAATAGTTCTCCTCTGTTTCGATATCCTTACAGACATTTTACATAGATGGTTAATATCTGTTTTATAACTATTCAGACTTATACTTGATGTATGAGACTATGTTGTATACGGTTATGATGGGTAGTTTCCATCTGTTTCAATATCTGTACAGACATTTTACATAGATGTTTGATGTCTGTTTTATAGCTATTCAGACTAGCGCTGTCTAATATCTGAACGGATAATGATCAAGTCTGAAAACAGCTTACCTGTTTCAATAGCCGTTCAGATCTGTTTAAGAGTTATCTAATATCTGTTTTATCGTCATTTAGACCTGTTCAGACTATACATATGGTATCAGATATGAATCATATCTAACCGGATAATGATTAAGTCTGAAAACATCTTATCTGTATAAATATCCGTTCAATAAAGTCTTTATACTTGATGTAGGAGATTGGGAGTCTGAGAAAGACTTTAGAACTATTTTCGATTACAATAAAGTCTTTATACTTGATGTCGTAAATGTGATATAAAATATATAAATGGCAGCAAGTTTGAGAAAGACTGTCGAAATAAAATATATAAATGGCAGCAAGTTTGAGAAAGACTGTCGAATTATTTTCAATTACAGTAAAGTCTTTATACTTGATGTCGTAAATGTGATATAAAATATATAAATGGAAGCAAGTTTGAGAAAGACTGTCGAATTATTTTCAATTATAGTAAAGTCTTTATACTTGATGTAGGAGCTTATGTTGTATACGGTTATGATGAATAGTTCCCCTCTGTTTCGATATCCTTACAGACATTTTACATATCTGCTTAATATATGTTTTATAACTATTCGGGTTAGCGACGTCTAATATCTGAACGGATAATGATCAAGTCTGAAAACAGCTTACCTGTTTCAATATCCGTTCAGACCTGTTTAAGAGTTGTCTAATATCTGTTTTATCGCTATTTAGACCTGTTCAGGCTCTACATATGGTATCAGATATGAAGCATATCTAACCGGATAATGATTAAGTCTGAAAACATCTTATCGGTATAAATATCAGTTCAATAAAGTCTTTATACTTGATGTAGGAGACTGGGAGTCTGAGAAAGACTTTAGAACTATTTTCGATTACAATAAAGTCTTTATACTTGATGTCGTAAATGTGATATAATATATATATAAATGGCATCAAGTTTGAGAAAGACTGTCGAATTATTTTCAATTATAGTAAAGTCTTTATACTTGATGTAGGAGCTTATGATGAAAAGTTCCCCTCTGTTTCGATATCCTTCCAGACATTTTACATATCTGCTTAATATATGTTTTATAACTATTCAGACTTGTTTAAACCCGACATCTGCTACCAGATATGAAGCATGTCTGAACGGCTATTGAAACAGATACATCTGATATAATGTATATAGAAATTATAGTCGGATATGTGTTAAAGAGTATCGGAAAGCTCAATTTCCTATAGACATATATTGATATAGAAATTTATTCTGTTTTATTTACTAAGTATTTTTTCTTTATTATATTGTAGATAATAGATACATTTATATCTATTTCTAAATACAGTCTCGATAGCAATGAATATGCAGTTGCAGGTATCTCTTTTTCCTATATCTTGACCCTCTTTTTATCAGATATATACCTACGATATAATATAATGTTTAAAGCGCCTGCGTTAACTCTGCTTTGTAATCTATTATATTTAGCTGTCTATCTCTAATATATATATCTTATATATCAGTATTTTTTGGAAACGGGTCTCATATTATTTTTAATCGTACTTGAATATACATATTTTCCAAAAGATGTTTTACGAGATTTTGAAATTAAGTTTCCAGTATCTTACTTATTGCCAATATTTTTTTTATAAGAGTATTAGATTTTTACCTCATATTAATTATTTTCTTATTGCTAGTTTTAATAATGAATTGGGGGAAAGATATTCAAACGTTCACATCTTATCAAAAGACACCCCTTACGTAAAGTGGTGTAGGTTGAACAACTCGCACAATTCATGGGTAGTCAATAAAAATATATTACGATTTTATTAACATTACTTATATATTATACCTTATAAATAAAACATAGATGAATTGATATATTTGTTTTATTTCTAATTTACATAGTTATATATATTTTAATATGCTAATAAACAGAACCAACACTTAATTTTTGCTGGCGGAAATCCATCTATATGATCGCCCTGGTCCAGTTGATTGTAATGTCTATCACAGGGTAAATAATCCTCTAGATCAGCTCTTTTCTCTATAGGAATCTTGTGCCAGTTTCGTCTTAAGGATCCTGTCTTCACCTTTGTTTGGAGAATATGAAGCGGTATGTGTTGGATTGTTGTTTTAGATATATCATCTAACATACCGAACTTATCTTCTAACTTTTGTATAACTTGATACACTTTATCTTCTTGAATTACCATTTTACAATTTATATATTTATATATCGATGTACACTATTTATTATCATCCATTCAAGACGAATGCGAAAATATGACTGAGGTGGGAAACTATTTCTCATATCCGTATACAACACAGCCCCCTCCATCACATATAATGTCTTTATTATACTCGAATTCAGGGTACCTGTGTATAGGATACTGGATTATGTGTGTCTCCGGATATTGCCCCCGTAAACTTAACACTCGTGACGCCTTGTAGAAATTGGTTAAAATAATATTTCTATGTGGAACAATGATTAGGTCATGTTACATGTAAAACTGCGAGTCTGTTGAAACATGACCAGACCTGTTTCGATATATTTACCCCCCCCACTATCTCGTATGATAGTAATTCTAATATAACTCTAGTATTCGCTCGATCGCTTTCGAGGCAGCTTGTGATTTTATCAATCGAAAAAATTATATATTAAACGGGGATAATTCATAGTAATTACATGCAAATTAACCGCGAATTATATTATTTTCCGAGAATTGCTCCGTCTACTGGAATAGTGGAAAAAATATTATAATTATTACCAATAAATCATATATTTAAAACGATAGCATGAAAGTTACCTTCGATAGTCTTCCGATACAATATTTATGGCTCGATAGCGAAGACAGAAAATCTGACTGGGTGTCTGTAGCTGCCAACAGATGCCGGTTTGAAAATAGAATTAGGAAAGTGGACAATATCATCAGACATGTTTTATCACACGTTCATCGAGATCGAATATATAAACAACGTTTTATCCCAGCTCTAATTATCGATATCCAGGGTTTTAATACACCCGACTTCACCCCCAAGGAGATGTCGATTACCGATGGATATCGTTCGATACATCTGCTATTTAAATCTACGAAGCCATTTCATCAATTATCCTCAAAGAATAAGAATGAAGCAAGGTGGTTAGAACATAATTATTTTCATATTCCTTATGTTTCTGGATTTATAGAATTAAAATATGTATCATCAATTTTAGATAATGTATGTAGGAATTACAGCCGAATATATCTTAAAGGGTATCAGAAAGCTGAATTCCTAAAGAAATATGTTGACATAGAAATTATAAATTTAGAATATGCTACAAATGCCCCTAATTTGTATATACAATCTAACGCTTGCTTTTATCATAGTAATTCTGATTCTGCATGCTCGCAAAACAATGTTAAGATACTTACAAAATATGTACACACATTACGAAGTTAAGCAAATAAAATATATACCAATTGTTCTGTTTTTATTTATGAAGAATTGTTTCCCTGTTATATTGTAAATACAATAGATATATTTTCTATGTATTTCTGAACATGATCTCAATTTAAGTTTTATATGTGCAGTGCTATCTGTGCTGTTATTCTAAACGGGGGTACATATACGTATCATATTTTTCTAGAATTATGCTATCAATGAATAACTTAGTTTTCAGTAAAACGATGGAAAATGTTGATAAGCGTGTACATGTAAAAATTAATATCTCATTGGGAAGATATAGGTAAAAGGCGGAGGACCTCGAGCTTAATTTCTAGATTGGATTTTAAAACTTAGAAAAAACATTATAGTCTCAAAATTTATTCAAATCGCGACTGCATGATATTTCTTCGATCACGCAAAATAAATTATCTCTATCTCCTTTTGATGACAAGCGGTGGATTGATGTTGATGGTATACACACTCTAGCCTTCGTTGGTGAGATACCGTCTTAAGAGACAATTCAAGTATATATTTTATATCACATTTACGATTCGATTGAACATTATTAATTTTAAGCCAAAAACTAATACCCCTACCTTACATCTGTGGACCTGCGCTGAGGATGTCTTTCCGCCCCCCACCTAACCAGATCGAAGCTAATAGGTAAGCATGTACCACAGAACAATTCAGTTTTACGTTTTTATTAGTGCTGTTAAGCTGTGTTATCACAATGACGCATGGTATTTATATTTTATATTTACTATTCCATTTCTAATATTTTTTGTTCTGTTTCAGTTGAAATATTTACTATTCCATTCTAATATTTTTTGTTCTGTTTCAGTTGAAAATACGAATAATTATAACCAATTCATCACTGCCTCTCTTAAATTGAAGGAAGATGCAATCTTTCGTGAAAAGCAGCTTATTGGACAATCGACATATCTACTTAATAAGGCAGGCACTAAATATATTACGATAGGTCTGAGCCCCGCAGCAGGCTTCGTACCCTTGATTCAAGTTCGTTCGTCTAGTACCCTTATCTTCTTTACTGTAGATGAGTGGGAAGAATTTTGCAAAACCGAAGGTAGCAGTCCAGAACATCGTATTAGAGCTTGTGCGTATAAACATATAAAAATTGTACGACTTAAAAGCCGAAATCGAACAATCGTTTTCTCTGAAAACACCTACAACAATATGTTACATCTTATGCAGCTAATTAACCAAAAGCTATCTGTGTTCAAGGTTACTGATTTTGTGCACTTCTACAATACAACACTGCAGGCATGCTCTCAGATGGAAGGTGACTTACAACATAAGATTAGAACGTTATTGTCTTGTCATGATACATCTTTAAATGCTATGTACATGTTAGAGACATTATATTTACATTTTAATACTCTTCATTTCGATTTCGAAGTGATGAAATTGAAGGATTAATAAAAACGTATGTATATTGAATAAAATTTTTTTTTCTCTTCCATACCAATCTCCTGCACACAAAACTGCGAGTCGATATCTGTTTAAACATGTATAGACCTGTTTCGATATATTCATGTAGCCCTTAAATGTTCTGTTAGACGGCTCTGAAACATGAATAAACCGGTCTGCGATTTCTTACTCGACAACGTGTGATATAGGGGGTGAGGACTATGTGAGCTAATATTTAAGGCACATCCAAGCGAGTTTACGGGAGACGACAAAGAACAGTATAGACGAAAGCAAGTAAAATGGAGCAGAAGCTATAAATATTCATACATCATTAAACCTTTGCTGAATCTAAACACTTCATCAGTGACTCTGGGCACACCGTCTACAAGTGGTTATATACAGGGTAGTGACCATGTTGGTGAAGAATTAATAGTGAGGAATGCTCCTTATCAGTGTGTGTACTGGGATGATATAAACGACCTAGTTGATCGACTATGTTTACTCCTAGCATCAAAAACGGCCGGGCACTCTGGACATATAAATGAAATTGCCTCCATTGTTGAAGAGCTCAAAGAATTCTGCGTAATTGTATAATTAATCGAAGCTATGTATTAATATGTTAGTACACTATTACTGTCCGTAAAAGTCAGTCATGAATAATATTGTTAAATTCGGGCGACATTTAAACAAAAGTGAAATAAAAAAAAAAATCACTCGCACCATGTAACCTTCAGTCTATTTTACCCAGAGATATCGAAGGATATTATGATTTTAAAAATAATCGAATACGTTATATTCTATCACCTGTAGAAGCTAATGATTCTGTGATAATGGCCTATGTAAATAAAAAGATATAAAAAGTTTACATCGGTTGATGAGCATATTAGAAAGAGTATATCTGTATGTGTGCACAAAACTAAGGTAGGTAAAAAAGTTTACAGCAGTTGAAGATAATTTTAGAAAGAGTATATCGGTATGTGCGAACAAAACTAATGTAGATAAAAAGTTTACAGTGGTTGATGAGCTTATTAAAAAGATTACTATAAAAATTTATTTTCAATATTCACTTCAACTTCGGCTCCATTTTTATATATTGTTTGAGTCACTTTAAAATCGATAACATTTTTTATATACTGTTTGATACACATACAAAACTACGATCGATATCTGCTGAGAGATGTAGTAACCTGTTTAGATATATTTATCACCGATACATATACAAAGCTACGATCGATATCTGTTGAGAGATGTAGTTACCTGTTTTACCGACCTGGTTAGATATATTTACCACCGATACACATACAAAGCTACGATCGATATCTGTCTAAGTTGAATGTAATTTTATCGATAGAAAATATTTTATATTAATCGAATTCATAGTAATTTTATGTAAATTAGCCGCGAATTTAGTGAATAATACCGCGATTTGTCCCCAGCGAAGTTAGTTAATTACTCGTAAATTTCGTAAATATTATCGAGGACTACTCCCGCGAATTATGGTAAATTATAATGCCTAGATGCTTTGTATATTATATTAAAAAATATATTAAATTGCTTATATTTTTCCATCGGATCTAATTATGTTAAAAAATATATTAAATTGTTTATATTTTTCCATCGGATCTAATTTCAGACACATTATACAATACTTAGATGCTCTGTATATTACTGCATATTATGCTAAAAAATATATGTCTAAATAAAAATTTATTATATGTTTTATTTTTAATGAAGCATTATTACCTATAAAATTACGGTCGTCAATTTTAGATAATTCAGAATATAAGTCAGACTGTATATATGCCCCTTACAAATTATTAGATTCTATTTATATGTCTAAATAAAAATTTATTATATGTTTTATTTTTAATGAAGCATTATTACCTATAAAATTACGGTCGTCAATTTTAGATAATTCAGAATATAAGTCAGACTGTATATATGCGCCACCTACAAATTATTAGATTCTATTTTAAAAATAAAACCTAATTTAAAATAAATCAACATATATTACAGTTTATATGCAACTTCTAAAATATAAAAGCATGTGACCAAGATGGTCGAACAGTTAAGATGCCGGCTTTATAGCAAGCATAGTCCAGGTTCAAGCTTTGTCTGATTTTTTTAAAAATACAAAAATTTAAAATATATCTAAATAAATACGTGACTCCATCTAAAAACAGAATTCCAAACTACATATATAAAAATTTAAAATAAATCTAAATAAATACGTGGCTCCATCTATAAACAAATTTCCCAATCTTTAGGAGATATAAATTTAAAATACAAAATTAAAATGCTTCAAGACATGTTGGCTACATATGCAACTTACAATTTATAATTCTTGTTCACCGATGTGTTCTCGTGGTAGAATACCGGCTTCACACTCTAAAGGTTCCGGGTTCAAATCCTCTTGCTGGCATTTTTATAAATAAAAAAAAATCAAATAATTCTAAAATATGTGGCGTCATCTTCTGGAAAATATCTCTAACTACAGTACGATATTCATTAGCTATAAACTGAAATTTACATTCGGATCCGCGAATTTGCATCTAATTAAACTCGTTCCGCGAAATCCGCGACTTCAACCGCGAAATCCGCGAATAAAACCGCGGACCCGTTAAAATCCGCGAATAAATCTGCGGACACCCCGCGAATTCCGCGAAATATATCGCGATTCCGCGAATAAAACTGCGGATCCGCGAAAAAATCCGCGATAAATGCCGCGAATCCGCGAATAAACCCGCGAATCCGCGAATAAAACCGCGAATCCGCGAATAAAACCGCGAATCCGCGACTTAACCCTTTTAATTAATTAATTGTGGCGGTGGCGGTTCCCGGTACGGGTAATGTACCCTACTTGGTTCTTTTTTGTGAATGTGTCTGGGAATATCCTTTCTCCAGCAGGGGCGTACCGATGAGCCTGTAGAAAGGTGAAATACGTATCTACGTCTCTGGGGATAGGATATATTCGGACACGTTCACAAAAAATATTAATAGTGAACCTGCATTTGTGTTCGTCACACCTTTGTAAGTACGTTATTTTTAAACTTCATTCTTAAAATATTTAATTATCTGAATAGCATAAAATTATACAAGTAATAATAAATTTATACAATTTGCTTCTGAAAATAGATAAATTTCAAATAGACAAAAATTATTTATTAATAAAACCATGTCTGTAGATATAAAAGTAAAATAGCTTATTTTATCTATTTAGCGTATGGCATCTAAACACATCGGTACATACCAAAAGTAAAAGCATATAATATTAATTAATTATTCACAAATATCTAAGGATTTAATATAGTCTATGAATTTTCCTTCACATTCAAAAATTTCCAAAACTTGTCTTCAAATCCTTTAAGGGAACAATCCCCAACAATACGGCCGCAGTCACATCCCGGGTCAGTAAACCCCGTCCACAGGCTGTCATGTTTTCTGAAGTATTTTTGTTATAAAATTAATCATGTCTATCGGGAACGTAACATCGACTATAATTTGCTGCTGAGAAGACATGATGTTTAGTCTCTTCAATATCGTCATGAAATATAGCGAGGAAGATTCCTGTGGAGACTCATTCGTGGAGCAATTGATTCCACACTGTTTCCACACTTTCCTCTATTAATTTTTTGGTTCCACAATTATTCTCTCGGTCCCGTCTTACCTTTGCTTTACCTAGAACCTTATCCTAGAACCAATTTACTGCTACATCGTTTTCCTATGATAACAATGTGCCGCAATGCTGATGCACTTTAGAGTGACAGTTTCTTTGATTCCATTAATCAATTACTGAGTTTCTTTTTCGTGGATTTTTTTTTAAAACTTTATAATTAATTTTTGTTATTGTAATTAATATTTGCTATATTTTATGTATTTTTCTATTTTATATAATTCCTCAATTTGTCCTGTAACTGTTAACCGTTTGACGATAAAGACTATTATTATTATTATTATAGCACAGAAGGACAAAATTCGTATTTGTACAAAATTGTAATAAAGGGGCTAACGGTTAAGTAGTTTAGAATTTCGCGGCTGAAACAAGTTTTTTCGGTACTTTTATACAGAATCTAGAAGAAACTATTTACTATTTATTGAAGAAACTATTTACTATTTATTGAGTGGGTAAAAACCTTCTAAATTGACCTTACAATCTCTATGGCCAGAAAACAAACTCACTGGTCTATGTAATTTTCGTTTTCGTCACCCCAATGCCCTTTGGATAGGTAAACGAGCCTGACTTTTTGCCATGCAGTAGGTATGTATCTTCAGGCCACATAAGCTTTAAGGGTTTTACACTGATATGGTATTAATACCTCTACTCCCATCTGTAGTAATGTAGGGTAGATTCTATCATTTCGGTGCCGTATGAAGCCTATATAAAGAATGCGGATCTTAACCTTTAAGCGCATCCCAAACTGCTTTGGAATTTCATAAATCAGAAGAAATTAAATTCCAGGATTCCTGCGATAATGCACGATGACGCTTTCCATTTTAATAGTCCTGATGATATTGTTAATGCTCTTGTCAATATATTCTCCAGCGCTTACTTACCTAATTCTACCACTTTTGATGTGAAATGCAATACTGTCTTCCCTTATGATATTGTTGATGTGGGATACATATCTGAGACTGATGTAATCAAAAGTATGTTAAAATTAAACTACTCAGGCCCAGCTGGTGATGATCAGGTACCTTCATTTGTAATAAGGGTTTACAGAATGATTTCCTCTTCATATTGTATTTAATTTATCGATTCGAAAGAATACCTTCCCATCACATTGGAAGCTAACTAGAGTTACTCCAGTATTTAAAAGTCGAGACATTACTGGTGTGCGTAATTATAGGCCAATATTAATACTTTGTAATTTTGCTAAGGTTTTCGAGCATATTCTGTACAACGTAGTCTATAACAAATTTAAATCAAAACTTTCACCTCTCCAGCATGGCTTTGTCCCAAGAAGATCGACTGTTACTAATTTAGCATGTATCTCTCATGATATATGTATTGCCTTTGATGATTTAAGGCAAGTGGATGTCATTTACACAGATATATAGAAAGCCTTTAATACTATATACCATAGCATCCTTCGATGGAAATTGAGTGAAATCGGTTTTAGTGACAACTTTCTGTCGTTCATTGGGTTACACTTATCGGATAGAGTTAATTATGTTCACTACAATGGTTATCAATCGTTAGAATTTATACCAACATCAGGAGTACCTCAAGAATCCAATTTTGGTCCTCTTTTCTTCTTAATTTTTATTAATGACCTATTAGAATTATTTTCATGTTCTGCACTCCCGTATGCAGATGATCCCAAAGTGTACGAAACTACAAACAACTTGGAAGATGCAATGAACCTACAGCATAATCTCGAAATTGTGAAAGAATGGTGCTCGGATAATAAATTATCCATTAATATAGGAAATTGCTGTGTTATTAGGTATTCGAGGCGAAGGCATGTGATATCTTATAATTACAACCTAAACAATCACGTATTGGAGTGCAAGAAATCAATAAAATACCTAGGAGTTCTATTGGATAGTTCGTTTAACTTTGATGAACACGTTGCTAGAAAAGGTAAATCGGCTTCGAAAACTCTTGCTTTGTCATGCGTAACTCCAAACTTTTGACCAATCTCGAAACTATTAAGTCTATTTACGTGTCATTGGTACGCAGTAAATTAGAATACGCCGCGCTAATATGGCATCCACCTTACGTCTCTCACCAAATTCAATTAGAGAGAGTTCAGAGGCGATTTTTAAAGTACCTCTCCTGGAGAAGAGACGGTTCGTATCCAGAGGGGAATACAAGTTATACAAATCTACTACATGAGCACAAGTTGGATTCTCTACTAACACGTAGGGAGACAACTTTCGCAATATTTTTATACAAACTTCTTCACAACCAGGTAGACAGTATGCAACGTTTGTCAAATATTGGCTTCTGTGTTTCGGGATGGCCGCGACACATGTTGATACATTTCATACGGTTCGCCATCGTATAGGAATTATGCTGAGTAGCCCCATATTTCAAATGTGCAACTTTGGCAATACTTACTATGAAGATATTTTTATAGGGACTAAGAGTTAGTGACTTTAGTGATGTTTTATTTTTTTTGTCAGTCTTTTCACTTTTTTTTTCTGGTTTTTGAACTGAAATATGTTTGAACTCAATATGTAACTTTCATTTTAAAATTTATTATACACATTTAGGGTTATGTTGTTGTAACCCGTTTTGGTTTTTACTGTTGGGTACAATCAAATAAATATTATTATTATTATCATTCCAGAGAAACTTGAATGGTTGAAGCCTGCTTATAACCCATCAAATTTTATTTGGTCTTACAGCCTCTGTGGTCAGTTTCCAATCTAGTTTGTCTTGTTTTCTTGGCATTTTTTCTAGATTGTCTGATCTTGCTGATCGTCTTGTCTATTAGAAGAGTTCCTTAATACTTTCCTCATACGTTTCCTTAGATACTGAATTACCTACGTTGGCTAGGACTTTTATTCTAGAGCACGTAGGGGTTTTATTTACTACTTCACAAAACTTCCTCCACAAGTTCTACTTTGCCTTGTGAATTTCCATGTAGTTGTCAGTTAGCTTATTTCTGGAAGTTTTCCAGTTTCGGTTGATTTTGTCCTTGTTAACAGCCTTCGAACTTCGGTTTTAAGCCACTCTAACTTGTTATTCCACCAGACTGCATTATTTCGCTTTTGATGTCTTGTCCTTTCCGGACAGTCTTCCGGGCATGCGGCCTCAATAGCCTCGTTTACCTGATTAACTGCTAGTTATAAACACCCAGTCTCCCTAGACCAAGACACCCGACCCTCGAGAGCGTTACTGAGGAACTTTTCACATCCTCGCCACTCTATCTCTTTTGGGCTGCACCGTATCTTCGTAAGTAGAAGGTTCTTCTGACACATGCTGGTTGTATAAACGTAGGTTTTTGCTTATATCAGCTATTAGTAATCTATTAGATAATATGAGTCGTAATAGGGACTCACTTCATTTGTTGGTATTTGATGAGTTGATTCGTCATTCCTTGGAAAGTAAGCGAAGGATCCAATACAAGTTCTCTATCTTTCTTTTGTTTTTGCTAATGGGGAACCTGTAACCTTTGGCCCAAAGCACCAGTAAGTATTAAGTAATTTAATCCTGTTACTATACGCTATACCTTGTAGCTATACCTATCTCAGCCTTGTAGCATTTCCCTTATGTAATACTTACATTTATCTCTTCTATTAACCCTTTATTAATGGAAAAAGTCCATAATGTTACTTTTTTTGGCGACGATCTCTAGGTGATTTAAAAGTTTGGTTTTTAGGCCGCGATTGCTGGTTCTTAACCTATTGAGAAACCTCTCGGCTTTCAAATTTTGCCCTATCTCATCTGGGACGAATACTGCACAAGCCCAAGGCATAGGCCCTCTCCATCTAGAGTGGTAAGGGTAGCCCTCTCAACCCAATATTATTGTAGTTCATCCCTGCTCACACACTAACTGAAAACCTTCTCTCTATAATTGTTACGGCCGGTTCCATAATCTATTTTGATTGATTCATTAACCATAAAAGATCATTATATTCAAATCTCCGGTTCCATAATAGTCCTTTTATGGGTAATGCTCCTTCAGCACTAATGTACTAATATTCTCCAAGTAAGTCGTTAAAGAATCATTTAACTCTGTGTTTGACAATTCAACACAACCAAACATAACCTATATATCGACACCGATTAACGCGTTGATAAATTATAAATGATTTTACAACGAATACGAATTATACGCTGATAAAAATTAATAAATGCGATACAACTGACGTCCAGCACCAGTTTTTCAGAAGAAGATGAAGTAATAGTTGTTAGAAGACATAAAATTTACAAAGAATGCATAAATTATTTTGAACTACTCGACGATCTAGAATTTTTTAATCGATTTCGTTTAAACAAGCAAACCGTAGAAAATATATTGGAGTAAATAGATCATATGATTAGATTACCTACAAACAGGTATGTGTAATGTTGTTGTAATATATTCTTTTTACGTATAAGTCCAATGCATCAGCTTTTAGTTACGCTTAGATTTTATATGTTCGGCGATATGTAAATAGCTCTTGCATATTTTGTTGGCATATAGAAAACTTTAATATAATCGTATATTAATTAAGAACTTACGAGCAAGCAGGAAGAAGGATATCATTTCGACTATCACACCGCAAGTATGGGAAGTGTACTTTAAAGATCTCCTAATAGAAGATAGATGAGTATATGAAGATATACCAGAAGAAGTAGTGATTAATATGGAAGGAATACCGATTACAATAACAACACAAGAAGTTCGTAAAGCATGATCTGAACTAAAAAGTGGAAAAGCCGCAGGGCCTGGAGGTATTTCACCCGAACTCCTGGAATATGGATCTGAAAAGCTGTATAAACAGAATTGTTTCAGAAATATGTTGACGGTGTGGTAATACCAAATCAATGGAATATGGCATACATAACAACAATATATATGAAAGGGCGCAGAGATGTAAATATTTGAAAATTATCGTGGAATATCAGTCACAGGTTCTACCAGTAGAGTGTATGGTAAAATTCTAAAGCAGAGGACAGAAAGTGAGTATAATGGTCTGGAATCTCTTCTGTGTCACCCAAGTTATCGAGAAAAGGTAAGCAATGAATCGACAAATACATTATACTCTATGTAGATCTTAAAAAAGCTTACGACAGAATTCCTCAGATAAGACTTTGGAAGCGCTGAGAAATACAAATATCGACAATAACTTCATCAGAGCAGTTAAAAACCTTTATAAAAATGCCTAAGCCAGAGTAAAGATAAAAGAGAAAGCAACCAACGCATTTAATCTAACCAAAGGGCTCAAGCAGAGATGTTGTCTTTCGCAAACATTATTTAAAATATATTTAGAACACGCCTTAAGAACGTGCAAACAAAAGTGCGAAAGTATGGGTATTTCGTTGGCAGAAAGAAATATATTCACGTTATGTTTCGCAGATGATCAAGTAGTATTAGCTCGAGATGTGGACGACATGGAGTAAGTATATGACGCGCAAATTGATCGAAGAATATCGTAAATAGGGTCTAGAGGTGCACACAGAAAAAACAGAATATATGTGCATTAGGGTGGAGCGAAAATTTTTTTTTTTAAATTTAGTTTTTCCTGTATTAAACATCGATGCTCTAAGTACTTAAAAGTGCAGAGAAAAAATCTTATCCTCCTAGGTCAACGTCTTGAGTTGGCGCACAAGACTTTAATTTGTGGAACTTTATCATTTATAAAAAAGTAAACAGTGTGGTTTAAATTTGTTTTTATTCAATAAATTCAAACAGATACAGTCTTTTATTTACTCACATAAAGCATATTTAATACAAAAACAAAAATCATTCGTTAGCAAATTGTAAAGGATCTCGTTGTTGAAAAAATTCAGATTTCGACTCAAACAGTGGTATGTCTTGCCTTGCTTTAATTATAGAGCGAATGAAACCGTCTCTTGCTTCTGATCCACAAACAGATATTGAAGCTCCAGTAACGAGCTTGACACACCTCTCTACTGCTTGGGTATGACAAGGAAACATCCCAAATTGACTGAAATTATTTCCCGAACGAATCAGGTTTGAAATTTCTGTATTAGAATATTTCATAGTCATTGGTGGTTCAGTTATTCTCACATTCGACCAATTTATTAACTCATAGTAATTCGTCGCATTTACTTGAAGTTGTGGAAGGCGGAACTCGCGAACTTTCTTGCTTTTAATACACACATTTATTTTCTTGCTTCTAATACTCTTCGGGGAGCCAATTCTCTAATTTTTGAAGTACCATCTTGAAGCATGGCCAACAGCATATTTTCTGGGTGTGCGAAGAATGAATTTCTGTTTATAGTTTTTAAAACAATACTCTTAAGGTCATCTCTTAAATATAAACTTCTCTTGACCATGTTGAAAACATGAACTGGACCATGGTTACAAGATGGCTTTGACTTTATGTCAAACCATGTTGGCGCGTGCCTATACTTTCATAATGAAAAGTGCTAGTTGCTTAAGGTTTTCTGGTGGTGTAGCCATTCCAGTGTATAAGCGAAGAATCCTATTGGCGCAAGTTAGCCAGCGAGAGTGTGCTAATTTCCCAGGGTCTCTTTCAGCTAAACTTGGTGAAACTAAACCAGACGAAATGGAAGAACAAATCTCGTAAAGATATTTTTGATCAGTGCTTAGCAACTTTATATCAATATCCGGCAATTCTGCAGGAATCGCTTCAAAAGCTTGTAACTTAAAATCAAGGCACTTGAGGAGGTTTTTACCTATAGCTCCAGAAAAGCTATTAGGACCTGCTGTGTTTCCATCAAGACTTAAAACCAAATGGCGCAGTGGCAATTCATTTGCGTGTAATAAGCACACAAACCAGTGCAATGGTCTTATTAAATGTGTTTTCAATAAGGCAATGACTCCATTTTTATACCCTGTGTTGACAGCCGTTCCATCACATCCGATTGCCACCAAAGATGAATTACATTTATACTTTTTATCTAATAAGGCGACAATATTCCTCATAATATTAGCTGCTTTTCCTGAATCTATTGTGAAATGTCCAATATATTCAGAATTTGGCTCAGATACCATTGAAATATGTTCTTCGGTCTTCGGTTAGTCTTACGCTGTGACTTATTTTCTTTTGAAGTTATAATTAAAGTTTTGTCTTTACGACCATCAAAATAAATAGAAGTCAGAGATTTTTCATTGCTAATAGAGCTCAACTGCTTTCGAACTTTTTTCCTTTCTCGACGTATTTTACTACGATCTATTACGCTTGATCAGTTTTCCGCATCTATAATGTTTAAATCAACCATTACTGCGTTTACAACAAATGCTGCAGATCGATCTGAAACGCCAGTCCTGTCACAAGCTGTAGCAAGGCTTTGCAACTTTTGTCTCATCTGCTTATTTCCCTTTTGATTTTCTCTTTTGTGAACTTTTCTTTTTCCTTCATTAAAGCAAAAATCATCTTGCTCTGATTCTGATGTTTCACTTGAAGTGCTACTGCATGACCGATGTAATTCTGACATAGACGAAGAAGTACTTAAAGTCATGTTTTTTTGAACGAATTGATCATATTTTCTCATTCGAACTTCATTGCGTCGTATAGATTTTGTTGTCAACCTATCCACACAGCCAATATACATTCTACGCTCATTTCGTTGGTCTTTTAAAAACTTTTCCTCTGCTGGAGGTATTTTTGTCACACATTTACATATGTTTCTGGACGCGCACTTACAGGTTGCGATGTCAAATAATTGTTTTTGAGATTCCTTTAAGAAATTTTGTTTTTTTACTTCACTGCGCAGTTTATTCATATTTTTGTATTTGTTGTAATAGGAAATCAATCTTGCTAAGATTTGTTGATGACTTATTATAGGAATCGATGCCTTGTTCCATATTTGTTCAATATGAGTAGCAATTATTTCACATATGCACTTAATTGAAGGATCTTTTCGGTTGTTCAATTCAAGCATATCATTTTTTAGCCACAGGTAATATTTAATAATATCACAATGCGTGGGCAACACATTAGCACTTAATGTAATTGGTTTTCCAAATACAGAGCAACACAAATCTGTCCTAGTTTTAGGCAATTTAAATCTTTCCTCAGCAATCACATTTTAACTTTTGGTAACGAAAATTTTACGTTTTACGTTTACGTTTTTAACACGTTGCACTTCTAAATACTATGAAGAAACTGAAAGAAACTCTTTAAAATGATACTTTAATTTATGCATGGGAATCCCCTAACTTTGTTTTTGAGCAATAAACTTAAGTGTTGCCAACAGTTTTATTTAATGGTAGATAAAAACGATTTGAATTTTAAATTGTACTTTTCTGCCTTTATGTAAATTATGTTATTTTTCAAACTTCACCCTTCATGCGCCACCTCGAAATAAAGTCGCAGAGTCTTGTTATTTTGCATAAATACTACTTTCTAATAGGGTCATCAATTAACAATACAGGAGTTTTCAAAATTAAAAAAAAAATTTTTGTTCATTTTCACTCTGCGGTAACCAAACCGTGTCATGTATTGAAAACACATCTCATTCAAGGTACGACCCCGGTCTTGTTTCGATTGAATACAAACACGACCTCGGTGCGTCCACACACGACCTCGGTATGTTACAATCTTTCACCACTTTGTTGATCTTGTAACTAGGCCACTAGGCTAAAGGAGGACACGCTCGAACATATAAGGATATCATACTAGATCTCGACACACAGACACACACAGAGTCTAACAGAGACTAGTCCGAGAGAGAGTATCATAGAAACCCTCCTTAAGACTAGTGTCTATTCATTACTATGTTATATTGTTATTGTTAAATCTTTGTTATGGTGTTATTTAATTATATATCGTTATCCAAACGCTGACCGTCTATTATTTATTATATTGGTGAATCTGCGTACCAACGCAGCGATGTGCCCTCCGGGACCAGGTCACATCACATGGCGATCCTGCCCACGTCAGACATCACAACTCCACCCTAACGTGCATAGGTGGCGTATAAGAAAATCTTATGCTAAATGAGACAAAAAATTAAACATTGCGACACTTACAAATATCTGGGACTGCATGTGTCACAGGACGGTACCTTGGATACAACCTTACGATATAGGAATAATGAGGCTAGAAAACCATAAGCCACTTAAATAGTATTCTCTGGGATGAAAAGATCTTCAAAATAATTAAGATCCTAATATACAATACAATAGTTAAGACCATAGCAACTTATAGCTCTGAAGTCTGGCCACTTAAAGATAAAGCAGTAAAAGCTTTGTTGGTAACAGAAATTTACTTCTGGAGTGGAACTGCTGGTAGATCTAGAAGGGGCAGAGTACGAAATGAGAGAATAAGAGGAATTTTGGGAGTCAAACATACCATAGTAGATTACATCAAAACGAAGCAACTTCAATGGTATGGACACGTGCAACGGATGACAGGTGAACGGCTATCCTAGCTAGTGATCGAATGGACCTCACAAGGAAAGTGCAGGAGAGGGAGGCTTAGCAGAACTTGGAGGGAAGGAATCGACAACGAGATAATAGTGAGAGGTTTAGAAAACAACTTATGGGAAGTCAGAGACCAATGGAAATTGGGCATCGCAAGACGGCGGAGAACGTTTTAAACCGATGTATATATACATATATATATATATATATATATATATATATATATATATATATATATAATAACTTCGTGACCTTGGTATGATATGGTAAACCTAATCAGTAGGCGATTAAAGGTCTGTATATTACTTCAAAATATATGTATTTAAAAAACTCTACATGTTTAGGCTGTGTACGCCTTTATCAAGAGAATACAAAATATGAATTCATATTTTGTATTCTCTTGATAAAGGCGTACACAGCCGAAACATGTAGAGTTTTTTAAATACATATATTTTGAAGTAATATACAGACCTTTAATCGCCTACTGATTAGGTTTACCATATATATATATATATATATGGTATTATATTTATATATATATATATATATATATATATATATATGAACTTCATGTGTATGAGAATTAATAATTATTAAATCTCATTTTACATGCGATTGTCGCTATAATTTGTTGCATTTAATTCTACAATTCGGCAAATCACTTTTGCCCTAGATTGTAGACGCAACAAGCCGCGACATCAACTGTACAAGTTGTCAGTACAAATGAAAAATTTTGTGAAAAACTTATCTGCGCGGAATGTGCATATATCGATATTTCACTGTTTTTTACAGATCATCAGTGCACCTTACCGAAGACAGACATGATATTCACTTCTATACAACGTGTATATATACGAACTGTAATGAACTTCATGTGTATGAGAATTAATAATTATTAAATCTCATTTTACATGCGATTGTCGCTATAATTTGTTGCATTTAATTCTACAATTCGGCAAATCACTTTTGCCCTAGATTGTAGACGCAACAAGCCGCGACATCAACTGTACAAGTTGTCAGTACAAATGAAAAATTTTGTGAAAAACTTATCTGCGCGGAATGTGCATATATCGATATTTCACTGTTTTTTACAGATCATCAGTGCACCTTACCGAAGACAGACATGATATTCACTTCTATACTACGTGTATATATACGAACTGTAATGAGCTTCATGTGTATGAGAATTAATAATTATTAAATCTCATTTTACATGCGATTGTCGCTATAATTTGTTGCATTTAATTCTACAATTCGGCAAATCACTTTTGCCCTAGATTGTAGACGCAACAAGCCGCGACATCAACTGTACAAGTTGTCAGTACAAATGAAAAATTTTGTGAAAAACTTATCTGCGCGGAATGTGCATATATCGATATTTCACTGTTTTTTACAGATTATCAGTGCACCTTACCGAAGACAGACATGATATTCACTTCTATACTACGTGTATATATACGAACTGTAATGAACTTCATGTGTATGAGAATTAATAATTATTAAATCTCATTTTACATGCGATTGTCGCTATAATTTGTTGCATTTAATTCTACAATTCGGCAAATCACTTTTGCCCTAGATTGTAGACGCAACAAGCCGCGACATCAACTGTGTAAATGCAACAAATTATAGCGACAATCGCATGTAAAATGAGATTTAATAATTATTAATTCTCATACACATGAAGTTCATTACAGTTCGTATATATACACGTAGTATAGAAGTGAATATCATGTCTGTCTTCGGTAAGGTGCACTGATGATCTGTAAAAAACAGTGAAATATCGATATATGCACATTCCGCGCAGATAAGTTTTTCACAAAATTTTTCATTTGTACTGACAACTTGTACAGTTGATGTCGCGGCTTGTTGCGTCTACAATCTAGGGCAAAAGTGATTTGCCGAATTGTAGAATTAAATGCAACAAATTATAGCGACAATCGCATGTAAAATGAGATTTAATAATTATTAATTCTCATACACATGAAGTTCATTACAGTTCGTATATATACACGTAGTATAGAAGTGAATATCATGTCTGTCTTCGGTAAGGTGCACTGATGATCTGTAAAAAACAGTGAAATATCGATATATGCACATTCCGCGCAGATAAGTTTTTCACAAAATTTTTCATTTGTACTGACAACTTGTACAGTTGATGTCGCGGCTTGTTGCGTCTACAATCTAGGGCAAAAGTGATTTGCCGAATTGTAGAATTAAATGCAACAAATTATAGGGACAATCGCATGTAAAATGAGATTTAATAATTATTAATTCTCATACACATGAAGTTCATTACAGTTCGTATATATACACGTAGTATAGAAGTGAATATCAAGTCTGTCTTCGGTAAGGTGCACTGATGATCTGTAAAAAACAGTGAAATATCGATATATGCATATTCCGCGCAGATAAGTTTTTCACAAAATTTTTCATATATATATATATATATATATATATATATGGTTGTTTCGGCAATGATGCCTTTATCAAGGATATAAAATATAAAAAATATATATTATATATATATTTTATATATTATATTTTAATCGCCGACTGATTGAATTTACCATATCATACCAAGGTCACGAAAATATTATATATATATGTATATATATATATATATATATATATATATATATATATATATAGATAAAATAAATTAAAATCAGGTAAGCGGTCTGTCAATTAAAAAACTCCTTTATTTAATAACCCTATATTTCGCAACAAATTTGTTGCTTCTTCTGGGGATAAAAATGTAGAGTTGAAAAATTATAAAATTGACGTACAATAAAAAATAAAAATAAAATTTTTATATTTTAAGTATTTTAAAGTAAATTAAGTATTTTAGCTAATTTTTGAATGATTTTATGTGTTCATGCTGAAATAACTGACAAGCCTAGTTAAAAATGACAACAAATGTCTATGGCACAATACTTCTAGCTACACTAAAACAATAAATAGTAGCTTTTCCGTTGTTAAACCTACATCAGAAGAAGCATCATTTGTGTCTAACTGTTGCTTTGACCAAGCCTCATCTGCGATAATCGTAGTAATTGTTTGGCCGTTTTTTTTTCACTTCACAATCATCATTTGCTAGTCCACCTTATTCGATCAATGCTTCTTCCACAGCTTCCGAAATGGATTTGGTTACTTGTTGTTCAGTGTTTTTTCGTAAAATAAACGTTTGGGAAAATATTCATCATTGCCAATTGTTGTTCCTTATATGAAAAACATATATGAAAAACAGTAGAGTATCGGTGTTTATATCCAAATGAGCTTTCTGTTCCTAATTTCTTTTGAGACAAAGCCGATATTTTATTTGGGTGCAAAGATACTTAGCAAACCCTCGCGTAATTCGAAAAAAAATTCCATTTGTCTAATATATTAAGATAACAAGTTATGGTGGTTGCGCTTCGAGTATTTTTTTGAAAAAAAAGAAGTTGCATTTTAGTATTTAGGTAGTATTTAACACCAAAACAGACAATTTGTTAAAATAGAAACCGAAGTATTATAATAATACATATTACAATTCAACCTGTCGCAAGATACGTTCCTCCATCAACAATGGATTAACATTTTGGCCAATAGTACAACTTCCAATGCCTATAAATAACCTTTCTTTAAGAATAATAAAATAAAATAAAACAATCACTTTGTTTTACCACTTTATTCACATATAATTGTGACCGCGGTTTCGACATACAATGTCATTATCAAACTGCAAAAGTTACAGGCCTACATAGAACTTATAAATGACACAAAAAATATATGGGGGTGATTTATGATGTTATTTACAAATTACTACTATATACTTAACTATTATATACAACATTGGAAAAGAGGTGTATATATAAGATCCAACTGGTCATTTAAAACGATATCTATTGTGCCGTTCCGGCTTTAAAAACCTCTAGGGCCTCTAAAATATTTAATTTACGACCTTTCTCGGCCAAATGCAATATTTTACGGTGACAAAATGTATGTCTTTTTGTAATAAGATGGTTTGCGAATGTTGAATCTGTCTTTTTTAGTTTGTATGACCTCAAGTGTTCTTTTTCCCGTATAATAAAACTTCGACCAGTCTGACCTATATATACACTTTTACAATCATTACAATACAACTTATACACTCCTGATTTGTTATTGATATCTGTTTTAGGTTTTGCGTTAAAAATGAAATTACTTGTTTTTACATATGGTTTGTAAGCTATACTAACATTACTATTATTTTTTGAAATTATATTTCCAATTTGCTCGCTTATTTTACCGAAGTAAGTTAACGAGAGTAGTGCTAATTTGAAACAATTTGTCTAGTTAACTTACTTCGGTAAAATAAGCGAGCAAATTGGAAATATAATTTCAAAAAATAATAGTAATGTTAGTATAGCTTACAAACCATATGTAAAAACAAGTAATTTAATTTTTAACGCACAACCTAAAACAGATATCAATAACAAATCAGGAGTGTCTAAGTTGTATTGTAATGATTGTAAAAGTGTATATATAGGTCAGACTGGTCGAAGTTTTATTATACGGGAAAAAGAACACTTGAAGTCATACAAACTAAAGAAGACAGATTCAACATTCGCAAACCATCTTATTACAGAAAGACATACATTTTGTCACCGTAAAATATTGCATTTGGCCGAGAAAGGTCGTAAACTAAATATTTTAGAGGCCCTAGAGGTTTTTAAAAGCCGGAACGGCACAATAGATATCGTTTTAAATGACCAGTTGGATCTTATATATACACCTCTTTTCCAATGTTGTATATAATAGTTAAGTATATAGTAGTAATTTGTAAATAACATCATAAACCACCCCCATATATTTTTTGTGTCATTTATAAGTTCTATGTAGGCCTGTAACTTTTGCAGTTTGATAATGACATTGCATGTCGAAACCGCGGTCACAATTATATGTGAATAAAGTGGTAAAACAAAGTGATTGTTTTATTTTATTTTATTATTTTCAAAATGAATTACCACAAAGTTACGGCTACCAGTATTAATTTTCTTTCTTTAAGATTTTGCAATACTTTTTCTTTTCGGATATGTTCTAATACTTCACTTCTATGAATTCGTCAATACAATCTATTTTGCCACAATGTTTATTCAGCTTGTTTTTTTATAGGTTTTTACTCCACCCTGTCTTCTCCTATGTCCCTATTTTAGTTTGTCGATAGAACAATTTCTAAAATAACCGCGAACACGTAAACCGTAGTGTAGCGGCGCTCAATCTTTAGAAGATTTAAAAGCACGAGTACGCCAAGATATTAGAAACATTACCACAGATTTCATCAATAACGTTCAAAAAGAATTTCTTAATCGCCTTGGGTATTGTCTGAATGTTAACGGTGCTAATTCGAACATTCAATTTAGATAATTATGTTTTCATTTTTTAAATTTACGATAATATTACTTCAAAATTTACTTATGTAAACATCATACAACATTACCTTGTCGTATGTAAAAAAATCTGCCCTTTCTAATTCTGTAATAAAAAATAGGTGTTTATATTTAAAAAACTGACGTCATATCGGTTTTTGTAGACATCCTGTACATTTCAGTTTCACGTAAGAAAACTCTAAACTAAAACTGAAAATTGACGTATCCGAGTGTTTTTTTGAAAAACTTTTTTTTATTGAATTTATCCGCTACTTTACGAATGCACTATATATATAACCTGTGTTCATTTGAAAAGTCAATCTAGGTTACTTTGAAATTTTGATAGAATAAGACGCATATGTTTTAGTACGTGTTTGTTGTTCCGTAAACGTAAATCCAAATAACATTTTGATAATGTCAATCACATTTGTTATTTATTTGTATGTATGAAACTGTCAAAATATATGACTTCGTAGGTTAAGTAGTAAATTTGAATTTACGACATACTTCAAAATGTTCTCAGTAAATCACATGCTACTAGATTAACTTTTCAAATGAACAGCCGTTATATATATATATATATATATATATATATATATATATGTTTTGCTGATTAAATTAGTCGGCGATTTAAGGTCTGGTTTATTTTGATATGTACATATTTCAAGCAATCTTACATGTTTCGACACATAGTGTCTTTTTCAAAGCAATTAAAAAAAAAGATATATAATATATATATATTGAAGTAATTTCATATTTTCTTCGCCGTGGTTATAATACCAGCTAAAGAATAAGTATTTCTTGGGAATGGCGGCCAGGTAATTAAAACGATATTTAATCTTGTTTACGTTTCGGTTCTATATATAGAGCCTTTTTCACAAATTATATTGTATTGTTTGATTACATTTCAACTATGACTAACTGTGTTATACTTATTGTCTAGTTTTCATTTCAAAAATGAAACTAAAGTTCTTGGTGACCGTGTTTGGAAGGTCGACCTTCCAAACACGGCCACCAAGAACTTTAGACAAAGAACAAAATTAAATATTGTTTTAATTACCTGGCCACCATTCCCAAGAAACGCTTATTCTTTAGCAGGTATATATACAGAGTTATTCAATTGTTCCGGAACACTTCAATATTTTTGAAACCATAGAAATTTTCAAAAAATTTTTCAAACAAAAGTTTTTTGGTCTTAAGCAAGTTATTATAAGAACATATTTCGAATCTACATGCTGCTCGTGTTATCATGGAAACGGTTTTCAATTTGATTTTTTTAAATGAAATACCTTGTATATTTTTACATTGCTGAAATTCTAGTGAAATTCTATAGTGCTTTTGTGTATGCAATTATGTCTCTATTTTGCTCCATTCTTAAGATATTTACCATTATTTATAATTTTACCAAGCGTATGTGTATTAGTTAGCTATGAATGATATACCTGACATTTACATTTAAACAGTAGCTCAATTTTATGTCAGAATTCTAGGCTGTTAAATTCTGACTAGAACTTTTTCTACCAAAAAAGGATCCCATCTTAAGGTAACTAAAAGTATTGAAATAATAAATTGTACAAAATGATAGGGTCTACTTAATTTTTATCTAGAAGTAATCAACTGGCGGAATACGAGAGGTTGACTTTGTTAATGCTTATTGGAATTGGTGATAGAAGGAAATCGTTTAGAGATGCAAGAAATTTCTTTAACGAAATGTTTCCTAATAGAAATCCTGTAAGTGTCAGTACCGTGAAAGGAACCTTAGATCGTTACGAAGATTTGCAATCTATAAAAATTCGATGAAAACTCAATATAAAACACACGAAATAATGGAGCGAATAGTAGAGACTCCTAAAATTAGTTCAAACCAACTAGCATTAGATCATGAGGTGAGTCAATTATAAATTCATAGAATTCTCAAAAAAGCAAAAGCACATCCTTATAAAGTGCAATTAATCACGTATTGAAGGAAGATGGCTCAGATAAAAGACTACAAATTTGTGAGGTTATGCAAGACATGATTAACAATAATCCTACCATATTAAGTAAAATATTATTATCTGATGAGACCACATTCTGTTTAAATGGATCAGTAAACAGGAACAATTACAGGTATTGGTCAACAGACAATCTACATTGACCTGAGGTAGTTCATACGCAATACCGTCAAAAAGTTAACATTTGACTAGGTGTTATTGGGAACAGAATAGTAGGACCATTTTTTATTAACGGCACGTTAACATCAGAACGTTACTTAGCTTTACTACAGAATTAAGTAGTGCCTCATCTCCGTAACATCTTCAATGAGGAACAACTAGATAATGTCTGGTTACAACAAGATGGAGCTCCTCCTCATTCATTACGGTGTGGAAGTTCGACATTATTTAAACACAGTTTTTCCACAAAGATGGATTTGAAGGAGAGAATTTATCGAATGGCCACCAGGATGGACATCTTAAATCCAAGATATATACCAATAGGCCATAAAATATAGAAGAATTAAAAGACATGATTCGTCAGGAAGCGTGGAAAATTAGTGTAGATCATTTAGGAAACTGTTTACGCGAATTTGAGGAGAGACTAGTATGTTGTCAAATCGCCCAGGGTTTACAATTCGAACATTTAATACAGTGATTTCAACTTTTTTGTTAATTTGTTTGCTTTTTGTTATTGTTTGGTTGACTTTTTGTGAGACTGTAAATAAACGCACTGCATATTTGGGGCAGCGTGGTTGCCGAGATGATTATTTGCAAGTAACCTAAAAACGTCTCAGTTGGTAAAAATTAAAAATAATTGTAATATCTCAAGAATGGAGCAAAATGGAGACATAATTGTATACACAGAAACACTTTAAAATCTCACGGGGATTTCAGCTATGTAAAAATATACAGGGTATTTCATTAAAAAAATCAAATTGAACACAGTTTCCATGATGACACGAGCAACATGTAGATTAGAAATATGTTCTTACAATAGCTTGCTTAAAACCAAAAAACTTTTGTTAGAAAATTTTTTTGAAAATTTCTATAGTTTCAAAAATATTTAAGTGTTCCGAAACATTTGAACCCTGTAATATATACAGTGTGTATCTGAATTTTACGAAAGATTTCAAAGGGTGATTCTTTAGCAAAAATTAAGGGGGGTCTTTCATATAACTTTTTGTTCAACACCCTTTTCCCTCCAAGTTACAGTTCTTTAAAATTAGGTAAAAAAAATTGTTAATATGCGAAAAAAATTACCTCCTACACACCCAGAGCCTACCGTGAATTCTATACATTATATTAATTGCTTAACTCCTTAACTAGGACATTGTCACCTATTTATAATTAACTTCTAAATTATACACCTACAATATCTAATTATTTATTGACCCTTTTCACGAGGATTGATTCTCATTTAATATAATACAACAAGCCGGAAGTCTGGTTTTTCACATATAACGCCCCTTCTTAATTTTGTCTTTCTCAGAATTTGCTATGAGAGTTCGGCCTTTACTATATATATACGACTTTTTAATCATTTGTATATGGAATTTTTTTTTTTTTTTTTTTTTTTTTTTTACACTCCTACCCAATATAGATTTTGTCACTACCTGCGTACTTGAAATAACACGTTTAAATAATAACTATTAATTTGTACATTGCACATGAAATGCTCATACAGTTAATTATACTAGTGTTTTGTGGAAATATAAGGTGTTTCATTTAGTTTATTAGTAGGTCACCGTAGCTTTAAAATCGTTTTTAGTAGGCGCCTTCTTTAGAGAAGAATTTTTGCCGTCCCTTTGTTCGATATTTTAACACATGTTTAAGAACCTTTTCTAAGAGACAAGTGTTTTGTCTCGTAGTTTGAGATGTGCATGGTAAATTTAGTCTTTACAGGGTTGCAGTGTATAGTAGTTGTGCGGAAGCGTTTATCTTACTTTATTGTGCCCCGTGTGACTTTAATTAGTAGTTTTTACCTACTGATGATGACAACTTAGTTGTCGAAATACGTATTTAGGATACGACTAATAATTGTGGTAAGGGGTTATATACCTTTTTTAAAAAATTGTTTTTATTTAATATATCCACTTTGGAAAAATTTAGAAGAATGAAATTTGGCAGATTACTGATGCTAATAAAATGGCAGTTTTTGAGTGTTTTTGTTACCCTAAAATGTAGTCACAAGGGGCTGAAAAAAAACAACCCCTATAATTATTTTGCATTAGAACTTTTTAATGCGCCTATATTTTCCTATTTAAAAAATTGATTTAAAAAGACAGACTCAATCTGCAACTTTTTTATGTCTTGACTTTTTATCATAAAATTGTTAGTTTGATCACAAAAAAATAAAATACTGCTCAGACTCTTTTCCCATAAATTCAGAGAGGTTATTATTTATTAAAAAGAAATCAAGTAAGCTGCTGTCAAATGAAGTCATATGACAAATAGTTTTATTGTCCTGATTTTCTCTGTGTTATTCTTTAATCTCTGAAGAACTAAAACTAATTAAGTAAATAAAATGGCAAATTAAACAAATGCCGAAATAACAGATATGCATTTTTTATATGGTCGTGCTAATGGAAATGGATTAAGAGCTCGGAGGCTTTACGCTGAGTTATATACAGAACGAACATTACCCCATCATAGCGTATTCGCCCGTATTCATCAACGTTTACGAGAAGTAGGAAATTTTTCACGAACAACCGTCGATTGCGGACGTTCTCGAG